>KV417516.1:215348-277567 GCA_001630335.1 Athelia psychrophila | reverse complement strand
GTTTCAAAAACGGACACTTGGATGGTAGTCTATACAGACTATAGGTATGTATTCCAGGGCCTGATCTAATTTATTTACAGCGGATCCATGATGATTGAGCAAAATGCGAAACAGTGAGATAACGGCCCAATCGGGCATATCACTGATCTATCACTTTTATCTCGCTCAAATCAGTTCCGATCTTAATATAGAGACTTGCAGCATATACATATATAGCTATGGTATGTATTTTTGAGAGGAATAAAGTTAATATACAACTTGGAGCCCGCTATCGAGTGAGTGACGATGCACAACGGACGCGCCACAAACGATCGAGATTATCGTTTAGCGCCCGTCGTCGTCGTACCAAGTTTGCGAGTTTACAAGTCCTTAGCGCTGGATGATTTCCCGGCATCTGTAGTGTGGTGCTGATGTATCCTAAGGATGCCTGAGATATCCAAGATGACTGCAAGATTCATCGAGGCATCCAATTCCGGCAGCAGTCAAAACATGTGTAGGATGTATCCTGGATAGTGGCCTTTCAAGGGTCGTTGCTGGTAACATAACAACCCCCCTTCAAAGGCCGTGGGAACATCCTTAAAGTGCTGCCAAGGGTGCTGCAGCCTGCAATGCGTTCCAATAGCCCCCTCTCTGGACATTAGGATTGGCACCGCGCTCGAGGTGTTTCGGACAAGTGAAGTTTGTTGGCCGGGGTCAATGTGAGAGCGAGCACGGCGGCCCGAGGATCTTTGTGTGCCACTCGAATGTGGCTGCAAGCCACAATGTGGTCTCGCTTCAGTTTCCTTTGTTCTCGATAATATATAAGACCTGCGGGCACGAAGAGAATTCTTTACATCTCTCTTTCGTGCTCGCAGGTTAGTGTCTCATATTTTACTTACCTCCTTTTCCTTATCTCACATCTCTCTTTCGTGCTCGCAGTACATCGTCGATCGTCCTTCGTCCGTTCCGCGTTATTTCATCCGTTCCGAGTCCTCCTTGTCGTACCTCACGATACCGAACCCTAAACGAGTCCGAGGTCCCAACGGACAATTCACATCAGCCCAGTCAACACCAGAACCCGCAAGCAACATCCAAGACGAGATGGCAGACCCAGACAACGGCTCCGCCGACAATTCCGGCTCCCCCGATGTTAGCAACGCCGTGCTCATGCAGCTCATCATGGCGCAGACGGCAGCGATGAACACCCTGCAGAACGCAGTCGTGCAAATGCAACAAGCAGCGCCACCAGCACCAGGCCCCGGCGGCCCGGCACCAGCCCCCTACGTCGCACCGATCACAATCAACCCAGCCGCCGGTGCGTTACCTTCCCCATCCCTCCTATCCATCTTCCCTTCCATCGAGGCGGCCACGATCACATCCATAATCCAACACGACTTCCGTGCCACCGAGCTCTTCAAGTTGGACTCCCGCTACCGCGACAAATCCGATCGGCAGGTCCTCGCCTTCAATGGCACAGCATTGGAAGTCTCCAACCGCGACTCCGTCGCGAAGGAGTACAAGACCCACAACTCCGTCTCCGTCCCCCTCATGACCTACTTCTCGGTCCTAATCGCCGCAGTCCCCGCCGCCGACGCAGCCGCGGTCGGCAGATACTTCTTGTGGTATACGGCCCACTTGCTGAAGAACTCGGTCGATTACGAGTGGCCTGCGGTGCTCTCGTACCACACCGAGTTTTTCAACCGGCGTCGCCGTGAGATGTCCTCCAGCGACTACACCGGCTGGAACCACCTCGATCACGACCTCCTCGGCGAGCACTTGCTTGGTCATCGCAAGGATCTCAGCTCCAAGAAGGCCTCGGCAACCACCAGCGGCACGGGCACTTCCACCAGATCAACCAGATCAAATGCGAGCGGCGGCCCCTGTCGCAAGTACAACGAGGGCAAGTGCGCCACCAACCCCTGCCCCTGGGGCAGGCCCCACATGTGCTCTACGTGCGGCAAGGGTGATCACGGCGTGCACACTCACCCTGCTTAGAGTCCTGGCAGGGCGAGCAGCTCACGCTCGCCAACCCCGCGCGCTCGTCCTGACCCACCCGTCGTAGGCGAGCAGACCCCGGCAAACGGCACACTTGAATCGGACACCCTCGAAAAATTCCCAATCATTCATTCCGACTTATTCCCCCCTTTACCACCCCCTCCCCCACACCCCAACACGGATCCACGCGCGAATCGAGTCGACTCATCCGCGCCTACGCCACCTAGAGTTGAATCACGGCTAAAGGAGGAGGCATGGGATTTTTATTTACAAGACTACCCGGATCGAGATCTCGTAGCAACCTTAATACACATCATTCGTCACGGAGCAACAGTCAGATATACCGGGGATCACCACCGCACCCAATCCTGCTCGAACCTCAAGTCTGTGTCAGACTACCCCATCGAGATATCATTGGATATCACCGCCCAGGTCGCTAACAAGCGCACATGCGGTCCCTTCGCGTCGCCGCCATTACCCGACTTTGGCAGCTCTCCGCTCGGCGCCGCCCTTCGCAAGCGGTCCACGAAAGTTTGGTGTATCCACCACCTATCGTGGCCGCGGGGTACATCCGTTAACGATGGAATCTCCGACGACGAGGCCTCGATTACGTACGAGATGTTTCACCTCGCGGTGAAAGATCTTATCGTGTCTGGCCCAGGCTCTCTGATGGCTTTTCGCCACATCCCCATCCGACCCGAGGATTAGCACCTACTTGGCTTTATCTGGGGCGAACAATTCTACTATGACGTCATCCTCGCCCGCCACCTCCCCACATGCATCCGACACTATCTCGACGACTTCCTCTCGGTTTTTCCCCCATCCACTCCCCGCGACATCGTGCAGAGCGCCCTCGAATGGGTTCTGGCCCTGGGCACACAGCTGGGGCTCCGCTTCCAGCCATCGAAAGTGGAGGGACCGGACACCACCATGGAATTTCTGGGGTTGGAACTCGACTCCATGGCTATGGAAGCGTGCTTGCCGGCATCCAAGCTAGAGTTCTTAATTGAACTCGTCCGTGATTGGCGCGCGCGGACACATTGCACGCTGCGCGAACTCCAGGAACTCACCGGATTCCTGCAGTTCGCGTCACAGGTCATCCCCACCGCACGCGCCTGCATCCACGGCCTGTTCGACTTCAGCACCACGTTCCCGTCGCAGTACACTCGCCGTCGCATCCCGGCTCTCGCGCACCGAGACATCAACTGGTGGCACAACTTCGCATGCGACTGGAACGGCATTCACTTCCTCGCGCCGGCTCGCGAGGAAGTCCACATCTACACCGACACCAGCGGAAAGAAAGGCAGTGGACCTGGTCCCTTTAATAGATAAAATACAGCTACAGCTGTAAAGTCGAAATGGATAAATCGCAGCTGCAGCTGGGCCAAATAATTAATTTTCACAGCAGTAGCTGTACATGTAATTAATTATTGTGCAGCTACTGCTGCAGGTCTAATTAATTATGCCCCAGCTGCTGCTGCCAGCCAGCTGCCAGCCAGAATTGTGGCTGGCAGGCCCGGGAATGGCCCCGGGCTGGCCTGGCGCAGATTTGGACTCGCCTTGAAAAATGCTCCCGGATGACCCCCTGACAGTCCCAGTAGCACCCAATTTCAAATTTGATATCTGGTGGCACCACCGGAATGGCCATATCTGCTCACCCAGCCATCCAATCAAGATATGGGTGTCAGATTTGGACTCTCCTGAAAATTCCGGTTCTGGTGAGGTATGATATGTACCCATACCACCCATTTCCAAATTAGGCATATGGTGCCACCACCGGAATGCCCATATCTGCTCACCCACTGGTCTAATCAAGAAATGGGTTTCAGATTCCGACTCTCCTCGACATTCCGCTTCCGGTGAGGTATAACATGATGGGGTACACAAATATTTATTTTGAATCACCTACCGGAATCGCTTGTACCCGTTGCTACGGGTACTCAATCCCGAAACGAATTCCAGATTCGGATTCTACGGAAAATTCCGCTCCCGTTGATATAGAATACATCCTATTTGGAGCTGAAAAATATTTGTACGAAAGCCTGTGAACAGACTAATTGGGCCGTACCGTGGGAACCGGGTCCCCCCCAGGCACAGGAATGCCAAATAAGGATGTCCCAATATAGGGCCCACCCATATCCACTGCCAGCCCCGGGATCAATGGGTAGGTGGTGGCAATCCCATTTTACCAGCCACCCGGGTCCATTTTGGGCCAGCCACCCGGGTCAGCCACCCAGCCCCGGGCACCCGCCAGGCCAGCCCGGGGCCATTCCCGGGCCTGTCAACCACAATTCTGGCTGCCAGCAGCAGCTGGGGCATAATTAATTAGACCTGCAGCAGTAGCTGCACAATAATTAATTACATGTACAGCTACTGCTGTGAAAATTAATTATTTGGCCCAGCTGCAGCTGCGATTTATCCATTTCGACTTTACAGCTGTAGCTGTATTTTATCTATTAAAGGGACCAGGTCCACTGCCTTTCTTTCCGCTGGTGTCGGTGTAGATACCCGCCTCTTCCAACTCGCCCCTTACCTCGACCCGCAGCCTTCCTACAAAGTCCTCCGGATTGGTGGTACGACCGATACCTCGTCTGGCCCAAAGCCGTCGCGTTCTATCTATGGCACGGTCTCGCCTCCAGCACCCGCGCAAGCTACAACACGGGCCAGAGGAGCTTCGTCAACTTCGTCCAGCTCAACGGAATTTACAACGCCGACGGCAGCATCCTTCCCGCGTCACAACTCACTGTCATGTCCTGGTGCGCCGGCATCGCCGGACGCGTCCAGCCCAAGACGATTAAATTGTACCTCAGTGCAGTGCGATCAATGCACACCGACCTCGATCTCCCGTTCACCGCATGTGAGTCCCCGCTTGTCCAGCGACTCATCCGGGGGATCAAGCGATACCACGGAGAGCGTGACCGCAAGCCCAAGCAACCCATCACACTCCCCGTACTCCTCGACATCCTTCGGCACCTCAGGATCGGCACAAACGAGTACGCCGCATGCTGCCTCGCGTACGCCGGGCTACTACGATGCGGCGAATTCACCGCAAAAAACAACGCCACCAAGTTTCACGCTGGCGTACACCTCTCCCGCAAGTCAATCCGATTCCTGCCCTCATTCGACGAACCCACCCACATCGTACTCACGCTACCCGCATCCAAAACCGACCCCTTCCGCAAAGGCGTCACGATCACCGTCGCCGCCGCTCCCGGCACACCTAGCTGCCCCGTCGCGGCACTCAAGCATTTATTCCGGCAGTCCCCGCGCGAAGGCGAAAGCCCCTTGTTCGAAGATCCCGACGGCTCAGTCCTACACCGAGGGGGGTTCATTACGGCGCTGCGCACCGCCCTTCTCGCCGCGGGCTACAACGCCTCCTCATTCGCTGGCCACAGCTTTCGTCGCGGCGCCGCTTCCTTAGCCGCCGCCGCCGGCTTTTCCGACTACGAAATCCAGTTACTGGGAAGGTGGCGCAGCGACACATACAAGTTATACATTGACGCCGAACCCTCCAGAATCATCCGTCTATCCTCTCTCCTACACTGGGCGCATCTGCAGTCTGCCCCGTACGAACCTCCGGTTCTCTAGGGCTCCTCCTATCTGGCATGAGTCTGCCCCCACGTTCCAGGGACAGGCTTGAGAACTACCGACAGCAAAATATCATTTTGTCCTGCAAAACCTCAACCGCGCACATGAATTGAAGACTTCCCGAATGCTCTCAATCACGCCTTCCATTCGCACTCTTAGCGGTGTCTCAACCTTGAAGAAGCTTGACAACCTCGGCGTGCCCGTTGACTACTGCTGCCTGCAATATGGTGCCATGGTTCCCTCCTCGGATATTGACATCTGTGCCGTGGTCAAAAAGCATCATGAGAGCATCAGTGCGGCCTCTAGATGCTGCCGCCCACAATGCAGTTCCATAGTGCCCTCCCTGGACATTGACATCTGCACCATTCCCAAGAAGCATATTGAACACCTTGGTGTGCTCGTTAGTGGCGGCTGCCTGCAATGCGGTCCCATACACACCTCCCTCAACATTAATATCTGTGCCGTGCTCAAGAAGCATATTGATGATGACAGCATGCCAGTTGGCTGCTGCAACCTGCGGTGCGGTCCCATAGGCACAGGCCCCTCGCCGAATATTGACATCTGCGCTGTGCTTAAGGAGTAGCTTGGCAATCTCAGTGTCCCCGTTGGCTGCCGTCTCAAGCAGTGCGTTCTCAAAGAGCCCTCCCGGGATATTGGCATTTGCGCCGCCCGCCATTGAGGAGCAGCTGGACCGTCTTAATCGCGCCTTCGCGCACTGCGACCTGCAATGCAGTCACATATTGCCTTCCAAGACAAGTGACATCCGCGCCGCGCTTGAGGAGAAGCTCAACAATCTCAGTGTGGCCTCCAGATGCCGCTGCCTGCAATGCGGTCCCATAATGCCCTCCCTGGATATTGATATCTGCGCCATGTCCGAGAAGCATATGGATGGTGCCGGCGTGACCTCTGGATGCTGCTGCCTGCAATGCGTTCCCATAGTCTCCTCCCTGGACATTGACATCTGCGCCGTGCTCAAGGAGTAACTGGACAATTTCGGTGTCCCCGTTGGCTGCAGTCTCCCGCAGTGCGGTCCGCAGAACATATTGATGTCTGCGCCGTTCTCAAGGAGCAGCTGAACAATCTCGGCGTGACCTGTCTCTGTGGCTGCCCCTAACGCGGTGCCATACTCCGCTCCCCAGAGATTGACATCAGTGCCACGCTCTAGGAGCAGCTTGGCTGTCTTGGTGTGAGCTTTCGCTGCCGCCGCCTGCAGTGCGGTACCATGCCCCCCTCTCTGGAGATCGACATCAGCGCCATGCTCGAGAAGGCGCTCAACTTTATCTCGCAGACCAAGAACAGAAGCATAATATATGGGTGGTGCCACTTCAGCATCACCATGGTGTATTCTGCCGAAGTTGTGCACCCGCACCCAATTGGCCAGTGCTGACTTGTAACGGGGTGTGGGAATAAAGAGCTTAAGCAGTAGCTCTTGGTCACAACTTGCCCCTACTGATGCCATTGCCCCTATTATGTACACATTTCTCACATACTAAACATATATTTACTCCAGACCATTCCACACTATTCCAGAACATTTCATTCATCACGTGATCCTATTACAACCATATCACATGGATTGGTCCCCATGTGACTTGCTAGTCATCTTGATTACCTGATGTCCGACTATTTCGGACTTGCTGATACATCAGTACCTATTATTAGCACCTGCTTCGTCATGATCACTCAGCGGGCTGTGCACTGCGCAGCATGATTACTGATACTATTACCAAGCCCTACTTAGTATGGGTTTATTCTCTCACAGACTTACCAATCCGCAGTAGTGCGCAGCATGGACTTAGTAATGCGCAGCATAGCTACACAGTATAAATAGCAGCACCTGTGTACGAGAAGCCCCTCAGCTTTTCCTCTCTGTACACAGGTGAGTACCTACAAGACAGCTACCAGATACTTAAAGGATAATAATATCTCTGTACACAGCCAACTCTATTCGGGTGTAAGATTCCCTCGCCAACACCAACACCCCGCTCAGTCTATTCGCGGGTACACATCTATTCGAGGAACATCGGTGAATATCAAGCCTCACCCCTCTAACGACATCCAGAGGGCAAGAAAGAAGGGTCCATCCGGGTGAAGATACGAAGTCCTAACATTAGGAAAAGCTCACCCTTCCGGATCAGCCCACAAGAAACCCATTGGTCATCATAAGCCTCGCACTTTTGGAAGCTCCTTTACGTACAACCCCTTTACGACTAGTTCTTGCACTACCTTACCCTTCGAGCTGTGCTAGCCTCTCCTTCATTGGGGGACTAGTTGGGACGCATCACTCCCTCCCTGCTGCGGAATAGCGCTGTGAATAATCAAAGACAGTGGGCATTCCCAGGGCAACCGCGAAGCTGTTCTATCGCACAGTAGTAGCACAAACTCTTACCTATCTTTTCCCATTTGCATAAAGGCTTCTCTTCCCACGCCAGTGCCTTACTACATACCTCACGAGTTTCTCGTACGGCCGGTGGTGCGAAATGCCCGATAATCTCGTGTCAGATATGCTCGGCTCCGCAAGCGATAACGTCGTCCGGGCTCTGATGTGTTTACGGTGTAGCTACGTAGCAGGCATATTTTTACGAGATGTGAGGCTATCGGGAGAGTTCCTTTCGAGTTTTTCGTTGGGGCTACAGGCCGTGGATGAATTGGGAGAGCTCCTTTCATATTTATCATGATAGCTACGGCATGATAGTCCAGGTGAGCTACAACATAGATATCAATAGGGCTAGACTGCATAAATTCACTGTATGAGCTGTGTGCAATATTATCGTGTGAGCTGTGTGCAATAATTTCGTGTGAGCTGTGTGCAATAATATCAGGATAGCTGCAGGCGGTAATATCGGGATAGCTGAGGACGATAATATCGGGGTGGCTGCGGGCGGTAATATTGGGATGGCTGCAGGTGATGATATTGGGATGGCTGCGGGCAATTATACAGGGATAGCTGCATACAATAATATATGTGAGCTACATATCAGTTTGACATAGTGAATCTCGTGGGGCTTCGGGACGGTAGAAATGACCTCGGGAGGTATTGGTCCAGTTGGGTCTCATATGGAAGCCTTTTTTCAGGCGAATTCAAATCTGGTCCCCGATTGCCGTGGAAGTCACTGGATCACAAGATATTGGCAATAGATCAACTATGTAAGAACCCACTGATAGGCTTATATATCTGGCAACAATGGGCAGATAAGGTTGAAACACAGCTCATGTTGCAGCTATAACTGGGCCCTACCCAGATCAAAAGAGCCTTTATGTTTCCCGCCATTATAGCACATGCTCGAAGAATGCCACGGGTTTCATACTAGTAATGGCCACCCGTGGCATCCTATTTATAGACCATGCACAATACTCTCAGATGCCATTTTCCCATACTATAGCTGCATGCTGAAAAAAGAATTTACTCAAACAGGCGAATATTGAAGGCACACCACATAAAACAGTGAATGTACGGAAACACCCCCCCTGAGTGAGGATCTGAGATTTTACACCTGCAAGAGTCTCAGGATACCATTTTACAGGTCCACAAGAACTCATATATCAAGACGAGAACAAGATCTATCCAGAAATGCTGCCCAAGTGCTGTATATACACAGATATGCCAGAGATTATCTGCCCATTGTTGCCAGATATATAAGCCTATCAGTGGGTTCTTACATAGTTGATCTATTGCCAATATCTTGTGATCCAGTGACTTCCACGGCAATCGGGGACCAGATTTGAATTCGCCTGAAAAAAGGCTTCCATATGAGACCCAACTGGACCAATACCTCCCGAGGTCATTTCTACCGTCCCGAAGCCCCACGAGATTCACTATGTCAAACTGATATGTAGCTCACACATATTATTGTATACAGCCATCCCAATATTATCGCCTGCAGCCATCTCGATATCATCACCTGCAGCCATCCCAATATTATTGCCTGCAGCCACCTCAATATTATCGCCCTCAGCTATCCTGATATTACCGCCCGCAGCTATCCTAATATTATCGCCCGCAGCTATCCTGATATTACCGCCCGCAGCTATCCTTATATTATTGCACGCGGCTTTCCCAAGATTATTGCACACAGCTCCCACGATAATATAGCACACAGCTCACACGATATTATCGCACACAGCTCACACGATAATATCGCACACAGCTCATACAGTGAATTTATGCAGCCTAGCCCTATTGCTATCTGTGTTGTAGCTCACCTGGACTATCATGCCGTAGCTATCATGATAAACATGAAAGGAGCTCTCCCGATTCATCCACGGCCCGTAGCCCCAACGAAAAACTCGTGTGGAACTCTCCCGATAGCCTCACATCTCGTAAAAATATGCCAGCTACGTAGCTACGCCGTAATCACATTGTAGCCCGGACGACGTTATCGCTTGCGGAGCCGAGCATATCTGACACGAGATTATCGGGCATTTCGCACCACCGGCCGCACGAGAAACTCGTGGGGTATGTAGTACAGGTGTGCAAATGTAATCAATCAATTGCAATTTAACTTGTCCTGATAGGTTTGAGGGTCAAATAAATCATGAATTTCTGCACTGCTAAACAGATACATACATATTGTACAGCACCGCCTTACAGGGTCTAACTACCAATACCACATAGCCATACCTGAAGAATGTCTTCAACTTCTTGTGTGTGTGTCACTATCAACTACCGACACATGCACAGGGAATTGTACACACATCAACCTGGTGCATGAAAAATTCCAAGGACCAGTCATGACTCATAATACTGATGCACAGCACAACATGCATTTGGTCTGCCAGACTTAACTGGCAGCCAAATGAAGGGGGGGAGGAGGTGGGGGGAACAAGTTATAAAAAACCAGGTCAAAAAATTGGTGGAGCTTAAGTAGACAAAATCAATGGCAAACTTTAAGTCAGTCCGTTTCAAGAGCTTGCATCAAGTTTCATAAGATTTCTAATAACTTACAACAGATTTCTGATATTCCCAACATAATTCTGCAATAGCGAGCATGGAGAGCAAGTAGGTTCACTCAGGAGGCTCGGGAGCACTACCCGTGCTCCACAGGCTCCAATAAGCGGCTACTCCTAGCAGAACTCTTTTCCAGATGATATGAACACACTTTCACTATCATATCTGTTGAATGTGCTAGACAGTGTTGCAGCCTCTGAGGGGTGCATTCTATTCACCACCATGAACCACCTTGAACACCTTGACCCCGCACTGATTCACCAGCTGCATGGATGAGTGGGTTGAGTTCCAAAACACGAGAAAGTGAGGAGCTGTGTGGTATTGACCTGCCCACCGTGCCTGTGCAGCGGGCTTGGTAGTTGTATGTGGAATGGTGCTGATACCTGTTCACTTGCAGGTCACAACATCAAGAAGCGGACATATCATGAAACACCTGAACATGCTACATAGCATGCCATAGGCTCCGGTAGAGCTGATAGGTCAGTAGGTTGTCAATGAAAAATATAGTATCTGGTAGGATTGTGCCAGGTCTATGTAGCGCGCCATAGGACTCAGTAGCATGGCTATTATACTATAACAGCTTGTGTAAGGCCAACATAGAGCCGTGGGTTGTGTCTCAATTAGTGCAGTAGGACAACTTAGGGTCTTGTAGACACAGTAGACAATAGATCTTTGGATGCTCCCCACTCCATTGGAACCATTCCACCACCCACAATTATAGATAGAAAAGCAAATATCATATTGAGAGCACATATAGCAAAATTAGCTATGTAAAGTACATCAAAGCCCCCTAGACTATGCTCCACACTCACTGTCACTCTCCGAGGCCATGTCCATTTTACCTGGCGACAGTGGCAAAGAATCTCAGTTTGCTGTACCGGTGCCCCTTCACTGTGTGTGCAGGGAGCATAGGGAAAGGGGCGGTGTAAGTGCTCGTAGTGGTTGGCAGCTACGTCCAATGAAGGGGACAGGCTTGACCACTCAATTAGTGCGAGGTGTTGAGGGGTGTTGCTTGAGACCTGGGGATGGGATGGGATCGGTAAGGAATGGGGTGCGGAATATAAGTGAAGGGATGCGGAAGGGATGCGAAGGGAGGCGATAGGAAACCGATAAAATATGGTACAGGTCCGAAGCAATTAGGTAGGAAAGTGGTGGGTAAGCGAATGTATGCGGAAGGAGTGCGGTAGGGTCCGGTACGGGTCCGGTAGGGTACGATACGGGTCCGGTAAAATGTGATACAGGTGTGGAACAATGCGGTACGGAAAGCGAATGGCGGTGGATAGGAATGGGATGAGGATCAAAGTGATACAAAGTGAAGCGATACAAAGCGAAACACAACACACACGAAGTGATATGGATGGAACCGGAAACTCGGATACTTAGATACGAAGCGCACACACACAGAGGGAAGGTAGGAAGGTTTCGTCTATTGTGGGTGCGACATAAGGTCGCTTAAGTACTGTAAATGAATCAAGAACTATCTAACATGTGTCCGACATGAGGCGTAACTGATCCGGAGCTCTCGCCATGCTTTCCGCCATGCTGCACGAATACTACGTAATGTAATCAAGCCTCTAGACGATATGTAAGTGTCCCGGAACGTCTCCGACATGCGCCGCAGTCCCTGCGGACCCATGATCAACATACCCGAGCCATGAGGTGATAAGCCTGCGGAAATGCGGACTGTTGTACCGGAAACGTTGGCAGTGTTGGAAGCCCGGCGGAGGCTTTGGCGGTGCGGAAAAGGCTTCGGAAGTGCGGAAGCAACGTCGGGTGTGCGGGAACGACTGCGGTAGTATCGGGATAATATATGGAGAGAGGGAGACATAGCTGTAGAGTCGGGATGCATCGGAAACCATGAAACGGCACCTAGAGTGTGCCCACGCTCTACAGCAGATATGACATTGAACTCAAGCCGACTGAGAAAATTAACACACCTTGTCCTTTGCCCAGGACTCCCCACCGATCTTCAAACCAAGCCCCAACTATCTCCATGGTAGCACCTTTTCCACTATTGATCACCTACCCAGCCATGTGTGCTCTGCACATATGGCAGGGTAGCAACTCGCTGTGAAAAACCCATCCACCACCACAATCCATTGAGCTGTTAGCGAAGGGTAAACAGGATGGACAAGTGATAGGAAGGAAGATGGGAGATGGTGGTGGGAAGCAAGGGATGAATTCTGAAATCTCAGTGATCACATTGACCGCTGTCGCCATGGCTCATTTCCACCAATCCCGAGCGGACTTTGAAAGGACTTGAAGGAATTTCACCATAAGAACCTTGTCACAATACCCCCTCGTCTTATATAATACATACTGCCCTTTACCCTACCCTACATAGATCATTGCTACCACTACCCTACCCCACATAGACCGTGACTACTGCTACTGGAAGCTATGAGAATCTACTGCAGCATTTGAATTACTCGTAGCAACCCATAGACTCCAATATGGACCCGTATCTAAGGCTGCAACTACCAGCAATTTTAGTGTTTCCTGATGCAGGTGTTACATCCCCATCTTTGAGAGATTTTCCACAGGTAAATGTGAACTTGAGTGATATGATTGGCATTATTAATACCAGATTATGCTCCAAAATGTGCCGCTAGGATTACATATGTTATGCTCTATTGTGAAATTGGTAATTCCGATTAAATTTCTCTAGGTGCGGCATATTGGATTATTTTGAGGTAATCCAAAAGGTAATGGATAGGTGTACAGCACAAGATTTATATAAAAACCCAAAGAAGGACTCGTACTTGCCGCTTGACGGCCTCACCCTCTAGTTAGTTAGACCTCGACGACCCTTAGAAAACTTTTGTACCTCTGCTAAAGGCACCGGACACTTGACCTCTGCGGACCGCCTGCACCATCGCTCACCCGCCAGGCCCATCAACCCCGTGCAAGACAATGCGGCGCGCGCCTCACAGGACCGTGCACATTGACGGTGAAGGAAGAGCGGGAGAGGTTTCGGGATGGATGAAAGAAGGGGGCCGGGGATAGCGAGGGAGAGGGACGTAGGTTGAAGCACCCAGGTACGCACACCCAACCGCCTCACCCATGGTGCGCTATCACGGGGCTGCTAGGGCAGCCCAAGCTGATGCTGCGCGTATTACAGTAGCCAGCGAGGACAAGGATACAACCCGCCGATGTGCTAACACGTTGCCGGTGCACCATTCACCACGCTCGTACCCCCGCTGCACCGGTGTTTTAATGTGATGCCCCGCGCTACCATTGCTGCCCCTACGTCCACAGGGCCAGATGTCGTGGTCGATGTCACAGAAACATCGCTTCCAGCGTAATTCAGGTGACGCGACACAGCCGGCCCACCACGTCCCACCAGGTGCTACACTTTGCGTCTTGCATACTCATACTCGCCGAGCGTGTAACCACCCCCGCGAGGTTACGCACCACCACACCCATCAACATCACAATCATTGTCGCGCTCGGTCTGTGCCCGCACAGCGAACCTTGGATCCCTCGCACGAGCTCGCAACATCTTTAGATTTGCCGCGTGTGCGCTGCACAATGTGTCTATATCAAGTGTGCACTGCTGCTCCTGCGCGCAGTGTAGGTCGTCGTACATGCACTTAAGCTCCAGCGCGGGTTGCTTATCCGCATTGTATGCAAACTTGCACGCCTCGTGCGGCTGCCCTCCAACTATGTGTTGGGATAGGGCTGAAAGGGCTAGGGTAGAGTAATTTTATGGACTGTATTACAATACACGATGAACATAAGATGCATTTCATCCCAATTTCATCCTAAAAACACGAAAGCCGAACCTCCTGCACTGTGGTTACCCAATTTGGAGTTTCGGAGGCTATGAGATTATCTTATCTAATCACTTATACAATATAGTAATATATAGTTAGTTAGTTCAGCTCTGGTGACGGTTAGCAAACTTTTCGACCCCATGTCCTCGGTAAGAATAGTGAGACCCCCTTGCACAAGAGATTAAAGGTCGTATGAGTACTATGCTTAAACCGGCTTTGGCTATGCTAGGATACCTGAAGAAGTAGAGCTGCCATCGCATCACTTATCTGCCCGCACTCGTGCACAACCTCCACCAGCCCCCACACTCCTGCTCGGGTTCCGCCCTGGGGGAAAGTTTCGTGTTGGATCCACACGCGCAGCCAGGGGAAGGGATGCCTGTGTCCGTGTTGGGTGTCACATTTGGGTTTGGTGTAACATCCATGACATTAGAAGAGGGAGCAGGGAATGGGAAAACGCGGAGGGTGATGTCCATCTCTTCCTTCATGATCTCCGTGCACAGGCCGTCCAGCGATGGGGACTCATTCTCGAGGTGGGCGCGCGCCTTCGTGATGTGCTCTGCATCATTGGGGCGCCCCAAGACACGTATCATGTGTCATGCTATCTTGCCACATGATGTCGGACAGAAAAGCGCAGGGTGACCTGGAGGAGTAGGAGGAGAATCTATGGCGGACAGTGTTCATCGCAAGGGTCGCAAAGGTGGTGGTGTGCGATGCGAGTCATCTCTGGGCATTGCTCCCAGGGAGGTGGACTTCGGACACCTTTCAAGAGACACGGGCGCGACGTGTTCTGCAAACATCAGCATGCAATGCATCCGGTGCCCGTCATGAGGTGCTACACAAGAATGTCGTCCACATTACTTGACGGATTGGTCCTCCTGTCTTGATGCACGAAGCAGACATTGTGCTCGAGCCTATCATCGCTCGCGATATCGGGAAGCGGGGTAGAAGAGGCGGAAAACTAGGGACCCTGGGCAGAGAAACCACGCAGGACGGGGGTCCCGCTTGGTTGCGCGAAGGTGGTGAGGGGAGGGTCTGCAAATGAGGGAAACCCAAGGTCAGCATCAGGATAAGTTTGGACAAGGGAAAGATATACGGAAGGGCAGCGAAGAGGACGTGAAAAAGAACCAGGCGATGAGGTAGGGGAAAGGGTGGGAATGGAATGAAGGGAACTGAGACGATGGGGGAAGAAGGGGAGTAGGGAGAGGAGTCATATACT
The DNA here is from genome assembly GCA_001630335.1 of Athelia psychrophila. Lineage (NCBI taxonomy): Eukaryota > Fungi > Basidiomycota > Agaricomycetes > Atheliales > Atheliaceae > Athelia > Athelia psychrophila. The sequence goes on along the minus strand of KV417516.1, from coordinate 262,065 downwards.
CACAGATAATCAATGATGAGCCAGCCGATCCATCGCAGGGAATGGCAAGCTCACATCGCCTGGTTGGAGTGTAAATTGGTCGTCCAAGGTACAGGTGAATGAGCATGTCCCGCTGAGGTGGTTGTGCGTGAGCGTCCGATGTCGCACAGCATCCAATTTTCTCAGCCAGTTAAGCATTTAAGAGAGGACTTCCAGAGCAGGAATTGGCTGGTAGTCGAGGACATTTGGATAACAGGGAAGGAGAGGAGTGGGCTATTTGACAATATTAATGATTCTTCATGTGCGGAGATCGCTTGCAGTTAATGTCAGCATTCAGAACTTCTGTTTCGCCTTGGACGCGCATCATTAGTATTGGACTTTTGCCTCAACTTTGCCTTCAAAAGTTCAAAAGATGAGACTCGGAGACTTCCAGCTCTGTGATTTTCTAGTCTCTCGTGTCCAGAGCCTGGGACATCTTTGGCTGTTGAATTTGATACAGATTGCTGATTCTACTTGGCACTATGACACCTTCACACAATGCAATTCTCGACGGGTTCCAACGTGGCAACCGAGACTCGCAAATTTACCTTTCTGGTGTCCAGCACTACAACTTCACAGCGACTTCACCACCAACTTTGACCACTGTGAAGTCTGATCATTTCAAATTCCGGTGAAGTGAAGTGAAGTGAAGTGGGCTGTCTCCGCTTCTCCCGCTCGGTTCTTGGAATCTGGATAGCCACTTGATTCTCAAACCTTTCAGGTGACATGCTGTGTGACTTACACTGCCCTAGACAGATTGTGCTATGCATGGGCGCCTATAGGTCAACACGAGGCATCTGCACGTGGACAACCCTTTACATAAGAAGTCATTCGCAACAATCACATCCTTTCTTCCCCACTCCGCCATGGTAAATTATGCACTCGAATATCTACCAGCCGGCGATTTGCGGCCAGCATCAATGCTCGCTACCAGCTCCGAAGGTATGTACTCTCTACTACTAATAAAGACGCATAGCTACTTATCGCAATACAGCTCCAATATTGGGAATCAAACGAGCTCGAGCGACGGATGGCGATGATGGGCCAAGACAGCGCCCAAGACGCGACACCCAGGTTAGTCTTTGCACTCGATGTGGGTGTCTGTAATGAAAATAATCCCACTCCATCAGATGATCAGCACTCTAGGTGTTTCAGGCAATTCCCGCGTGTTAAACGTTGGCGGGGATTACATCACACAGATGAACGATGGTTTGGCCGCGGAGACGCAGGCCGTATTGGAGTCAATCGAGCAGCGTCTGAAGGTCGGGCATAATGCAGTCCTAAGTACGTCAGCTTCTGAATCTCTTATGCTCCACTTGTGATTACTATATCGAAGATGACAAGGTTAAAGTATGGATGTTGGCACCAGACATATCCCAGAACTTCAATGCAGCACTTCGGAGGCGCCTGTAAGACCCTGCCGGTGATCTGCAATGCAGCGACAAAAATAGTCTAGTAACGAAGTTATATTGCGAACATAAAGAATGGAAAACATACTGCATACCTAGTAACGAAGAGAATAAATCTAAAGAACAAGATCGAGAAGTTTTCCAGTAAGATATAAGATCATCCAATGTGGAATCACCCCTAAGTGCATTGATGCCGAGCTGGTTTCCGACCAGCTCGGTGGCAATTGCCATCGAGCGCGCGCCACTTGTGCACATTTCCGTCCTCCGCATCTCATATCATAACAGCGCCAACCGGGAACCGGCACCTGGTTTCTTGATGGGGCAGAATTTTATGGTGCGTTTTATTGGCGAGGCGCTCGTGCACTGCACCTGACTTTGACATGCAGCTCGTCTATCATCGAAGCTGTCAAGGCGTCGTGCGCGACAGGATTATCGGGTTGGGCTTACTTTTTCTTCGATGGCAGAAGCGGGAACAGAAGTCTGCGTCAATACGAGACTTTCCTGTGTTCTGTTCTGTGGCAACTCTGTTCTCGCTCTGGCGGCATGCCTGAGGCCGTCAAGGCTATCTACCACTCGCACGGTGACGGCAGTGAGCAGCCATGCATCAAGGTTCTTGAAGAGACGCTCTGAGAAATAATCAGTGCCTTCGATGCTGTTTACATCATAGTTGATTCTGTCAATGAGAGTGAAGACAGAATTGAGCTTGTCCACTGGATCCAGGACATGGCGAGATGTCACTCTGCAAGGTGGCACATTCTGGTCACCAGTCGGCTAGAGCCTGATATTACCAACCCTCTTGGGCGCATCAATAACATTTGGAAAGTATACTTGCAAGGCACAGGGTTGGATAAGGACATCAGCATGTATCTGGATGCGCGACTCTCTCTTACCAGTCGCTGGAGCGAGCTGATACGAGCCCTAATTAAGAACACGTTGATGGGGGGCGCTGATGGAATGTGAGCGGATCCCATTCTTTCTCCCTGACAGACATTACTAACCTCATGTGTAGGTTCAGATGGGTCGCACTGCACATGGACAGCTTAGAGCACTGCCTGAATGCACGGGCGGTAAGCGAGAAGCTCAGTGTCTTGCCAAAAGATCTCGAAACAACTTATGAGCAGATCCTTACGAACAGTCCTCACCAACACGATCTTCTTCACATGCTGCACTGGCTGGCTTTCTCCACGCGTGCTTTGTGGCTCGAGGAGCTCGCGGAAGTGCCATCGGTGGATTTTGATGTGGAAGATAGCCCATGTTATAATGCAGATTTGAAATACTCAGATCCCTGCATCACCCTTACTGTCAGCTCCAGGCTCATCACCAACACGGACAGTAATCATATTTAATCTCATGAACTTGAAGGTTGCTGACAACCCTGCCATTTAGGGACTGTAAAGCTGGCCCATTTCTCTGTGAAGGAATATCTGATTTCAGACCGCATCAAGACCGGGATGGCTGCACACTTTGCCATGAATCGGCGTCTGACTCATTCCGTCATCGCTCAAACCTGCGTCGCATATCTCCTCATCTTCAACCGATCAGATTCTTTTGACCTTCCCGGTGGCACCTCTAGTCACTTCCCGCTCCACCTCTATGTGGCAAATAATTTACCTGAGCATCTATGCTTGATGGAGAACATAGAGTGTCCTGCTCTGCAAGAGTGTTAGGATTTCGTATCTTCACCCGGATGGACCCTTCTTTCTTGCCCTCTGGATGTCGTTAGAGGGGTGAGGCTTGATATTCACCGATGTTCCTCGAATAGATGTGTACCCGCGAATAGACTGAGCGGGGTGTTGGTGTTGGCGAGGGAATCTTACACCCGAATAGAGTTGGCTGTGTACAGAGATATTATTATCCTTTAAGTATCTGGTAGCTGTCTTGTAGGTACTCACCTGTGTACAGAGAGGAAAAGCTGAGGGGCTTCTCGTACACAGGTGCTGCTATTTATACTGTGTAGTTATGCTGTGCATTATTAAGTCCATGCTGCGCACTACTGTGGATTGGTAAGTCTGTGAGAGAATAAACCCATACTAAGTAGGGCTTGGTAATAGTATCAGTAATCATGCTGCGCAGTGCACAGCCCGCTGAGTGATCATGACGAAGCAGGTGCTAATAATAGGTACTGATGTATCAGCAAGTCCGAAATAGTCGGACATCAGGTAATCAAGATGACTAGCAAGTCACATGGGGACCAATCCATGTGATATGGTTGTAATAGGATCACGTGATGAATGAAATGTTCTGGAATAGTGTGGAATGGTCTGGAGTAAATATATGTTTAGTATGTGAGAAATGTGTACATAATAGGGGCAAGTCGTGATAGTACCCTCCCCCCCTGAAAAATTGTTCGTCCCTGAACAATAGTCACTGCATTGCGCCAGGGTGGTTAAGATAGAATTCCTCAACCATTTCCTGTGCGTGTTCGAGGTCTTTGGCGGGTTGCCAAGTGTTTTCGACTGTTGAATACCCTTTCCATTTGACTAAGAATTGTAGTTGTCTGCGATATTTTCTTGAGTCAAGGATTTTTTCGACTTCCCACTCTTCTTCTCCTTCAATTTCTACTGGTGGTGGTGGTGGTTGTATTCGTCCCTCCATGGTATCTTCCTTGTGCGGGTGAAGTAATTGTACATGGAATACTGGATGAATTTTCATCGAGGCTGGGAGGTCGAGTTTGTAGTCGAGTTCCCCTATCTTTCGGAGGATAGTATAAGGACCAAGTTGTTTTGCAGCGAGTTTTTTGCTGGGTGCAGTGGTGGAAATGTTCTTTGCACTGAGCCAGACCTTGTCTCCTACTTCGTAACGGGGTGTGTCTCGGACGTTCTTGTTGTAGAAATATTTCATTCGCTCTGCTGACAACTTCAGGGCTGCCTCCGCTTCTTTCCTTGCTTCATTTAATAGCCTCAGTCTTTCTTCGGCTTCTGGAACTTTCGTTGTGGGGTTTGGTGATACTTGGAATCCCGGATCGTAGCCGTAATTGAGGAAGAAAGGGCTCATTCCCGTGGCGGAGTGTACTCGAGAATTGAACGCAAACTCGGCAATGGGTAACAGGTCCGCCCAATCATCTTGGTGATAGTTACAGAATATACGGATGAACTGTTCTATTTCCGCATTCCACCGTTCCAAAAATCCATCCCCTTGCGGGTGGTAGGCAGTCGTGGGAGTAGGGTCGATCCCGATCCCCTTGTAGATTTCTTGTATGAACTTCGAGGTGAACTGTGTTCCCCTGTCGGTGACCATGTGCTCCGGGGTTCCATGGAGCTTGAAAACATTCTTGATGAATAAGTCAGCAGTCTGAGAGGCGTCGCAAGTCTCGTTGCAGGGAATGAAGTGGATCTGCTTCGTGCCCATGTCTCCAATAGTGAGAATGGAGTCGAATTCTTTTGAGACAGGTAATTTGACGATGAAGTCACATGCCACCTTCTTCCACGGGATGCCAGAGACGTCTATGGGTTTTAGGAAACCGTGAGGCTTGCCCCTGTCTTGCTTGTTTCGGATGCAGGGATCGCACCCGTCGACATATTCATTGATAAATTTGGTCATGCTGGGCCACCAATAGTTTCGAGAGACTAGTTCGAGCGTTTTTGAATGTCCCGGATGTCCTGCAGGCATTACATCATGGTGCGCTTTTACAACATCTCGTCGGATGGAGTTGTCAAGTGGCACATAGATTTTTCCACGTCTCAAGACTAGCCCTCCTTCTGAATTCCACTCTTCCAATCCTTTCTTCATGTCCACGGGTCCGAACTCTTGGACCAATTCCAATGCCTTGGCTACCTCATGATCTTTGTTGGTGCATAGGCGAATTCGCGACAACAGGTCTTCGTCGGAATGGATGGCCTCCGCAAACTGAGCGAAGGCGATCTTGAAGTGTTGGTCAGTTAGGACGACTTGGTTGAGGTTGTCATCACTGTCTTTGACAAAGTAATCAGGGTTCCTGCTCAGCGCGTCTGCGGCAACGTGTTTCTTTCCTTCTTTGTGTACAATGACAAAATCAAAATCTGCTAGGAATAGTGACCATTGGGCCTGTCGCCGGGTGAGGTTCCTCGCAGTTTGCCAGTATTCGAGGTTCTTGTGATCTGACCAGATCTTGAATGCCTTTCTTACGCTCATCAGCAAATTCTTCCACTCCTCCATCCCTCTGATGATCACGAGCATTTCTTTGTCATAAATGTCGTAATTTCTTTCTGCAGCGTCGAGAGACTTTGAAATGAAGCCCAAAGGTTTCCAGGCTCCGTCTTCTTGCTCCTGCAAAAGGACACCTCCTGTTGCGTATCCTGATGAATCGACCTCTAACCGAAGATCTGCTCCGGAAAGATATGTGGCTAGATTGGGCATCAACAAGAACTCTTCTTTCAGCTTGTCCCAGGCTCCTTGATCGACTTCGATCCAAACCCAAGGGACGTCTTTTTGTGTGAGGCGGTCAAGGGGCCTGCAGATACCGGCGAAGTCCTTGATGAACTTGCGGTAGAAGTTGCATAGGCCTCTGAACCTTTGGACGTCTGTGCTTCGGGTTAGGCCATTCTTTGATCGTCTTGACCTTCTTGGGGTCCATGGAGATTCGTCCATGGGCCAGGATAAGACCGAGGTATTCAATCTCGTCTTTCTCAAGTTTGAGGAAGAAACCGTTCTTCACCAGCCTTTCCAACACCTTATTAACTATAGCCCTATGCCCCTCCATGTCAGACCTCCTCCCTTTGCAAAGGATGTCGTTGAAGTACACTCAGATAAGGTTGGCGGCAATCATGTCAGTGAAGATATGTTCCATGACTCACTGGAATGTTGCCGGCATGTTGATGAGTCCAAAGAAAGCGACTGTTGGCTCGAAGAGTCCCCGATTGGTGACAAATGCCGCTTTCCATTCGTCTCCTTTCCTGATCCTAATATTGTTGAAGGCCCAACGAATGTCTAGCTTGGTAAAGACATCGTCACCCTCAGTTCCTTCTATGATCTCTTTGATATTCGGCATTGGGTAATTGTCCCTGACCGTCCACTCGTTAAGTTTTTGGTAGTCTTGACAGGGTCTGCAGTCGATCCACTCTGTGGCTCCGGGTTTTTGGACCCAGAAGAATGGCGACGACATTGGCGATTTGGATGGTCGGATATATCCTTTCTTCAACTGATCGTCCGTCCATATGTCGAGAGCAGCTGTTTGTGGAGCCGACAAAGGGTATGGTTTGGCCTTGGTCGGATTGAAACCTTCTTTCATGACGATGGCATGGTCAGTCTCTGGGTTGTGTTCGGGGAGACGTTCCACGCTACTTTTTCTAAAGATATCAACATATTTCCAATATTGACGTGGTAACTTTTCTTTGATCTTTCGAGCTTCCTCGTCGTCGGAGCTCATTGCGCAGACCCTAATGACTCCTTCATCGGGGAATTTTAGGGTTCCATTCTTGAAGTTGATATCGGGGTCGTGGTATCTGAGCCAGTTGATCCCGATGATGACATTTTCCTTTCCTACTCCTGCAACGGTAAAGATTCCTCCTATTTCCATAGTGATGTTACAGTAGTGTCTGACAGCACCCTTCTCATTTTCTGTTCCGTCAATGTTGAGGAGCTTGAACGGTCTTTGATAGGGATGAGTCTTGATGTCGTATTTCTTTACAAATTCTGAGTTGATAAAAAGAGTAGTTGCCCCGGAATCAATCAGGGCCTGAGTAGGTACACAGTGGAATCTTCTTAGAGTTATTGGTACATGAAATTGATCATCAATAAGAGTATGAGTGATGGAACATATTTTGGCCGGAGCCTTTTCGTATTGAGAAAGAATATAGTCGGCAACCTTGGTCGTGGGTTCCGACTTTAGCAAAAATCCTCAAGCTTCTTCGTCAGGGTCTTGACTTCTTCTTCAAGAAGTACTACCCTTTCTCCGTCTTTCGACGAACCCTCTTCAGATTCTCTCTCTTTTCCTTTTGAGGAGGCGGCAATCTTCTTCGGTCGGTCCTTATAAATTACCCTTCGGAAAGGCTCTTGCTTTGGGGCCTTACAATCATTTCTCATGTGTCCTTCTTTGAAACACCTATAGCAAATGATCGTTCCGGCGTCGACTTCCATGGGTGCATAGTCAGGGGGCCTGTCAGACCTTCTTTCGTCAGAGGGCTTCTTGTTGCGCCAACGACTTTTGTATGGGGAGGGATTGTCCCTGAAAGTCCTTCCCGTAAATTCTTCCTTCAGCTGTTCTGCTTTGACTGCAGCAGCCTTCAAGTCGTGGAGAGAGTTCATCGGTCGATCCCACCCTGCGATGGTTTGGCGGATGTTGTAGTTAAGGCCTCTTTTGTATTGCTCTCGTAAGTAGCCTTTGTTGTAGTCGATCTTTGCTGCAACCATTAAGAAGTCTGTCGAGTACTCTGAGACAGACTTAGAGCCCTGTTTCAACTTCTCGATTTCCGTTCTGGCGTCAGCCCTCGGGTTGACAGGGAACCAGGCTTCTTTGAACTCGTTGAGGAAGTCCACGAAGGTATCAATGACAAAACCGTCCCCGTCAGCTATTTCTTCTTCTTCGTCCTCACTTTCAGGACTCTCTGACCTTGGCCCTCTGCTGGCAGACTCTTTTGGCTTTTCCCAGTTCTTGAATAGGGCCCTTCCCTTATTTTTGGCCATGTATGGTTGTATCCATGTGCCGGCCTTTTCTTCGCAAAGGCTAAAAGCGAGGGCCAGCCTTTTGTCGTCGGTATCGTATATCCCTTGGTTGCCGAGAACATAAATCTGGAGCGCCGTATGGAATCGCTCGGCATCGCTTTTGACTCCTTTAAACTTGGCTGGTAGAATACCGATTTTTTCTCCCTTTTCTTTGCTAGCGGAGATGGCTTCCCTCATTCCCTCTCCAATACTTTGAGCCGAGTCGCGGTTGAGTTGGGACAAGTGGGTGAACATCTGTTTAATCCATCCCGCCACGTCCGCGCTCGGGCCGCTGGGGACTTCAGGGGCCTGCCTAGCCCTGGTTTCTTCTTCCAAAACCCTTGCTCCCCATCTTTGGTCGATTCCAGCGGTTATTCTCCGCTCCAGCTCCTCTTGGGAGACCATCTCAATGTCTTCAGAGGCCATCGTTTAGGCGGAATAGTTGGTAATGTCTTGGATAAAGGTGGTAGGTCCGACTTGTCGGTACTCTTCGTGGAATGGTAGTTGTTCAAAGAGTTGTCGGTTTTGGAATGCTTCGAGAGGGTCTTGTCTCGAAGTGGAGTGTGGAAAAATTCCGTAAAGGACTTCGTACAGGGGGTAATAGTTCAAAATTTCCAACAATGGATTGAATTCATATTCAACTGGTTCGTGATATTGGGAACAATAAAAGGTAATTTGTTCGAGGGCTAGTTGTTCGTTTTGAATGTGGAATGGGAGTGAAGCGAATCTTCGGTTCATATATCCCTTTTGAGGTAATCATCTTGATAAGCAGTGACTAGTGCTTCGTAGAAATAGAAGTCTTTGTAAAACTTGATGTTGTCTTCGTAGACAACAGGTTCTTGTTCGTAGAAAGGGAGTTCTTTGAAAAGGAGGAGGTTCTCGTGAACATCCTTAAACGTTTGGGTGATGCGAAGAGGGGGAAGAGGATATCCGCAGGGGCGTCGGTAGTAGTGTACCAGTATTCTTCGATGCAAGAGTACCAGCGTACCCTGGACATATATTGTTTTCTTTTTTCTAGAATTTGGAATAGTCCACGCAGCTTTGTGGACACAATTTTGGGAGTGGTGGAAGCGCTCCAACGTAGAATTGGGCTTTGTAGCGTCTCCTACGAATGGAAGGCGCGAATACAGGGGCTCGAAGTTGTGTATGTGGGACGACGAGGTCGTTGGGGTCCTCCTCAACTTTTACCGAAACCGAGCGATGATGTGGCGTCGGATCGGGATTGACACGTTTCGAAAATGACAGCTGAATAGGCGCCGTCGTGACTATATAGTCCGTGGTCGTTTGGCTCGCGTGGGCACACCTGTACTACATACCCCACGAGTTTCTCGTACGGCCGGTGGTGCGAAATGCCCGATAATCTCGTGTCAGATATGCTCGGCTCCGCAAGCGATAACGTCGTCCGGGCTACAATGTGATTACGGCGTAGCTACGTAGCTGGCATATTTTTACGAGATGTGAGGCTATCGGGAGAGTTCCACACGAGTTTTTCGTTGGGGCTACGGGCCGTGGATGAATCGGGAGAGCTCCTTTCATGTTTATCATGATAGCTACGGCATGATAGTCCAGGTGAGCTACAACACAGATAGCAATAGGGCTAGGCTGCATAAATTCACTGTATGAGCTGTGTGTGATATTATTGTGTGAGCTGTGTGCGATAATATCGTGTGAGCTGTGTGCTATATTATCGTGGGAGCTGTGTGCAATAATCTTGGGAAAGCCGCGTGCAATAATATAAGGATAGCTGCGGGCGGTAATATCAGGATAGCTGCGGGCGGTAATATCAGGATAGCTGCGGGCGGTAATATCAGGATAGCTGAGGGCGATAATATTGAGGTGGCTGCAGGCAATAATATTGGGATGGCTGCAGGTGATGATATCGAGATGGCTGCAGGCGATAATATTGGGATGGCTGTATACAATAATATGTGTGAGCTACATATCAGTTTGACATAGTGAATCTCGTGGGGCTTCGGGACGGTAGAAATGACCTCGGGAGGTATTGGTCCAGTTGGGTCTCATATGGAAGCCTTTTTTCAGGCGAATTCAAATCTGGTCCCCGATTGCCGTGGAAGTCACTGGATCACAAGATATTGGCAATAGATCAACTATGTAAGAAACCACTGATAGGCTTATATATCTGGCAACAATGGGCAGATAAGGTTGAAACACAGCTCATGTTGCAGCTATAACTGGGCCCTACCCAGATCAAAAGAGCCTTTATGTTTCCCACCATTATAGCACATGATCGAAGAATGCCACGGGTTTCATACTAGTAATGGCAACCCGTGGTATCCTATTTATAGACCATGCACAATACTCTCAGATGCCATTTTCCCATACTATAGCTGCATGCTGAAAAAGGAATTTAGTCAAACAGGCCAATATCGATGGCAGAAGGTCCGCTAATGCAAATTAGGTATCCGCCCTCTGCTGCAGGCTACACCACCGTGAGAAATATTTTCTGCTGCTATAATCTGTCATGGGAGCGTACTAGAAGCACAGGCCAAAAGGAATTAAAGAGATCGGACATGTACTCAGGTTCCTATGACAGAAATAGCAGGGGGGGTACTCGAAGCACAGGTCAAAAGGAATCCTACAACAGAAATAGCAGGGGGACACTCAAAGCTTACAGAATGTATTGTTGAACTATGTGTGCTGTTGGAAATCTCTGGCATATCTGGGTATATACAGCACCTGGACAGCATTCCTGCATAGATCTTGTTCCTGTCTTGATATATGTGTTCTTGTGGACCTGTAAAATGGTATCCTGAGACTCTTGCAGGTGTAAAATCTCAGATCCTCACTCAGGGGGGGTGTTTCCGTACATTCACTGTTTTATGTGGTGTGCCTTCAATATTCGCCTGTTTGAGTAAATTCTTTTTTCAGCATGCAGCTATAGTATGGGAAAATGGCATCTGGGAGTATTGTGCATGGTCTATAAATAGGATGCCACGGGTGGCCATTACTAGTATGAAACCCGTGGCATTCTTCGAGCATGTGCTATAATGGCGGGAAACATAAAGGCTCTTTTGATCTGGGTAGGGCCCAGTTATAGCTGCAACATGAGCTGTGTTTCAACCTCATCTGCCCATTGTTGCCAGATATATAAGCCTATCAGTGGTTTCTCACATAGTTGATCTTTTGCCAATATCTTGTGATCGAGTGACTTCCACGGCAATCGGCAACCAGATTTGAATTCACCTGAAAAAAGGCTTCCATATGAGACCCAACTGGACCAATACCTCCCGAGGTCATTTCTACCGTCCCGAAGCCCCACGAGATTCACTATGTCAAACTGATATGTAGCTCACATATATTATTGTATGCAGCTATCCCTGTATAATTGCCCGCAGCCATCCCAATATTATCACCTGCAGCCATCCCAATATTACTGCCCGCAGCCACCCCGATATTATCGTCCTCAGCTATCCCGATATTACCGCCTGCAGCTATCCTGATATTATTGCACACAGCTCACACGGAATTATTGCACACAGCTCACACGATAATATTGCACACAGCTCATACAGTGAATTTATGCAGTCTAGCCCTATTGATATCTATGTTGTAGCTCACCTGGACTATCATGCCGTAGCTATCATGATAAATATGAAAGGAGCTCTCCCGATTCATCCACGGCCTGTAGCCCCAACGAAAAACTCGTGTGGAACTCTCCCGATAGCCTCACATCTCGTAAAAATATGCCTGCTATGTAGCTACACCGTAAACACATCGGAGCCCGGACGACGTTATCGCTTGCGGAGCCGAGCATATCTGACACGAGATTATCGGGCATTTCGCACCACCGGCCGTACGAGAAACTCGTGAGGTATGTAGTAAGGCACTGACATTTGGCCTGCAACCACGAGTGAATTATCTGATGATAGCTGATTATATGTATTGTAATGGATTGTTAGGAGTGCAGAGAGTGCTGAGAGCTCGGCAAGTCTGTGCTCCAGGTGCTCCCCGAGTAGAGGCAATCACGGGGAGGCTCTGGATCAGGGACTAAGCTCCTGCCATCCAGGCGCTGGATTTCCAGGTCATTCAGCCTCTCGTGAATTGTGAGATCCCTCTGATGTGACATGAGGGTAGTGCTGGACACCAAAGGAAGTGGGCCAGATACCATTTCTTATATGTCATAGTAGTGCTGATGGATAGTCAGACTGGATGTTCCCCCGGCCACGTGAACATCAATGTATCTAGTGTCTCAGTTCTCCTGCTTCTATCTACCTCTCAGCTGTTCTACTTGTCATTAGCACCCCATGTTGCTGAGTGTTTTCTACCAATAAGTAAAATAGATTGATGCAATGTCACCAGGTCATTGTGCACAGAGCAAAAGTTATTGATGATGATTGTGAGGTAAACACAGGACAGAAAGATCTTGGCAACAGGGAAGAATAAGGTAAACACCGGTAAACACAGGACAGAAAAATGTGGCAATGAGGGAAAGATAAAGTAAACACCGGTAAACACAGGACATAAAGTTGTGGCAATGAGGGAAAGATAAGGTATGCAAAGCACGCAGCACAATGTGAGTGTGGCGCCGGGAATTCACACAGGCACTTCATCAAGCTTACACCCTTACCTCATGCCACTTCTCACACCCACTCGGGCACACAAGAAAGACACTTCCATACTGATTTACAAAGCTACAATTTCTAATGCACGGGGAAAAGGCGAGCAGTCTCAAATGACTCAGAGGTTGAGGTATCAGAAATATCTCCCAGTACCTCCCGCGGTGTTTACAAGCGAGGAACCAGAACTGCTGCATCGAGGTTCAAAAGGAGGCGGACGGGACAGAAGTCTGGGAAATATCTTCAGAGAGTTGCAGTGCTACCAAAGCTTGTTACATTTACTGTACAGTATCTGATGTATCTGATGTACATACTACTATAACATGCTGTATCATATCAGTTCGTAACAATGATGAGAGTAAAGAGTAAGCTTGTACACAAAAAGCAAGAAAGAATAGAAAGAAGAAAACAACTAATTGCTAATCTGTCCAATATACGTATTCCGAGTCAAGGTTGTTACGATGTGTATTTGTAGTTGTTCCCAGATGGGCCTTATAGTGGTGTAGATAGTTAGTGGTGTAGTCGAGGTGTCGATCCTTGTGATCGAGAGCGAATACAAGTCACTTGAGTCAAAGTTAGATGTTATTCAGAATAATGTAAGCGAGACTGTACCTTGAGACAAAGAGGATAAGCTAAGGTCTCAAGGTCCAAGTCGCTGTCTATTTATATCAATGTAATAGTAATTGTGCTGACGATGCGGGGCCCTATGGGTAAGCGTGTATGATGCTAAGGGGCCCGGGGAGTCATATATGTGTATGTAAAGATCTGTTGCTAATGGGCAAGGTAAACCTGTGATGGAATAGAATGCGATGGAATAGTGTGGGAACGGAGTGGAACATTATGGAATCGGGTGGAATGTGTTGGCCATGTGATAGGTGGATAGGGGCAACTCGTGACAAAGGTTAGGCATGTCAGTGTGCGGGGCTGAATATTCCAGACCATGCAGAGTACACGGGAATGCTAGCCAGACATTGGATCCACATTGTATGTGGCATGGTGGTGGGGCATGTCCGCCTCACTGCCGAAGCTCTTCGACAACATTGACATGCCATGGTGTCCACAAAGCACACTGGACCACACACTTCAATGGGTGCAACAGAGAGGGTGAGGGGGGATTGGACAAGGGTCGAGGCTGCCCAGCACCCACCCAATGCCACCTCTCACATGGTGCGACAACCCACACCCATTGCACAGAAACACTAACACGTCCAACCCGCACTTGACACCACCCAACTTGCTTGCACCCAGCTGTGCTCGCTCTCAGCCACACACGACCAAGCCGTGCTTGCACACATCTCTTACCCCCAGCCCGTGCACACATACCCAGTTCACATGCACCCAGCCCACACGCACATCCAGCCCACACACCCAGCTCTTGCTCCTAGCCTGCACCCACCACCAGGTCCCGCTCCCACACCCAGCCCCATGTGCGGCTTGGTCGACTATGTCACTGTCGAAGGTCTCCTACATGGTCCTAGCAAAACAGGCTTGAGATCATCTATTATAAACGAGTCTATTCTTATGTAAACATAAGGACTCGTAACTAACTAGCCCCATGTGCCGTATAAAAATCCCGAGACCCCCTTGCTCTTGTGACCTCGGTCACTGGCTAGTTCACATGTTTGGATGGCCTTGTGACGTGGGACGAACTTGCTTTAGGTTCAAAATGAGGTCCAAAATAACGATCTGCAGGGCTTTGGGGGGGCTCGGGCGACACTCGGGCGAAAATCTGTCCCAAAAGATGTTCATGGCCCGGATTTTCGCGTAACAGTCACGAAAATAGGTTCAGTTCAGAGGGCCTTGGGACAGGTGACGAGCTTAAGGTCGTATGAGTACAGTATCTGTGGGCTTTTGCCAGTGGTCACTGGCCTGTCTGGCCATGTCTAAGAGCATCTGTTATGAGTTCTGGACGCTGTCGTTGTATTGGGCACTGAGGCCCTTGAAGCTTGAAGAGTTAGTCACGTTGAACAGAAAAAGCTGAAATCACATCGAAAGGACAGTTCTGATTAGAGTGTATTCGCTGCGAAATAAATCGAGTTTGAGTCAAGTTTTCACTTACGTTTGACATCACAACTGAATTGAAACTGAATTGAGTGGAGCGTGAAAACTTGATTCAAACTCGATTTATTTCGTGGCGAATACACTCTATTCGGTAGGGCAGATTATCGATGTGGGGGCCGTCTGTGCTGCCGGCCGTATCGGCTTTCGTGGCCCATTCTGCAAGCCCGCTATGACCAGGTCAGATGTCGGCCGGCGTCAAGCCGAGGGCCGACAGCCGACAGCCGACAGCCGACTTATTGAGCTCGTTAACGGTTACACTCATTCAACCTTGCTTCAACCTGTTCGTAAAACAACGTGTATCGACGGCCTGGGTCTTCCGATGTTTCAATTTTGAAGGATATCTACGATGGCCATCCCGTCTGAGAAATGTTCTGCGAAGATCGTGCACGCTGAACGTGCACGGTGCCCAGTCTACGGGCGCGCGCTGAGCACGGTCGCGAACGACGCGTATCTGTGAGTACATGTCCCTTCTCCCTCTTCTTCTATTCCTTGCCTACTCCTTCCCATTTTCCTTATCCCTTGCCCCTTCCCCTTCTCGGTTTGTGCGCGATTTTTGCTTCACGTCCTCGCTTTCCTTCCTGCGTACTTTCCTATCCTCCGTTCTTGCGGATTATTCCGATCCACATCACTGACCCGTCCTCCTCGTCCCCTACAGACCCCGCAACGGCGAACACATCTCCGCTCCCACATTCGTGTCCGCCCTCCCCCTCCTCGCGTGGTCCGTCTTCCTCGGCTCCTTTTTCTCCTCCAGTTAAACCTCTGTCGCTATCAGATATTACGTGGCATGATATGATTGACCATGATGCGAGTTTTGTGCTTGGGAATACGCCGATGGAGGAGTATGTCCTGTTTGAGGTGGATGGCTGGTTGGCGGAAGAGCTGGTGAGGGAGCCGATGAAGGATGGGAAAGGAGGCCTTATAAATGCGAAGCCCACCGCGAAAGTGCGCGTCCGCCTCGTCAACGCGCTCTCTGCGCCAGACAACATACACGTGGGGATCGCACGCGGGGAAATGGCCATCGCCCTGTCCACCTTCGTCACCCCTGCTTCCTCTCCAGCCCCGGACTTTACTGCTTCGACTGACGTTACTCTGAACCCAACCTCGACGCCCGACACGGGCGCGGGGATCCCCATCCCCTGGCTACGTACGTGGATCAAGCGCGAGACATTCCCCAAGGGGTGGAAGCCGAGCAGGAGTGTCAGGCGGGCTTGTGGAGGTCGCCAGGGAAAGCGGGTAGATACGAGACGTGATCAAGGGGTCGGTTGTTCGCCAAGTCCAGGGTAACACTACGGAGGTGGAGGCGAAGCACCTACTGGGGACGAGGAAATGGCAGAGCAGTGGAACAGGGCATTATCGACAGTCCTGCGGGACGCGACGCCGGTGAGGAGCGAGGAGCGAGGATGAGAAGTTATCTCGGCGGCTGCGGGTATCTACGGACATTGGAGGGCGTGTACGTTGTTAATATGATTCTATCTGCTCCATCGGGATCGTGCTCGCTGTTCATATTTTGGAGTATTGACTGTATTTGTATTCACCAACATGGACTCGCACCATCCGTCTTCGTCTCACCACAACCTCGGGAATCCTGCAAGCTCTTGTGTAGTATGTGGGGCCTATCCTCCCGCCTACCCCGTTACCACTTCCACATGGTGCTCGAATCTGATCCCATGTTGCCATTGAAGCCATAGTTGCTTAGTCTCGGTGTGGTCTCGGGCTCCTGCTAACTGCAAGGTGGTCATGGCAAGAAAGCCACTCTGGATATTGATATATATATTGAAGTCGGCGCCCGCCCAAGGAGTAGCGTGGTTGTCTCGGTGTGGGGCTTGCTGGCACCTCACTCTCCTTCCCCTCGCTTTTTGTGCGCCATTATTTGTTGCTTATGCTATCTAATGTGTGCATCTACCCGTATATTACACCGTCAGTCATGCTGACCAATATAACTATTTGATCACACCCCTAATCCACGCCCAAATGATTATTTCAGCGAATTATCAGACGTTAAGGAAGAAGAAGAAGAAGAAGAAGAAGCAGAAGAAAGAGAGGGCGCCAACGCGATATGGTATCACTATCTGGCCCTCCACCACAATCCCCCCCAACCTCATTTCCGCCGCCACCACCACCACCGCCGCCGCCATCACCGTCGCCACCACCGCCCCACGCAGCAGCTTGACAACCTCGATGTGACCTCCAGACACTTCCGGGTGCAATGCCGTCAAAAAAAATTCCCCCGGGATATTCACATTGACGCTGCGCTCGAGGAGACGTTGGACTATATTGACGCAACCTCGCTTCGCCGCCAACTGTAATAGAGTAGCATAATAATGTCTCCCTCCCGGGCCCTGGAGTTCAATGTCGGTGCCGTGCTCGAGGAGAATCTTGGCAATGTCGGTGTAACCCATTTTTGCTACCAGCTCCAATGAACCTGCCTCCCTCCCCATCCCTCCGGACCCTCCACGGATATTAACATTTGTACCACACTCGAGAAGCAGCTTAGCCGTTGATACCTGCAATGCAGTTTTGTAAAACCCTCCCAGGATACCGACAACGGGGCCGCCCTCGAGGTGAATGATAAAATGGGGGTGACCTTGGACTTCCGCTACCTGTAATGCAGTGCCATACTGCCCTCCCTGGATATTCGTATCTGCGCCGTGCTTGAGAAGCATCTCGACAATCTTGATGTGAATTCCGAATGCTGCCGCCTCTAATGCTGTCCCAAAAAGGCCTCCCAGAATATTTGCATCGGCACTGTGCTTGAGGAGAAGCGTGACAATCTCGGTGTGCCCGATGGACGCAGCCGCCTGCAATGCGGTCCCATAATGACCTCCCAGTATGTTGACATCAGTGCCACGCTGGAGAAGGCGCTCGACTACATATTTCAGACCGAGCAAAGAAGCATAACCGTGGCCGAGAAGCATCCTGACAATCTCAGCGTGACCTTCGAATGCAGCAGCCTGCAATGCGGTCCCAAAAAACCCTCCCAGGATATTGGCATCGGCACCGTGTTTGATGAGAAGCGTGACAATCTCGGTGTGCCCGATGGACGCAGCCGCCTGCAATGCGGTACCATAATGTCCTCCCAGTGTGTTGACATTGGTGCCACGCTGGAGAAGGCGCTCAACTACACATTTCAGACCGAGCAAAGACGCATAATAAATCGGAGGCGCCACTTTATCGGCTGCTCTGCTCAGCAAATGATCCACTCCTTGTGATGGATGGTCTGGGTCATACATTTGCGTCCAATTGAACAGTGCAGATTCGGAGTGCGGATTGGGTAAAAACAGATTTACCAGCAGCTCCTGAAGAGCAGGGCATGGGGGGTTCTCCGCGGACTGTAGATGCTGATCGGTATACTCTGCGACATACAAATGAAGTGGAAAGGGACCAGTCGTTTCCACAGGGGCTTGAACGGAATCAGGTTTGTTGAAAATGAGGAGATACGCGATGCATGTTTGAGCGATGACCGACTGGGAGAGCTCTTTGTTCATGGAAAATTGTGGGGCCATTCCGGTCTTGATACGGTCGGAAATGAGATATTCCTTCACGGAAAAGTGGGCCAGCTTGACAGTGCCTAAGTGACGGGGTTGTCAGCGACATTTGATTTCATAGAATTCAATATTTTACCATCCGTGAGGGTGACGAGACCAGAGCAGACAGTCAGCGCGCTTTGGGGATTCGCATATTTCAGACCAGGATCATAGCGCGGGCCATATTTCGCAGCAAAATCCACCGACAGGACTTCAGCAAGCTCCTCGACCCGCAAGGCGCGAGCAGAGAAAGCGAGCCAGTGAAGCATCTGCATGAGATCGCGGGGGCGAGGACTTCGGGTGAGGATTTCCTGGTAAGTTTCTTCCAGATCTTTAGGCAAGGTCTTCAGCTTCTCCTTGACCTCCCTCGTGTTCATGCAGGTTTCTAAACTGTCAATCTGCATTGCGACCCATCGGAACCTATGAAAGTGGTCAGCTGTGGCTGCATAATAAGCGCGATCTTCCTCACATTCCATCGGCTCCCCCGAGCACTGTGGTCTTGATTAGGGCTCGGATTGGCTCGCTCCAACGAATGATGAGCGAGAGCCGCGCGTTCAGAAAGATGCTGATGTCCTTATCCAACACCGTGCCTGCTAAGTGTACAATTTTAATGTTGCGAATCCGCTCGAGATGACTGGTAATATCGGGCTCCGACCGACTCGTGATCAGAAGATGCCACCTTGCCGAGCTCCATCTGGCCACAGTCTCGATCCATTTCAGCAGCGCATTTCTATCTCCACTCTCATCCAACGAATCAACCATGATATAGACGTCGTCAAACGCCTCAATCACTTGTTGGAGGGCCTCTTCAAGCGCCTTGATGGATGGTTGCTCGCGGCCGTTGCCGTGTACCTGATACATTGCTTCTACAGCTACCGGGGTTCCTCCACAGCGAGAACAGAGCTGAGCCAGAACTGATCGCAGGAAGTTCTCGTAAAGCTGTAGGTCCTTGTTCGCGTTCCTGTTGTCAAAAAAGAAGTAGGCCCAGCCTGATAGTGGCCGAGTCTTGCACAAATCTTTGACAGCTTCAATAATGGTCGAGCTATAAATCGAGTTCAGCTACAGTTTGAATATGTGGGCGCCCCAACAATAAAACGAACCAAAGAACGGTTTTTCCGCATCCAGCTGACAGCAGTATCTTCAGATGGAGTTAATTCGAAGAGAGACAGATACGCACGAGCGCCATATATGCACAGCACAATATTTGGCGTTTCTTTCCACTCCCGAAACTGTGCACTATCAAGGAACCATTCGCCCGTTCCCGCTTGGCGGTTTCCCAGGGCTGCATTCAAATTTTGGGATACGTCGGGTGCCGACAGCCAGCCGTCAACCTTTCCATCTAGCCCATCATAATCAAAATGAGGGGCGCAAAACACGTGGAAGCCGACGTACCCAGCTTTTCATCGTGAACGACCTTTAACCGCCGCTCGATTGACTCCAGTACAGCATGCGTTTCCGCGCCCACACCATTGATGTTGTGCATGATGCAATCCCCTCCAATATTCATTACACGGGCATTCCCCGAAATACCCTGGTTATTGATCGTCTAACGAGGTACAATTAGCGCCATCCCCGACGCCAACATCCAGAGGAAGTACTCACTTGTGATTCGGGTCTTGAACATTTGCTTCGTTCGTCATCGCTATTGGTTGATAGGGCTCGTTTGATTCCCAATATCGGAACTGTATTGCGGTCAGTAGCTATGCATCAGTTTTAGAAGAGTGCGTACCTTCGTAGCTCGTAGCGAGCATCGATGTTGACGGCGAATCGCTTCCCGAAATACCCTGGTTATTGATCGTCTGACGAGGTAAGATTAGTGCCGTCGCCGACGCCCACATCACGTGCAAGTACTCACTTGGGATTCGGGCCTTGAACACTTTCTTCGTTCGTCATCGCTATCGGTTGATAGGGATCGTTTGATTCCCATTATCAAAGCTGTATTGCGGTAAGTGGTGATGCGTCGTTTTTAGAAGAGTGCGTGCCTTTGGAGCTCGTAGCGAGCATAGATGTTGACGGCGAATCGCCAGCTGGTGTGTATTCGAGTGCACTGTCTGCCATGGCGGAGCGGAGTGGGGACAGTGCTGCATTAAAATTTAGGGATGCGTCGGGGGCCGACAGCCAGCCGTCAACATTTCCATCTAGCGCATCATAATCAGAAGGAGGGGTGTAAAACACGTGGAAGTCGACGTACCCATCCACTCCTGAAACTGTGGGCTATCAAGGAACCAGTCCCCCATTTCCGCGGGTTGGTTGAAATAGTAAGACCCATAAACGTTCGTTATACGGGAATCCCCCGAAACACCCCGGTCATCGATCGTCTGAAACTGTGGGCTATCAAGGAACCGGTCCCCCATTTCCGCGGGTTGGTTAAAACAGTAAGACCCATAAACGTTCGTTATACGGGAATTCCCTGAAATACCCTGGTTATTGATCGTCTGAAACTGTGGGCTATCAAGGAACTCGCCCCCTGTTACGTTAAAAGTGAAATGCCCTCCAGTGTGTGTAACAGACGTTACACCTGGAGCAATCCCCCAAATACCCTGGTTATTGATTGTCTGACGAGGTACGATTAGCGCCATCACCGACACCCATATCAAGTGCAAGTACTCACTTGGGATCTGTGCCTTCGGCGCTGTCTTAGTCTGCCATTGCAATTGGTTGATCGGGCTGTTTTGCGGTAAGTAGCTATGCATCGTCTTTAGAAGAGCGCGTACATTCCGAGTCCGAGTCGGAGCTCGTAGCGCACATCGATGTTGATGGCGAATCGCTAGCTGATGTATATTCGAATACAAAATTTACTATGGCGAAGCGGGGTGGGGAAGGAAGGATGTAATTGCTGCCACGCCCGCAAGCGACTCCTTGAAAGGCTGTTCAGACGCATGTGTGCCTCATGTTGATACAAGTATAGGCGCCCACGGGAATCTGACGGCAACAGGGTCAATCGCACAGCATTCACCGGCCCACCGGATACTTAGTGGCTATCCAAGCACCGAGCGGAAGAAGCGGTGAGAGCGCCTGGGCCTGGACTACGTGAGGCGTGAGGGGCGACGCTGATCGATTGAGTGCAGTGAAAGACCGTCGAAGGGGCGCTTGGCGCTTGAGGTGAAAGGGCACGAGGGTTTTGACAGGTTGTCAGTATGCAGCTAAGGGTTGGATTTGCCGACAATCGACCCGCTTTGGAACTCAACACACAGACACGAGAGCCTTGAAAGACTGAGAGGTCCAAAGCATGTGGTTGGCATGTGGGCGGAAGTCAACGGAAGTTCCGCACGCCGACAGTGACCTGTCGACAAATACAGTGGAGGTGAGGTTCGATTACGAGGGTTATTTGTTTTAATGGCATATTTGTGCAATTCTGAAACTATCACTACCCGGTCAGCGTTTCTGGGACGACACGCAGGCTTTGCATCTTCGCCTAGAACTTAGAAGTGCGGGGGTGACTCCATCGCAAGCTCTGGTGGCGTGATGCCACAATGAGGCGCGCAGGAGGCGATTACATAATACATAAACACGACCGTGTCCCGGGCCGACTTTGCTCACACTTGTTCAGATTCTTCATCGTGCATCGTGCATCTTGAGACCGACATCGCGACGAACAGCCGGACCTCAGCTGCAGTGAATGGGATGTCAATTATCCGACACCCTCCATGTCCCACGTGCACCATATGCATAGCTAACAGAATGTGTATCGACATCCAGACGAGTCCCTCCCTTCAAAGAGGACGATTGCTGCGATGACCATCCCTGCTGAGAAAGGCCATGCGACGACCTCGATTCCATATACAACGGGAACTCAAATGAGGGCGCATTGAACACCCTCGCCAGCAATGGGTATCTGTGAGTATCCGTTCTGTCTCCCGTCTCCCCTTCATCTCTCGTTTCTTCGCTTCCCGACCTCCATTGCTTCCTGTTTCTGCCTCTCGTTGTCCTCGCTTTCCTTCCTCCCTCCTTCTTTCTAGCCCCTTATCTGCCCCACTTATCTTGATGCTAACCTTGCCTTCCCTTCAGACCCCGCAACGGCACACGACTCCAAACCCACATTGGCGCGCGCCCTCCAAGTCAGCCACGCCCTCTCACCCCTCATCGCATGGTTCTTCTCCCTCGGCTCTTTCCTTCTCTCCCAGCCAGCCCCGCTATCCTTGTCCAACATCGCGCGTGATAGGATCGGACACGATGCGAGTCTCATCTACCAGAATACCCCGGTAGGCGATGAAAACGCCAAGACGACAACCTAGTGGAAGGATTCACGCGGGATGTAGACGGGAAAACGACAGCTGAGAGCCTAGCGAAGGCCAGCATGTGTCGCGACAACGCTCCAACCGCACTGGACGGGCTGCACGCGGAGATCGTACACGGGGGGATGACCATCGCCCTCCCTGTCTTCCGCTGCGTCTACAGAGGGGATCCCGCTGCCCTAGCCGCGCACGTGGATCGCGTCCGAAACCTGTTTCGCAGGGTGGAGACTGACGAGAACGGTGGCCTTGTGATACGCGAAAGTGGGAAGATCCGCGTGGCTATGGCGAAGCTCGTCGCTCTCCAACGACAGATAGAGACTGGAAGCGGAGCAGGAGAAGGGGTTCATCTGCCTATCGAAGATCACAGCGAACCGGAAACGTGAGAGAGGAGGGGAATAGCGTGTGTCCGTGCTGCGAGTGGGGCACGTCTGGATAGGAGGGCAGCGCACGCGGACGTGTGAAGTGGTATCGATGGGTTCATGGACCAGCGCCCTCCGTATCTTCTCCGCCTCTGATGGCGCTAGCGAGAGGGGGAAGGACAGACGTGGGAAACAGACGTGGGAATTCCTCTCATCTGGCTACGCGCATGCATTCAGCACGACATCTGGCCGCCCCGCAGCACAGTGGGGATGATGGAGGTCGGAGGCACGAGCGGGAAGCTCAGGGGCGTGACGAAGTGGTCAGTGCACGCCCATAGACCCTCCCCCTCCTCTAGCTCACCCCGCTCCCGACAGCCGATTTCCCAACGCCTGACCGGATCAAGCACGACGCCAGTCTCGTGCATGGGAATGCATCGTTGGAGGAGGAGTAGGTGCCGTTTGAGGCGGATGAAGGCGTAATCAAGAAGTTGATGAGGACGGTCTCATGGATGCGGAACACGTAGCGAAGGCGCGCGTTCTCAGCGAAACCGCATCACCAGCCCCAAACGCCTTGTTTGTGGAGATTGTACGCGGGGAAGACGGCAATCGCCCTCCGCATCTTCGCTGTGCCTCAATTTCTTCCTCTCCCACCACCGACACGGGCACAGGGACCCCCTCCACCAGCTACGCGCATGGATCCAGAACCAGAAATTCCCCGCGAGGTGGAATCCGAGCGGGAGCTTGGGCTCATGGAGGTCATCCGCGAAAGTGGGAAGGTTCGCGATGCGATGAAGGTGCCCGTCGCTGAGCAAGATCGACGAGAGGAGGAGGAATCGGAGAAGGGGCACTTATTGGCCGTGTGGAAGAGCGATTCGGAAGCAGAGGAGGGATAGTGTGTTCTCGATGGTCTCAAGGGAGACGATGCCGGCTACGTCTGAGGGCGGTGATTTCGGGAAGTGAAAGGTTCTGCAGCTGATTATGGACATTTGATATGACCTTGTGAGGAGATGAAGGTTATTCAGCTATTTACGTTCTTATGGACCAGGGACTTGGGGACTCGCACAAGCTACTCATCGTTTTGATTTGAATACTTACATATGTCATATACGATACACAATTGCAACTGACTTGCACGCGTCTCGCGCTCGTGTTGTTGAGATCCCCCGATTGGATGTGAGTAAGAATGGATCTCGCTCAGTCGCTGCTTGCACATATGTATATCTCATCCGGGAGATTCAGATATTGCATTTGAACCCTGGCACAGGAGATTCACTAGATGATTTATTCGCAGGAGGGTGAGAGCACAGGGATATCCACTTACAATATTGACTTATGCACGCAAGTTTAGTAAGGATGTTCACACTGCACAGTAGGCTCAAAAGCAAATCCAAGGTGTAACAGATGCACAAATTTCAAACTCGAAAAGGTTGGGTTGGGTGACAAGGCGCCAGATGCTGGTGGCCAATGCCCACAGTCGCTATCTTTACTATGGATAGCGAGAAGTAGAAACCGATGTCGATGTCTACTTGGCCTATACAGGGCCCATGCCCTGCACGCCCTGAGATTGCCAATGTCATTTTATTGCAAAGCGGATGCAACGTTAGAGACAATATTGTTGGTGGAGGATATCCATCGTCACCGATAAAGACACACAACTCCATGGGGCGACTGCGGGGTGCCAATCATTTCACTGGACCCGTCGACGATATCAGTATAAAATGGTATGTGTTGGACTCGCTCACGATAAAAAGCCAACAGTTTCGACGTATATCCGTTGATTGAAGGTACAGGAACGTGAACCGAGCGCTGATCACATCCTAGACCTGCAATGCATTGACGAGCGGTAATACCCGCCGGTCTGCAACCAGGTGCGCGCATGGAAGTTCAAATTCGGTAGATAGGTTCGGATAATCAGGTCAATGTCGCGCCTGGTTGAAAATGAATTTGCGGGACGCCTGTTGAATCAAGATAGGCACCCGGCGCCTGAGATATGCACGCAATCGGAAGTATGCGTTCTGAGGAACTGGCCATGCTCATGCAAGCCATCTGCCCTGGGACTAATTTGGTAGGATGAGTTGTGCATGAGTAATATGAAATACAAACAATCGTGTTAGGGAATGTCAATGACGCTGACTGGCGACCTTCGAAAATCGCCTTCCATGCGCTTTCGGTGCCGCAAGCGAGCATAACATTATTCCGTCGTTTCAGGTATGATTTTTCAAACACGTGAGGGTGACGAGCTCAAGGCGAACTGCAGAAAGCTCCAGAGAGCTCTGAGGACACGAGGTACTTCCAAGTCGCGATCATAGAATTTGAAGACAAGGAGCGCCCATATAAATCAAGCTCGCGGAAGTGATCTGACATGAGAATTATTCGGGTGCATGAGTTGCAGAAGGGACAGGATGTGAGTCAAGACTCACCGGCCCTCGCAGCTGGCAAAAAAGCGAGAACGACTCGGGTGAATTGATCGACGTGGCGGCTGTGCTGCCAGCCGCGCCAAGCCGAAAGCCGACATTCAACGGACCGTGCTCCGTCCGCGTCACTCGGCTGGCGCTTGGAAAATATTGTGTAGCAACGTTTGGTTCCTCCTGGCGCCTCGTTTTTGTCCGACGTCTCTGTATATGACGTCTGCGATGGTCATCCCGCCACAGAAACGACCTGCAGCGATCGAGGATAACCACCTCGCGCAGGACATAACCCCGAGTTCCTGGCTCTCCGAACACAACAACCCAACAACAACCCGGCGACATGCGCTCTTCGTTTCCAGCACTAAACGCGCTCGCGAACCACGCGTATATATCTGCGAGCCCTCCCCTGCCCCCTCCTCTTCTCTCTTGGCTTCTTTTCCTTCTTTATACCATTCTCCAGCACGAATTATCGAGCTTGGGAGCATATCTATTCGCGAGTTGCGACCCCAAGTTCTATCTCCTGAGGAATACCTTATTCGCGGGCTTGGTACTTGCGAGCTTTATAGTTCACCGCGAGCCTTCTGCCCACCCCTACGCACTCTCCCCATCCTCGCGTGGCTCCTTTCCCTCGGCTCTGTTCTCCTCCTCCTCCTCCAGTTCACCCTGCTCTCCCAATCCGACATTTCGAAACACGACATTGAACACGACACCTCGTTCGCGATGACACGACGCTTGAGCATGAATATGTTCCTTTCAATGTCAATGACCAGCTAGTCAAGGATTTGATGAACAATAGGAAGGAAGGATTCTTGAACACAAAGCACTTGACGAAGGCGCGCCCGCCGCCATGACGAGTCCCCCGCGCTGGATGTCCCGCTCGTGGAGATCGTTATATTAGGTGGAGTGTGGCTACTGCACTGTGAGTGTTCGACGCTGTGCCCGCCCCCGACACGGAAACCCCCCTAGTATGGATGTGCACATGGATCCAGCACGAGACCGTTTCGGCGGGGTGGACGCTGGGCAGGGGTGTAGGGCTCATGGAGGTCGTCCGCGAGGGCGCGAAGATACACAATGCGATGAAAGTGCGCATTGCTGCGCAGGCGGCAGAGTCTGGTGATACACAAAAGGTGGAGGTGGAGGTGGAGGTGGAGGTGGAGGCAGGGCGCCGACTGGTAGAGGAGGGGAGCGATGGAGGTGAAAGGGAATAGTGTGTTCTCGACAGTCCCGATGCAGGCGACGAGCGAGGAGGGAAGCGAGCATGAGAAGTCATGAATGCTACTGAAAAGCTATGATGGAATGGAATGGACATGCACTTATTCATTTCCTGATATCTGCTCCTGCTATCTCATATACTCTGAGTTGTGGGCCGCGAGCTTGCTGCTGTTATGTCTCGTGGTTTCAAGTTTGATTTGGGGCAAGTACTTGTGGCCAGTCCTACCGCATCCCAGACAAGGGCGGCAGGCCAAGATCAGAAAATTTCGCCAGAATGACGGCAAGATTGGACGCCCAGGGCAGGAGAGGGTAGGAAATTTTGCGAGGAGAAGGGGCACCAGGGACGAGCAAGATCTGAATCGAAGAGTGGTCAAAAACAGCAAGAGCGCCAGCGCATCGGGGGAAGGAGAGCAGGGACGGGGACGGGGCACATACGCGGTAGGTCCGGGATTACAATGATGGTCGAGACCTGCGAGGGCACGAGGCTGGTGGCTCGACGAAAACGGGGATATCTGGATGGTGGCGTGGGAGACTTTGCGCCGCTTATGTGCCTTCCCGACCGAAGTGAAGGTTACATACTCACTTCTCACACAAAATTGGTTGTATTGGGATACTGTACTATTTCGATCAATTCGTAAGTCACAGGTCACAGGGACCTCTTACGAAAACGAAAATCGGTCGTGGTCACAGGTCACAGCCAATTTTGCCGAAATCTTCAAACGAGTCACAGAAAAATCTCAAAATCGCCAAAATCACCCAAAATCACCCAAAATCGCCCAGAAAGCGCACGAGAGTGATTAGAAACACGCGAAACGTCTCGAAGCGATGTATGCACCATGTGGAAGCCTAGAATCACAAATTGAGTCGAAAAGCTTGCAACACGCGTCCGGATGTTACCGCAGAAGCAAAATTTAAGTTCCTAATGGTGCCAAAATTTGGCATAATACTTGTT
Source organism: Athelia psychrophila (assembly GCA_001630335.1). Classification (NCBI taxonomy): domain Eukaryota; kingdom Fungi; phylum Basidiomycota; class Agaricomycetes; order Atheliales; family Atheliaceae; genus Athelia; species Athelia psychrophila. The sequence continues at coordinate 234,692 of KV417516.1, read as the reverse complement.
CGCCGTCACCTTCCTCTTTCCTGCACCTCGACTTGAGCTCTCCGCTGCACCACTGTCTGCCCACTCCGGCCTATCCTCATTGGCAGACATATCTTTGTCAACGGCAATCTCCTCCGTATACTCGATGGACTCCACCATGGCGGCGCGTGCCAATCCCAACCCGCCGGCCTTCACTGCAGCACCATCAGGCACTTTGCCCGATACCACGTTCTCGACAATGTCGTCTCCGTCTACAGCACTGTCATCCCAGTCAGCCGCCTCTCTCTCCATGTCGTCCTCTTCAACTTCAACACCTACAACAGGCTCTGCTGTCCGCCCGGCCATCAACTCCTTCCAGAACTTCGGGTCAGTGTGATGGAGGTTGAGGATTTTCTCACGAGCCTCGAAGCTGGTGAGACTCTCATACGAGAGATTGAATTCGCGGGTCTGACACATCGCGAAGGCCTGTATCACGGTAAGTATTACATACATCTGTCTTTGATTTAAAACTCACCTTCAGCACGATCTCTGGCTTGTTCAGAGTTTCGTATGCCTCCCATAGCCACGTCACCGTGCGATCACGCAGGATGCCCACGGCCTTGCTCACTGTGATGTCTGCCTCGCCCCTGTCGATTTGGGCGAGGACCTCGGCGACGATGTCACGATGACACGAGCGCTTGAAGGAATGTTTCATGATGCGTTGGATCCCGACATCGCAGGGTTGGAACACTCCCGTGCAGCCTGCGGGCACATAGTGTAGGATGATATTAGGGTGATTTGTTTTCATCCATGCTCGAAACTCCGCCGACCTGTGAACTGACCAAACATCTATCTGCCAGATAGCTTTCTGTGATGGTGGGAGTTTCAGTGCCGTCTTCTGGTGTTCGAAATATGGGGCTATAATGTTGTTCACTAAGTCGTGCATGGTCTTGTGTGTTGACCAATAAGTCTTGTTCCCCGAGTGCGTGAATTGTACACCGGCCTTCGTGGCCTTGTCGTGGTTGTTTGCTGACCGTTCGGGACATGAAGCATCTGTCTTCCCTCCATAGACTGCCTGGAAGGGAAGCAGGACTCCGCTAGCCGAGACGGAGACCACCACTGTCATCGCACGCTTCTCTTCAGCCCCGATGATGGGCACTTGCTTTGATCCAGTAGCTGCCCAGGTCAAGTTGCAGCCCTGGGCATAGACCCCTTGCGACTGGTCTGTGTTGACTATGAGCTCCGCTGGGATGCCACGGTTGCGGATGTCGGTGGCCATTCGCAAGAAGGATTTTTCGCATATGCCCTCCCAGTCTTTGGGCAGTTTATGAGCCGCCCTGGTAGCTTTACGCTCAGACCAGTTCATAGTGCGGTGCATCCAGCTACGAAGCCAGGAGTCGGAGCAATGGAATACACTTCCGTCTTTGCGCTTCTTCTCGAAGATCTCGGGTGCCATGTTTAGGATAGTGGCCACCATGATACCGCGGACGGTCAGCAGGGTTAACGGCACACCCGCCTCACGTAGCTTTTCCAACCGTTGGACTAGCTTGGCTGCTACCAACGGGTGAGGTTCCTGTTTCATGCAATGTAAGTTGCATTTTCTTCTCTTAAGTATCGGCCACTTACGAGAACTCCAAAGTTACCCCCATTCCCTCCAGGTCTGTTTCCATGCTCCGCCATAGCTAATGCGGCATCTGACCATCGCGCCGTGCCACTAGAACAATCAATCCAGCCGTCTGCGGTGCTAGCCGCAATTTTGCTGAACGAGGTGGGATTTCTGACCCCGAGTAAGTGACAAATCCTTGTCGCACTCATCTTGTAACCAACTGATGGATGGTTCGCAGCATCCACAATCTGGGACCATAGAAACGGCTGGTGCCAGTTCATGTACTTGGCATCTTCCGCCTCATGAACCAACTTCCTCCCCTGGGGCTTTTTTCTCTTCGCGTGTTCAATCCGCTTAGTCTCCCGCGCCGGGCGGGAGTCCTCTGCCATGCTCGTCTTCTTCTTCGAAGTCGAGTCGTCTCTCATGTGCGTAAAGTCGATTTCCTTTCGCTATCACATGCTCATCAGCATTATAGAATCAAATAGCACAATGAGACTAACCGTGCGCTTTCTACCACCCGGGCTACGTTCACCCTTTGCAATTTCACCCTCTCTTTTCCGTTTGCGAGACTGCTCCTTACGCAGCCGTGCTCCCTCCCTTTCCTTATCACATATCACTCGCTTTCGTGCCTCTAATATCTCTGTGTCTTCCTCCCCTTTGATCTTGATCTTCTCGCTGTAACGCTGTACCTCCTTGTCGCGCTCCTCCTTTGTACACTTTGAGAAGAAACCCATTATACCACCCTTTGTTATGGGCTCTCGTGCTTTTGTAGTTGCGGCTACAGCCTTGGACTTCTTTTTGGCAGGGCTGGATGGAGCCCTCGTGCTTTGAACTTCATCCACACTTCGTTTTCGTAAATCGGGTGGATCAAGTGATGGGATTCTAGCCTGGGGGGGAGCTACATCTTCAATCTCCGAGTCGGATGATCCAGGTGAGGCAGGACACGAGTCTGCTGGCAGGGTTGCTTCGCTGACTGAGCTTTGCTGCAGGAAGAACGAGTCGGATGCCCAGGCCAATTCGAGGTTTGATTCGTCATTGGAGCCAGACTCATCATCACTTTCAAGAAAGTGTCTCTTCGCTGGTCTCGGCATATGCTTGGGCTGTGGGCTGAATAGCTCAATCAAGACCTCCCGCGATGGTGAGCTTGAGGGTCTCTCGAAGAGGGGGAGCAATGCTGACGCGAAGGTGAACTTATAGCCCTGTGATGTTGCATAGAAGCTCTGCTCGAAACTCGTAAGTGAAACCCTTGAACATTTAAGAAGTAGTGACTTACCCGATCCTGATGACAGCGGATGAGCTTCAAGAGCACCTGAAGCCGCTCGTCGTCTGCCTGGTCTGCCATCATCAGCGGATACTTGGATGGATAGAGTTGGTGTGCCAATGCATTCCATGAAAAGAGCCCGCACGAAAAACCGTCACGTTGTCGGGTTATCGGTAGTTTCCCCCATTTGAAGTCGCGGTTGGTATGACAGCGAGTCCACCAGGATAATGCTGCTTTCAACTCGTCGCTGGGCCCTCCATCGAGCGAGTCACCATATAAGATCTCATCTGTCAGGGTGTCGATTATGAGAACCACCCAGTGGTCCCCGCCAACATTGGTCAAACACCCGAGCTGCTCGTGTATGTCACTGCCCAACTCAATCCCCGTCTTGCGAAGCCCCTCAAACCCCCTATCATCTGTGTAGTCTCCCGTGTCTCGTTTGTTGAAGGCTTGGTGGATTTTTGATACGAAGTGGGTGCCTTTTATGTTGAAAGCGGGCTTTAATGGATCTAACCGGATGTCTGTCCTCAGGAGGTCCAGCATTTGATCCTCCTGTGCATCAGATAGCCAATGTCGGGTTGCATAGGCGGCAAGAGTGGATATGGGCTCGTCATTTGAGAAGCCTCTTGTCTTGCCAGACCATGACAGAGTTGCCAGGCTGCTGTATACCTCTTCGATGAGACTGTGGGTGCTCTCTTTGCACTTTCCTCTCTGTGAGCCCTGACGCGCCCTCATAGTGTCACTAGCTTCCACCCAGAGCGGACGGTGCACTTTCCAGATCTCTGCCACCTCCATCCAATATGGGACCATCCACAGTGGCACACATTTGCTGGCCTCCCGACTGAGATGCAGGCAGAGCAATGATGCAGCCCCGTCTATCACTGCGGTTTTGCACAGTGCGGCCAAGCCTTTCAAAGTTTCCTGGGAAGGTACGGAAATTCCTTTCAGGAGCTTGGGCTCCATGACTGTTGGCTCGAGCTTACTAAAGAACTCTACAGATGCGGAAATCTTCGTTGGCGTGACATTGGGGAGCTCGAAGTCAAGGAACTCGAGGATTGTTGTGGTCGGGCTAGGCAGCATCATCTCTACAGAGAATTCAGGGATGCGAAAGGCGGAATGGAAGGAATCCATAGCTGTAGTAGAGGTTTGGATTGTGTGTAGTGATGTGGTTCAAATTGTGAGGTGCAAGGGCCATGCAAAAATTTCGATTTTGGCACAGCCTCCAAGTCACATGTAAGTAGAGCTCAGTGCTCTCGAAGTTGCAGCTTGCTCACAGCTTCCACTCTAACACGGTGTATTCTGAATCTATTTCTACTATCAAATATAAGTAAATGGTATGTTGGGGAATGCCATGAGTATTTTGATTTGACAGGCGGAGATTACCGGGTTCTTACGAAAATCGGGTGTGGTCACAGGCTCCAGCCCAATCTTACGAATCTTACGAATCTACCAAACGGGTCACGGTCACAAGGGCCCTACGAATCGATCGAAATAGTACAGTATGCCCGAACCTATACAGTTACTTCGATAAAAGCCGTTCCCGTGTTTCAAGCCTGCGCCGGAGATTACGCATAGGCACACTTTGGGCACACTCGACCGACGGAAATTGCTCGACAACATACTCGACGCCTTCGATGGACGTCAATCAGCTTCGCCTGCTCTCGCGAAATCAACGCATGTCGAATATAATTGCCTAATTTGCTCACCGCCAGCCCGACGAATCATTTCGTTTCGAAACACAATGTAAACTTAGGGCCTGGAGCAGCACACAGCAAGAGTCTGCCACCTTGAAACCAGGTCAAATACAAGTGCTGTAACAGGTCCGACATGAGGCTTCTGCCTGCTTCTGACAGCCTCCTTCCGCTCCCCAAAAGGTGCCCCAATATATGCTTTGGCCTACAGCATTTATGAGCGCTCGATCTAACCCACCCACGGACTGATGGACACCCATGGCGGGATGTCGAGATAACGACCCTACGCAAGGCTGCTGCGCGTCTGCTGCCGTTCATAATCCCGTCAGTGCATATAATCTCTCTTATTTTCACCACCACTTTATTGACATTAAGCCCCACTCGATTCTTCCCAAGTAAACACTCCTACAACACCTCTGTGGTTCATTCTTTCTGCTTTTAATATGTCTGATGATGAAGCACCCACTGCGCTACAAACTGTGCGCCCAATCCCTCGCGAGGTAACCATCTACGCTCTCTCCGTTGTTCAAGAATTTAGCTGTGCTTCGCCAATCAGATTCGCAAGGTAGGAAGGGGCCATCTCACCGATGATATCGAGACGATCTTCCAGCAAGACAAGGAGTTGAACGGATGGTGGTGTCGCCCCTGCCGGTAAGTTTACGCAGGACAGTTCTGGCTCTTTTACCATCCTAACGTGTTCTTTCCGGTTCAGAGATGCGCACAAGGGCAGTGCAGCCCTTCTCAAAGGAAACAGTTCCACAAGGCGAACCCACATTTCTCGGTCAGTTTATACCTTGTTGCACATGTTCATGCATTCATTCCACAGCGCAGCTTCCATTCGGCCCTCTACATAAAACTGTGCACTGAAAAGGGCATATCAATGCATGGCCGGGCGCTTTCGGAGCTCACAGAGCTTTCCCCCTCCGTTCCGGAGGTTGGTTCGATCCCAACACAACGTCGCCTAGATGCCAACCTAGACAGAGTGGCTTCAACCACACGACGACAGAGCCTCTCTCTGCAGATAGAAAATCTGATCTGAACCAACGATGCCAAGGTGTCCGTAAGTCTGACTAAAGCAAGATATGCATATAAGCGCAGTTCTAACATCATCTCGTACTAGGGGCCGCTGAAAGAGCGGATTCGTTGCCTGCAGGGCGAACTTAGTAAATTTCTTGCTCGTGCGTTGTAAATTTCTGCACTGCTTGGACATTAATCTAAAGCCGTGTATACAGTTTCAACTACTCTTGAATCTGAGAAGCAACAGTTCGAGCAGGCAGCAATGGTGGCTGAACAAGCAAACGAGACGCGTTAGTGAAACTTCGACTTCCTCATTTCCTCTACCAAACTTTTTTGCAGTGACGGAGGCCAATAGCCAGTTAAAGGACTCCAATGGCAAGCTAGAAGACGAGATCGAATCACGTGGGTACTAGTCCACCCACACCTGTACAGCCCAAGTACTGACATTTCCTGTATCCAGTACTCACTGACCAGGAAAAGGCGGAGCAGAATATGTTGCAGATGGACAGAGATGCTCTGCAACTAAAGGCTGAGGTTGAATCACGTGAGTGCTAGTTCACTTAGACTTGCACCGCGTAAGTACTGATATTGCACATATCCAGTACTCGCTAGTCAAGAAAAGGCATTGCAGAAGGCGTTGCAGGTGGACGCGGAGGCCCTGCAACGAAATGCTGAGGTTGAATCTCGTGAGTGCTAGTTTACTTACACATGCACAAATACTGACACGACGTACTAGTAATCACTAGTCAGGAAAAGGCGGAGCAGAAGATGTTGCAGATGGACATGGAGGCTCTGCGGCGAAACACTGAAATTGAATCCCGTGAGTAGTATCTAGTCGTTCTATCCATTCAACTAAAGAGTACTCACTGTTTCATGGTAACGTTTCAGTCGCACGCGACCTTGAAGAGTCCAATTATGCTTGCACTGCTGGTGCGTCTATGCAAGAAGTTGTGTTGAAGATACTCAAGGTGCTCATCCATTATAGCTCTTGCCGAGAAGGACAATCTGCGTTCCACTATGTCGATGATCACGAAGCTTTCTATTGGCGACGTTGAGGTGATCCGTCAGAGAGAATGAGAAGCGAACTGTATGTTGGGGTTTATAGCTAGAGTAGACTGCGTGTTCGCGAGCCAGCCAGCAAGATAATTACCGATGTTATATCAATTTTATAATCGACAGTTGGACGGCACTAGAAAAGTATGACTCTCTCTCTTGTACGTTGACTTACGTGGGTTTGATCTTGAAGAGCGAAGCATTATCAAAATCAATCATGATGGTGGCATGTGGGTGGCGCGTTGAGCAGTGTTAGAGCTTTATCGAATCCAATCATGTGGCTCAGATGCTCCCGGCATCGTTGACTCGTCGCAGTCGGCCACGATGAGCTCCAACACATCTCGCACGCGCATGTAGCTCGCCAATGCTACTAGTACCTGTGCTGCGGCGGCCGTGCTGAGGCGCTGTCACCAGCGTATGGTGTTGTGGAGAGAGTGATCGTGGTGCGGACGTGGCAGCTCAGGGATATGAGGAGAAGATTGCAGGTAGGCCGGGTGCGGTTCGGTGTAATGACCGACTATGTCGAATCTCGAGCTCCCACGAATAGTGTTTCAAGCCCGAGGCCCCCCAGCCTGGCCCAAAAAGCCCGGCCCAAGCCCTGCCCAATACTGGGCTTCAGCAGGCTTGGGGCCGGGCTAAGGATTTCTGAAGCCCGCTAGTGAGAATCCTCTCGTAGGTTTCTTCGATCTTTTGGCAGGGCCTTCAGCTTCTCCTTGACCTCCCTCGCGTTCATGCAGGTTTGCAAACTGTCAATCTGCATTGTGATCCATCTGAACCTATAGACGAGATTAGCTATGGCTGTATAATAGGCGCGACATTCCATCGACACCCCGACTAACGTGATCGTGGTGAGGGCTCGGATAGGCTCGTTCCACCGACTGATGGGCGAGAGTCGCTCGTCAGAACGAGGGTGGTATTTGTATCCAATGACGTGCCTTGTGAGTACATCTTTCGCATGTTGGGAATGCGCTCGAGGTGATTTTAATATCCGGCTCCCACCGACTCGTTGTCAACAGATGCCACCTTGCCGAGTTCCATCTGGCCACGGTCTCGATCCATTTCAGCAGCTCGATTCTATCCCCGCCCTCATGCACAGAATCAACCATGATGTAGACTTCGTCAAAGGCCCCAATCACTTGTCGCAGGGAGTCTTCGAGACTCTTGACAGATGACGGCTCCTTGCCGCTGCCGTGCGCCTGATGCGTGGCAATAATGGCCCCAAGTGTTCCGCAGCAGCGAGAAGAGAGCTGTGACAGGATGGATCGCAAGAAACTTTCATAAAGCCGGAGACCTGTGTTCGCGATTCTGCTGTCAAAGGAGAAGCACGCGCAGCCCGACAGGCAGGTCTTCCACAAGTCTTTGACAAATTCGATAATCGAGCTAGATATTGAGGTGAGGTAGTACAGGTTCAGTTTGTGGGCGCCACAAACATAAAACGCACCAAGGAACGGTCTCCGCATCCAGCTGATAGGAATCTCGTCAGTTGCAGACAATTAAAAGCCGCGATGAGAATTTACGAGCGCTATATATACACAGCACGATATTGGCATGCTCAGTCACCAGTGCCCGCTTGCCGTTTTCGGCTGACATAGGGCTGCCTCATGCTCAACCTTCAAGCGTCCCTCGATTGACTCCAGTACAGCGTGTGTATCTGCGCATAAACCATCGGTGTGGTGCATGATGTAATCTCCTCCGCTATACACTTCACGGGTTTGCCCCGAATACCTAGATTATTGATCATCTGAGGTACAATTGGCGCCATCGCCGATGCACACATCAAGTGCCAGTACTCACTTGGGATTCATATCTTAAGCGCTGTCTTCGTCCGTCATTGCTATCGGTTGATGGAGGACGCTTAAACGCCAATATCGGAGCTGCATCGCGGTCAGCAGCTAAATATGCATCGTTCAATAGACGAGATCGCGTACCTTCGTCGCTCGCAACGAGCATTAATGCTGACGGCGAATCTCCAGTGGGTGGATATTTGAGTGCATTATTTGCCATAGTAGAGTAGTGAAGGAAGGATGCAACTGCTGTGGGCGACTTCTTGAAAGGCTGTTGACGCGTGAATGCCTTGATCCGAGTATACATCACATAGGCGCCCACGCATCTCAGAAGCACGGTCAATCGCACAGCATATCGCCGGATAGTTGTGGGTATTCGGAACCGAGCGGAAGAAGCGGTGAGAGCGCCTGGGCCGTCGCGTCGAGCAAACACCAGACAAAAATAGATCGAACTTGCGTAAACTCCGGATGTCTTGTCTGGCGTCTGGTTTCTCCAATGGATGCCAAGCAAAATTCGGCACGCCGGCACATCACGTGTTACTCATCAGACGCGTTGGTTTGGATTGTGTTCCAATTGTGTTCTCTCCTACGACGAGTGCATTTATGGATTCCTCGAGCTACAGAACTCTCAGAGAAGGTAAAAAGTGATCTTGCAGACTTTGAGTATAGCATTGCTCCATGTGAATATACAAATAGCTGCTGACCAGGTGATATTTCAAGGGCAACTTGAAGCATGCTTTGTATTTCCAAATCCACTGCTCGTTAGCAAGCTCATGCCTAAGTTTGTCTCTCTTGGGAAACTGAGCACCGGGCAGGGGCGGAAGTCCCTTCCCATTACCACTGATCATCCGACCAACAGGTGCCAGCGCTAAATCTTTCGGCGGGCTTTCTATGTTTCTTCTTCTTCTTCGGCTTTGCGCTATCCTCTGCCAGTTTGGCGTCCTCTTCGACTGCATCCCCATCGTACGTTGACTCGTAAAGCTCCTGGACAAACCTACCTCCAACCAAGCGTTCCATTCCAGTCAGATTGTTTTGGACGCCGTTTCCAGTTTTGAAGGTTGCCTCACGGCCTTCGTATATATTGATTATGGCTATGTCTCCCAGATCTCCCTTCTCCGTTTCGGAGAGGGAAGCTTCGCGCCGAATCAACTCCTTATAAACATCTATCAGCCACATCTCCACTCGACACTCTCTACCAACGAGAATCTTTGACCGGATTATGCTCCAGCTTCGTCAATTCCTCCATCGCTCCACGTCTTAGCTTTCCGAATCTCCACATCGTGGACAGCTTCAGAGCGGAGATCTACTCTATACGTGACATGTTAATTGGTTGTGAATTATATCTGCTCATAATTTACGCTGCCTCAGCTAGCATTGTCACCAAAATATGATGGCGACGTACTCTGGGAACATCGCCACCAGCCAGCTCTCGAAGTTTGATTCTTGATCGACTCCAAGATGATGGGAAGTTCGTCGCTTCTCCCTTCGGTATGCTCTGTCGCAGGTACTGGGAACATGTCATTGAATGTGCTGGATTTTTTTTCGAAATAGAGGTGGGGGACTTTGAAAAGCTCTCAGTGCTCCACTTGCTATTAGGCTAAGGATCAGTACGCGACAACAATGTCGATATCATTAACCAGAAATGTTGTAGCCTCAATGAAGAAGCGGGAATTCTTGGATGGAGCGTATACTACAGGTGTCTTTACATCCGATGCGTTGGTGGACTCAACATCTGACATGGCAGCAATTTGGGAGCAAGGTAGGTCGGCGTCGGACCCACGACACATTTCAATTTAACACTGAGACCGAGGAGGTCTTTATAGTCTGACCCTGGAGTGCGCCAATTCTTCGTTACTTTTCGCAGTGTTTATACCGGAGCCCTCGAGGCCGTCGCCCCGCTCTCCTGACTCTCGCCACCCGCAGATCTATTCTCAACCGGGCTCCTATTGCCCGCCGGCGCCATTCCAAGCGCCCTGGAATTTCTTCTTACTCTTGCCTTTCTTACCCATAGCGCCTCCCATTCCCTGGTGAGAGACATCCTCCTCGCACTGCGCATCTCTAAACTCTGTTTGAAACATCTGCCGCAGATCCGAATCTAGATTGTCGAACACCCTGACTGGCGGCTGAGAATACCCGGATCCATACTGCGAGTAGCTCTGGCCCAGCTGTGCGCGGAGCCTCTGTGCCCCAAGTCGGAACGTCTCCTCCCGCCGCTCGTATAGCTGTATAATCGTCTCTGCGCCGAGTATCGCTTTCTGGCTCGCAGTGAAGGGGGTATCTTGTTTGATGAGAGCGGTATAACCTTCGATGAGCCATCGCTCCACACGGTATGCTCTGGCTATTGTCACTTTGTCCGCGTGCTCGACTTTCATGCCGTCCAGATTGGAGATTGCCTCCCGTCTGAGCTCACTAAATTCCCATAGCGTGGATAGCTTTAGGACTGATATCCATTCGTCGTGGCCCATGTCGATCGGCTCCAGCGCATAGCTGGGATGATCTATTCAGATTGAACGACTCGCGTATGGAGAGCAGCATCGCTCACTCGGGTAGCATTGCCATCAAGAATCGCTGAAAGTCAAGTTTCTTGATAGATTCCAACTTGATAGGATTGGCATCATCCCGGCCTTCTTGCGTGTCTGCTGCGGGAATCTCAAACATGTCCTTAAACACGGTTGAACCGCGCTCGAACTTGTAACGCGGGACTTTGAAAAGCGTGTTCTCTACCTGTCTCACACCGGATATCAGTATCTGTGGGTCCATGTGCAGTCGAAACGCACGCGCCAGGAATGTTAAGCAGGTTATGTAGAAAGTCGAATCTCTTCGTGGATCCTGCTGCCTGCCGTCATTGCTGTGGATCGCGTTCTCCAACATGGACGTGGTAAATCAAAGGGTCTTATCGATCAACTGCTCAGTCACGTTCATCATTTGATTCCTGGTATTAATATGAATCGCATGTCCTCTAATAATCCCAGGCGTGTTCGCAAAGAAACCGGTGCCCTAATGTGGTCGTAGAGCGACATAAAGATAAATCAAATAATCGAGTGGAGGAAGTTGAACATCCACAGTCAAGCTGTGGTTATAGGGTATACGTAACAGCAGTCGGTGACAGTTGCTGATGGCTTAAGCGAAACGCCGGTGTTGCCAGTAGGACATGGGCAACGCAAAGTTAAATTGTGGCAGCCGCTCCATGGATATATTCGGCTCGCAGATGCGCGCAACCAATAATTGCAAGTCTATCCTGGTTCCTCGACGCTCTGCTGCGGGCACTGTTCCAAGCCTTCCAAGACCCGAAGTTCACGGACTGAACGAGCGCTACGTTTCAAACGATATCATGCTGCGCAATAGCTGTCTTAGTCAGTATTGATCATCGCCAAGAGAACGCCGGCCGAGGAGGGCCAAGGTCAGTCCAGAGAGGGTCAGAGACCTGAAAGAAACTTATACAAGCAAATCGCAAGGAAATGGATCTACTGTGGAGGTTGGATCTGTCTCGGTTTCAGTAAAAATGCCCTCATGGGTGCCAGCTGGCTGTCGTCCCGGTTTGTACCCTCCGGTCGACGTCGCACTCACATCCAAGGTCCTGAGTACTTAGTGCCCTTGCAGTTGGCCACAACCACTTGGTCGCAGCAAAGGGAAACAAACACAAACATCGTACACAAATAATGGAAAGTATAATGGACTGCAACTTCATATCCTAAAGGCTTGGCACACGAACGAACTGCGATCACTGCAAGTCCCTGGGTGACTTTCTTGACACCGCCTTGCAGCCCTTGTTCAGCGACATGGAATACGTGTGGATACGTTGTGCCTGTTGCTCGTCCCACTTTGCACAGCCACACCAGGCCGCACCGCGAAGTTTACGGATCCGTGTTTGATGGACGGCATCATCTTCTCATCACCGGCAGCGCACGCCCAGCCAAAGATTCTTACCTTCAAAAGCTCATCGCAAAACGATGGAATGCACAATCTAACAGCGCCTCCACCTCTTCATCCAACCACTCGCATCATTTGACGCAATGGCTCAAGGACCTTTCCCCACTGACTCGCACAAAGTATGGCTCGTCACAGGCAAGTCTACACCAACGGGCTTCTCATTGCTCCCAACTGACCTACCTATCGTGTCTCGTAGGCGCATCATCGGGCTTGGGAAAGCGTATCGTCATGTCCGCACTCAAGCGCGGCGACTTTGTCGTCAGCAGCTCGCGCTCCGCCAAGCCGCCCGCCGACTTCTTCCAGTCCCCGCGTCTTGTTCACCGGCAGCTCGATGTGGACGCTAGCACTGAAGAGATCACTGCGCGAGTGGAGGAGTGCATCAATGTGTGGGGGCGGATCGACGTGTTGGTGAACAACGCTGGCACGGTGCTGCCGGCGCTCCTGGAGGAGGGCGGGTCTGCGATGCTGAAGAAGCAGATGCAGACGAACTTGTTTGGGCTTTTGGATGTGACGACTGCGGTTCTGCCCCAAATGAGGGAGAGGAGGTCGGGGACACTGGTGATGTGCTCCAGCCGATCGAGTTGGAGGACGGATGTAACAGTGCGTATCATTCTCGCTCAGCCATTTTACGACACTTTGCTAATGATATGTTGGCACTTTAGGGCTTAAGTGAGACTACTTGTTACTCGTGTTATTGAACAGTTGACTGATTCTATCCGCAGGTTTATATGCCACTTCCAAAATCGCCGTACGCAGTAAGCCTCTCATACCCCCGCTGCACCATCACTTCTCTAATGTTTGCTATCAAGCTCTGGGCGAATGCTTCGCAGTCGAACTTGCGGGTTTCAACATCAAAGTCCTCATCACCGAGGCAGGTGCATTCCGCACCGAAGGCATGCTCAGCACGCCGTTCTACAAGGAGAACCCTCTTCCTGGCTACGACGAAATGCGCACCGTCTGGGAACCCAAATTCCAGGCCATCCGGGGCCATCAGAGGGGCGACCCCGAGAAAGCAGCTGAGCTCATGGTCGATTTCGTGCGCGGGGAAGGAGCGGCGAAGGGGCGCCCGTGGGCCGCTGGTGGGCGTGCGGGGGCGTGGCCATGCTACTTGCCGCTGGGGGTGGATGCAGAGGTGGCGATTCGGGAGAAGTGCGAGCTTGTGCTGGAGACGTGCGATGAGCTGAGTGATGTTATAGGCAGCACAGATTTTGACGAGGAGAAGTAGAATTGGGGCGTGGTGGACATTCTTGGGGTATGGCGGCGTATAATTATTAGTACATTTTATGGCATAACTATTTTAAACGGAACATGCGTGGTCCGATGTAACTTCACAAGCGCGCTCTACTTGTATCGACCAACAGGCTGTCCACAAACCCAGCGAATGAGTCGAAGATTTCGTCCGGCGGTTCGACACCAGGCCGGCTCTCGTCTCCAGATCTGTACTTGCCAGTCTTCACTAAAAACCAATGCAAATCAGAATAGTACTCTGATCAGGATGTTGCTGATGTGGGACTTACCGAGCACCCTCCACAGCCCGAGCTCGACAGCACCCCCGCCCAGATCCGCTTGGATGTCGTCACCTATGATGACCACCTTTCCGGCTGCCTGATTGGATGGATCAAGACCCATGTCGTCGATGACAGCTTCGAAGAACGCGCGAGTGGGCTTCCCCACGATCTCTGCTTTGACCCCCGATGCGTTCTCCAAGGCTTCCACGAACGGGCCCGGGCCCAGGGACAGTCCGCCCGAGGATTGGATGTACTTTGCTTTGTGAGTCGCTATCAAGGGAACGGCTCGTTCATTTGGGGCATTTTTCGGACTTGAAAGATCGTGCTCCCCTACGAGAATGCGGAATGCAGTGGTGAGGTTATCATAGTCAAGAAGGGCCGGCGACAGGCCTATCACAACCGAATCATACGGGGCGTCGTGAGAAGTAGGTGGTAGTAAAGATGCACACTCCTTGCGAGTAGATTCAGAGAGTATGAAGAACGGCCTACTCGCGGATTGGTCAATCCTGGCCTGAAGCCTATAGCTGCATCTAGGACATACCGTTTGAGTTGCTTCGCCCTCAGCATCTGCGCTACGGCGCCGACACTTGTCCAAACCTCCATCCGCTGCATGCTTGGATCATCATGGATCTCAAAACCAATCTTTCGAAGTCTTTTTATAACGTCAGCGGTGCTCTCTTTGCTGGTGTTGCTGCAGAAACGGAAGGGGACGGCGGGCCGACAAGAGCGTAGGCACTGCAGGGCTTCGACTGCCCGAGGAGTTGGATTGGAGCCGATGTGTACTGTTCCGGATAGGTCGATGAGAACGGCTCGGATGGCTGGTCGAGAACGAGATGCCATCGAGGAGGGCAAGCTCCAAACTCCGATACGCGTCCCGACGTCGGTCTTACTAACCGAGAATGATAGGTGTCAGTGGTGCGATCAAAACTGCTCCTCCTGCACACAAATCTTCTTTATGCTACAATCTCCTTTGTGATCGTATCAAAATATTTGGCTTGACGTTGATTATTAGGCTCGTAACCGCCTGTATGAACTGAACGAGCTTTTACCGTGTATACAGGCTGGTCGATCTCGGAGCGATTTGGCAGCGGGGCCGCGGAACTTAAATATTTTGATGCCTCGGATGCCGATTCGAATTGAGGTCACTAGCCCCTAATTTAAAATAATAATTATGATCGCGACATCTCGTTCACGTCGATTGGTCAATTTCGCCATCACACGCTCGCTGTCGACTCTGACAATATACCCATTTTTGACAACTATCTCTCCGAGTCTATTTCATCAAAAAACTGAGCTCGAAATGCCATCCAACTTTCTTCAATAGACAGCGGACCCTCGAAACCTCACAAGATTTGAGTGCATCAACAGTGTCCTACAGTGTCATTGCCATTCTTGCCAGCATGAACATGAAGACAATAGATTTAGTCACCGACACCATTCATTCTGAAGATATCAAGTTCCCGAAGGACGGGTTCTTTCAGGAACGGAGTGTCGCATTGGCAGGGTTTCTAAATGTTGTGCAGGCGGATCCAAGAGGTCGGAAGAAGATTGAGAGTTGACAGGGCAAAGCTGCATTGGCTATGACGGCTGAGACGGTCAGCAAGCAGACGGATTCTCTCATTTCAAGGTTCAGGATGGCGGCAAACGTTGATTATGCTGAGCTGTTCCCAGGAGGCTTCTCAGGCATATCAGCCTAAGGACATATTCGCGCTATTTATTCCAGTAGATTTCCAATGGCGCAATTCGGTACAGTGGGAACGAGTGCATCGGGGCACTCAGGGTCTGCCTGTCCTACCAGAGTCTACGGTAAGCAGTCGTGGTGATAATATATACGCCTTACATACTAAAGGTTGCGCGATTTATGTTCGTTCAGCATATTACTGAGCACAGCTGGGACACCGGCCCCCGGATGTTGGTGCAATTGGCAGAAGCCGAGGCGATACAAGATCTTATCAAAAAAGCTAGTACTTCCCCATTACATTGATGATTTGGGATTATCATCGCTGATACATAACAACAGTCAAATTCCGAGGTGAATGAAAGGCGCCCATCTATCAACAGGAATGTTTGGATTTTCTCTCAACTTCAACACGGCTCTGTTCAATGCGACGGCAGCTTCTTCAGAGTCCAATGCCCCTATACCCTCCCTTAACAGGTATTGATAGACATGCCGAGCGATCACTGGGGCATCGTCGTCCGATATACTCCACATTGTCCCAATGACGCTAGGAAATCCAGAGAACTGAAGGCCAGCGGCGAGGTGCATACTTTCACTGGGTAATTGGCGCATGCCTGCAGCAGCGTGGCACACAGAGAGGAATGCGAAACGCCCAGTGGTCACCCTCTTGGATGCGATCTGGCCGAGTTCCAAAAGACCGTCATGTAAAGCAAAAGCGGATTTCATTCCCAGAGAAGGATGCTGGAGGCCATGGCATGCAAAATGAATATGAGAACTTGTGTCCAAGGCGGCTGAGACGCGCGATATGGTGGCTTCTGAGGCATTGAGATGAAGGATGTCATTATTTGGCCATTCGGCAGACGAGGCCAGTTCTTTGAGCGCATCGACCTCACGCGCGCACATTGGTAGAGCGCTTTGGCCAGCCGTGTGTGGCTGGCTAACGGCGAGCAGCTTTGGCGGTCCACTGGTCATTTTCGATTTGTGTTGATGGGCTTTGAGAAGAGAGCCGACGGTGCTGATGTATGACGATACAACTAGTCTGCTGACATCAATCGCACCACTCGGTCCCGCAGCGTGGATAGGAAAAAAAGTAAGAGGACCTGTAGGATACCACCAGATCCGTCGCTTGGGGAAATCTGCAGGGGCATCGGTTGCAGAAATATTCATCCTAGCAAATATGGGCACAACCAGATTGTGCCATACTGTTCGCAGGGCAGGTTTGAAGAAGTTCTTCAAATAGCGACGGTGCTGCTCTGCAGTATCGTTCCATGACCTCTTCAGAATAATGTCGGTCGAAAACTCGGTAAGGGACTGCGAGTCAAGGTCTGGGAGGTGGACATGCGCGATGGGGTGTGTACTATCTGAGCAAAATATGAGAGCGTCTACCCCGTTGGCAGGACAGACGTTAACAATTACGATGTGTCCATCCTTGGCTGCCTTCCGCAACTGCTTGAACGGCAGAGGCCTAAGAAAATGTTCGAATTGAGGTAGCTTTCGCACCCTGTCCAACAAACCTTCCCACATATCAACCAGACGGTATCGGTTGTTTCCAGCAACGTCAACTCCGTTTAGTGCCAAGTAAGATGTATCATCTGCAAAATTTCCAGTGTTCAAGCGAAGACCAAGCATATCCAGCTCTTCGGCAAGATGCGGATCAGCTTCCCGAAGCCTCTCTAAATCGACACGCAAGGAAGATGCCTGTTGCCATATAATGGAACGGCCTGCGTCGAGGAGCTCCACCGCTGTCTCAAAACGCCCAAGGCGAATCGCGCACGCCGCCGCCGAAGTGCTGAGAGTCTCAGATCCTTCATCAAGCAGCCAATCTTGCCTGGACTTCGTGCTTAGTCCCAGCCACGCAAGCTTCGGCAAGATCTCCAAAGCTGTTTTGAAGGCCTCTAGAGTGGACTCTAGATCTTTCCCGCCGTGCGAAACGAGGATCCACTCTCGAGCTGCGGCAAGGGAAATGGTAGGATAAGTTGTCCGTGCCTGTGACGCTGCTCGCAGTGCAGAAATGCAAGCTTCTAAGTCATGCGGATCGGATACTTGCCGATATCGTACCGCGATGGCCTTGCCCAGGCGGTACAGACACTTGACTTTCTCTGGATGATCATCTGCCAGAGACTGGACGGCAATTTGGAGACTTGCAATGGCCTCCTTTAAGTCTACTTCTCCGCCTAGTCTCTCGTATCGCTGTCTGAGACTATCTCCTAGATTCGAAAGATAGCCGGGAATGTGCGGGTGACCGCTGTCGGTCAACCGCAATGCGGTCCGCAGGTTGCCTATCGCACTCTCCAGGTCTTGGGGCAACCCAAGATGGTTGAATCGCATCTGCTGGGTGCATGCTAGATTGGAGAACCATTCTGGTCTGGCATGCGTAGTCATCGTGATCGCCTGCTCCATATGCGCGATCGCCCCTTCCAGATCATTCGGATCCTTGAGTTGTGCGAAGCGACTCAGCTCCGCTTCGGCGAGGTTTGCGAGCGTGTCTGGCTTCTGCTTGTGCCCGTCATTCAGGAAAGCCACCGATCTCCGCATGATCGACAATGCATGCTCCAGGTCAGATACCTCTCGAAGCCGCAAGAAGCGTGTATGGCGACTGCTTCCAAGATCGTTCATATACTCAGCGATATGCGGATCACCTTCGTTTGTGGACGAGACGACCTGTTGGAATTTGGTAATCGAGTCCTCAAGATCGTCTAGCTCTCCCAGACGGCGAAAACGCGTGAGCTTCGCCGCGCCCATGCGATGGATGAATGGCAGCCTCATGGGATGTCCCTCCGGCGTTCGATTAATGGCGTCTGCATGATTCCGGATGCATTCGTCCAAGTCATGAAGAGAGTCGCGGCTCTGGAAGAGCTTCAGCTGGCTCAAGGCCAAGTTTGAAAGTAGCTGCCCTTTGCGAGGATCGTCATCGCGCACAAGTGTCAACGCGCGTTGCTTGTATCCAATAGACGTCTCCAGATCCCCTATCTCCCCCAACGCAGAATACCGGTCCCCCATGCTGCTCCCCAGGTTTGACAGTATCACAGTTTTAAAAGGGTAATCATCGTCCGTGAGGGTGTCTGCGCGTAGCAGGTAGTCCATAGCATCCGCAATGTCCGTGATATCGCCGGTACATGCGTAGCGCTGGCCAAGACTGCTGCCAAGCTCGCACAGCAGACGTGCCTTTTCGGGATTGTCGTCGGCCGTCAGGTCCAACGCCTGGCGTTGACACTCGACGCTCGTGGTGAGATCGGAGACATCACCGCAGCATGCAAAGCGCACATCGAGGGCCGTGATATATTGCGCCACAAGGCCTGGTAAGCCCGTGTGTGCGCCCCCTTCCGAGATAGTGGCTTCAACAGCTTGTTTGAAGCATGAGATAGCTTCATTCAAGGCTGCGAGATAGCCGTGGGCCTTGAAGTAGGAAATTCGATGAGTACCGAGTTGCGCGAGGTGGTTCACCAGCATCTCGTATGCGGGAATGCGAAGTTCCGGGCCGGGGCGATTGAGACTAAGAGATAGTGATCCCAGATAATGCACATCTGCCGTCGCTGATTCCAGCTGGAGTGAGATATCTGACATATGCATATTGATCAGTGATGTTACAATGAGTTGGAGGGTGCGCGCACATTCGGTGTTCTCGCAAGCGGCAAACAGAGTGTTCAGGGCACTCGTAGCATGGACTATGCACAAGTCATCGGCTTGTATATCGTCAGATGCTTTCAGTTTGAGCCTGAAGGTGATACTCTGCGATAGATCGCCCACTCTGCAAATATATATAGGCCATTATCATTAGGAGGATGATAATCACAAACTCACACAAGTAACTTCTCCCCCCACACCAGGCGCCCGCTTCCACTGACAATAGAAGTCTGA
>KV417516.1:117269-193276 GCA_001630335.1 Athelia psychrophila | reverse complement strand
GTGCTGACCGCCGCAGCCTATAAACGGGCAGTGTATAGGCCAGCGTTAGGAAGGCGTATTATTTTTTAACTCGTACTGATAGACTACGGCTATATAAGGAAGCGTATCATATATAAACGCTGTCTTAGGCGCACCGAGCGTATAGAATAGGTGTAAAAGATTAATTTCCACATAGCATCTACGAATCCAATGGCTCTGAAAGACTTAGACACACCGTGTTAACAAATCTTGTAAACTGATTTTAGACGCTCTCAGTGTTTAATCGAGATTATAAAGATTAAACTCCTCGTGAAAAACCTCAGTTGATATAAAGGCGTATAAAAATTGTAAGCCTTCCTAACGCCTGTTTATACGCTACGGGCGTATAAGCTGGAGCGGTCAGCACTGTACGCCATGAAAATGAATAACTAGTTGTATCTGAGCGTAGTAGGCAGAAGCAGAGTCTAGAGTGGTGTTGGAACAGTTAAAAACATTGGAAGATACTCTCTTACACGGCAGAACTCAGACACGAGCCCGGATGGCGAAGTACCAGGAGTTAGTGATGGGTTTCCGAACGTCGATCGCGAGTTTTAGTTAGTGGGGACGGTAACCTCGTCATCGACTACGCAGAGCCACACCAGAGACCGACGACGATGGACGTTCCGCCAGTACCGTTTTGCCGATAAGACCTATAACTGCAGCCGTGGCGGCAGTTCCTCATCGAACCGATAAAGTCACACTGGAACGCTACGACGTCGGACGTTACGCCAGGGCATCTTGGGAGGGACCTTGTTTTACAAAATATGAACAGCGAGCATGATCCTGACACCTTCGAGTCCATAAAATAGTAGATAGCACCATATTAATAACGTGCATGACCTCATTCAATGTCCATAGATACCCGCAGTAGAGGCGATCTTTTCCCATACTTGCTCCCCTCCCCCTCATTCGTCGGCGGCGTTCTGTTCCGCGGGAAAGATGAGAAGACGCTCTTCACCTCCTCCGCAGTCACCTCATACCCATCGCTCAACTCCTCGACCAGTAGGTGCTCCTTCTCCGCCTCATGAGTATCACCCTGGACTTGGAGAGCGACCAACGCCTTCATCGTGTCTTATATCTTCCCGCTTTCCCTGATGACCTCCATGAGCCCGACGCTCCAGCTCCGTTGCCACTTCGTGAGGAAGGTTTCGTCCAGGATCCATGTGTGCAGCGATGTTAATGGGATCCCCGCGTTCGTTTTTGGGCGTCGAGTTTGGGTTCCGTGAAACGTCAGAACAAGGGGTGGGGTCCGAGGAGGAGAGGAAGCAGGGCGGCGACGGTGGGCAGGGCGATGGCCATTTCCCCGCGTGTATCCCGTCCTGCACATTCGTGAAACCCCCTTCCCATGCTTCATCACCGCCTCCAACAAATCCCTATTGATCTCGTCCGGCGTGTACTCCTCCTCCTCCTCCAACGGCGTATTCGTATGCAGGAGACTAGCATCGTAATCGATCCTACCATGCCATGCGATATCCGACAGCGATAGCGGGGTAAGCTGTACGAGGAGAATGAAGGTGCATAAGGAAAGAAACCTGGCGAGGAGGGGGAGAGGGCGCGCGCGAAGGTGGGGACGGAGATGTGTTTGACTTTGCGCGATCTGTCTTGGAGGAGGAAAGGTCAGTGTCGTGGACCGGGATCATGCGCAAGAAGAAATTAGAATGGCAAGCAAGGGGGAAGGAAAGCGAAGAGAACGTGAAGCGACAATCGTGAACAAAGACGAAGGGACAAGGGACAAAGAAAGTGGGAAAGCGTAGACAATGAAGCGAAGCCGAGGGTGAAGGAACAGGTACTCACAGATACGCGTGTTTCATTTAGCGCAGGGAATAGGGAGCGCACATCGTCCGGCTGAGGCGCACAGAACGTGTTTGAGTGCCGGTGACTGGGTAAGTCTCGCGGAGGTGCTTGTGCGCAATCCGGGTAGTCGCATTCATCGTAGACATCACCCTCGAATCGCTGAGACGGCAGGGCCTGACCAATTGCAATGAGTATCTGGGTGTCGAACAACGTTAATCAGTGCAACGAGCAGGAGAGCCGGCGGTGGGACACACATTGTACATTCAACGTTTCGTACCAATTAGTGAGCAAGGTCCATTAGCATGCAGTGGTAAACAAGACGAATGGGAGGCACGAGAAATTTAATTGCATGTCGTATAAGTACATCGATGAGTAGCGAGTACGGACCCTGGGCCAAGTCCTTGGTCCAAATGAACGCACAGCAGAATGACATACATCTCCTGCTAAATGAGTAAGTATCAAACGTGAACAGTCGTCTGAAGAACCTCTCACTTCTCGTGTTCATCGCCCTCTTCAAACATAGTCGGCGTCGTCCCTCTAGGCAGCACCGAAAACACCATGTTTTCTTCGTCCTCTGCCTCCGCTCCTCCGCTTCCGAATCGCCCTCCGCGACCAGCAGGCGCCCCTTCTCCGCTTCAACAGTCTCCTCCATCCCATGCGCAGCAACGAGCATCTTCATCGCATCGCGAACCTTCCAGCTATCGTGCACGACCTCCATCAGCCCAACTCCCCTGCTCGGCTTCCACCCCCGGGGAGGGTCCGGTTCTGGATCCATGCGCGTAAGTGGTGAAGGGGATCCCCTTTCCGCGTCCGTGGTGGGAGAGGAGAAGACGAGGGAGAAGAGGGAGCACCGAAGGTACGGAGGGCGATGGCCATCTCCCTCACGAACGACTTCCGCTGGCCGCCCAAGGCCGGCGACGCGCCCCCGGGGCGAACGCGCGCCTTCGCTATGTGTTCCGCGTTCATAAGACCATCCTTTTCATCTTCATTCGCTTCAAATGGCGCGTACTCCTCCAACGGCGTATTCCCATGGACGAGACTCGCATCGAGCTCGATCCGATCAGGCGTTACGATGCCAGACAGCGAGAGTGGGGTGAGCGGGAGGAAGATGGATTAAAGTGGACAGGGTTCATTGCATGTGTCCCGCGGAAATGGCTATGCGCGATGTGAGTCGTCCCTGGGCGCTTCTCAACGAAGCCGGACTTGAGCCATCGTTTGAGGGTCTAGGGCGTGACTTTCTCGACGGGCATCATGACATCTATCCTATCGTAGACTCGCATGATATCGTCTACTGGATTGTCGTCAATGGTAGTCGGTGCATACTCCTGTTTTGATGTACTTAGTTTGCGTCGTGGTCGGTCCTGTTATGTCGGTGGATGAAGGCGAGCGATAGAGGGATCAAATAGGATGGAAAGGAGGGAAGCTAGGGGAAAAAACCAAGAGAGGAGAGGGTACAGCTGGCTTGGAGGGTGCGCACGGAGGTCGAGATGGAGATATTCTCGTTGCTGCGGGGCGGGCTGGGAAAGACGAGGTTAGCGTCGTGATAAGGTGGTATAATGGGAGAGAAGGCACAAGGAATGCAAGCAGAATCTGGGCGAAGAACATGCAAGAGGTTGGGAATAGGAATGGAAGGGAATGCATGGAACGGAGACGGCAGGAAAAGAAGAGGAGCTGGGAGGAGGGATAGATACTCACAGATAGCCATGATTAGCCAGCGGATCCAGCGCAGAGAACAACGAGCACACCTCGCCTATCTGTGGTGGAAAGTAATCGCGGAGGTGGTCACGGTTGCGCATGATCATCGCGGGGCCAGCCCATTGCCAGCACATCTCAATGTTTACGGGAGAATATCAGGGTTTGAATTGGGGGCATCTGAGCGTCGGTACCCATTTTACAAGCAGTTGTATCGTATCATACTGACGAGACATTGAAGGAGGGTGCAACTCGAGATTGACTGGACTCTGGAGACCTCGTTCGCATCCGTATATGACAGCCATCGGTATTTGTAAAGGTGTTGCAGAGATCGTCTTTCACGCGGTCACAGCAACAAGTACTTAACAGCTCAATTCAACAGGTTGAAGTCAGACTTGTTACCGTCTGAATAACAGTCACGGACGAGTACTGAATATACACGGTTAGAAGCTTGCTCACTCAAATCATCATCGGCATGATGCCATGATCTAAAATCATGCTCGGGGAGAATGGATACACAAGCAACATTAAATTCGTGATAGGCGAAGTGGTAACTGTGCAGTTCAATTTTGCAGTGCTACTAGGCTGTAGCACCCATTTTCCATCTTCACAGCAAATTTGAGATCAGAAAAACCAATGATCAGGTCTTTCTTAATCACAACACCCTTTCGAGGAGCTGCGGCGGCAGCACCGGCTACACAGACCCTTCAGTAATAGCAAATGATATCACATATATCGCAGATCAGCTGCGAGACGAACCTGCCTGCGCGCCGTTCCACAGATAACCGGCAGCGCCGAACCCAACGCCGCGACCAAACAGGCCACCAAAGGACCCCAGGGCACTTGCGGTCCCCACGAGCACCGCTGCTGTTCCCGAAGCCTGAAATCGCGGAGATGGGCAGGTTAGAGATAGAGATTGGAAGAGGGGAGAGCCCGTACCACTGCACCAGCCATAATTCCTGCTCTGGAAAGCGAGTCATTTGCCGAGTATTCGTTCTCCTTATTGACAGTGCAGGCTTCAAACGAATAAATAACCTGGAAAATTAAGCAATTTCGTTTATTGTCGTTTGAATGCGGCAGATAGATATGAATACGCACTGAGGCCACGCCTGCATGGAAGGTGGCTCTTTCAGCCACATTGTTGTCCCAGTAAGCCGGCGAGGGGCCAACTAACAGTCCGAGACGAAGAGGTGTGGATGTTTCGTTGACGATGGAAATGTTGGGCATGACGAGCAATTGAGAAACACCAGGCAAATAGACAGACATTAAATAGGTGTACCCTAGCTAGGACTAACCGTTTTGGTGAGGCGGGACAATTGTTATGGAAAGCATAAAAGACGGTGAGTAAAATCGTGAAGCAAAAAAGAAGCCTTGCTTACCTAAGATATGGCTACATTTTCCTGTCGTACAGGAAGAGAAGGCCAAGAGAAGGGGGAGCTTCGAAGAGGGGTTGAAACATATAGTGGTGGCAGTTGCAACTTGCTTATAGTAAGAGAAACACCTTAGTAGTCTGCTGGCCACTCGTCAGCCTTCCTTTGAGGTTCTCCGACTTGTTTTGTCATCTTCAAGTTGTTGTCTTCTGAACCCCGAGCCCCGGAACCCCGAAGACCCCACGATCCGGACGCGTTCAGATGCGCTCAAACTTCAGACGTTTGCCGCTGACATACCTATTCCAAACACCAATTCCGAACCCTAGACTGGATTGTGGGTCTAGCCATCAGTGTAATTTGAATCGGTAGATGGCCCTCGCTGGGATCATGTCCGGAATGGCCGTCTTGCCATGCCCCCCTTGCAGGTAACAGCAGCCCAAGGCCACCCTGAAACTCAGCCACTGCTGCTTCAAGGCTTGCGATTGATTTTGACTCTGAGTCCTAACTGGAGGTGGTCAGGTGATTGGGAATGGTAAAGCGGTAGGCATGAGCGCTGAGCATCCAGGCGGAAAATTCTACACAAAAGGTTACAGGATGGGCAAAGTAGCGGGGATGACGAAGACGGTGGGTGCGAGTCCATGTTGATGAATAAAAATACTCATGTTCTACAAAATATGGACAGCGAGCACGATCCCGGCAAATTCCGATCCTTCGCCGCCCTGACAATCACGACTACCGTCATCGCCCGTCAACACATTCGACTCTGAGGTGGTCTAACCGCTGCTTCTACTCTATTCTGGAAAAACCACTTCGTTCTCAACACTGTGTCAGGTGACGCGATGTGCGTTACAACACGGCTTAGACGGACATACTGACGTGGGCGTCTATAGCTCAACACGAGGCACGCATGAGAGGATAGCTTTCAACAGCGATCGCACCCTTTCTTTCCCCCCACTTCACCATGGCAAACCATTCACCCAGATATTTTCCTGATGGCGATTTGCCGTCAGCATCGGTGCTCCCTACGAGCTCTACAGGTACGCGCCGACTCTTCCGCCGAAACGCCGCATGGGTACTTAGTACCACGATACAGAACCAACCTTGGGAGTTAAACCAGCTCGATCTACCGATAACGAAAATATATCAAAACAGTGCACAAGACGTGAAACCCAAGTGAGTGCTTGCACCAGATTGGGGTGTCGGCGATCGTACTAATCCTAAACCATCAGATAATCAATAACCTGGGTATTTCAGGGAATGCCCGCGTGGTGAATGTTGGTGGGGATTACATCACGAATAACAACGATGCTTTGGGTGCAGAGGCGTATGCTGTATTGGAGTCGATCGAGCAGCGCTTGAAGGTCGTACATGACGCGATTCTACATCGTGAAATTTCAGTAGATATGAACAACATTTGTAATACATTATCATACCTGGCATCGGTATCATTCTCATATCTTTATGTTGGGGCCTTATATATCAATATAAAAGTCGGCAGCGTCGGTGTTCACGGCCAACGCCGCCAGAAAGATGTGTGACAGCGGATCGATAGCTGTTGATCAAGAGTGACAAGTGGCTATCATCCTGAGTACAAACCGTCACTGCTATCAGCTTTCGTGCGACTGGCGAACACTGACCGAAACAACCACCACAATCAACCTTGATATTGCTCGAGAGCGCCGACCAAAGCTGCCAACAATGAGATGATATAAATCATTGAATTAGACAATTATTTAAATACAGTAATTTGACACGTAGAGAATATAAAGTATATGTAGCACTAAAAAAGGCTGTCCCGAAGCTGGGATATGGTACAAGCAAGGGTCGTTATATACAGAGGACCGGAGCTAAGATCCAGCTTCTTCGCGAGGGTCTTCAGCACAGGCACATACTCCAGCTCCGCAGGAGAAGAAGGCGAAGGCGCGAAGAGCGGGTGCCGCAAGTCGTAGCTCAGCACCAGGATGTCCGGCTCCGGCACACCCGCCGCAATGTCTTCGTCGTCTTGGTGTACTGTGGCCTTGACGTCCTCGTGGACCAGCAGCCATACGAGCTTCGTGCCGAATCCGTCTTTCCGCTCTTCGCCCCGGGACGGCGGGCGGATCGTGATGGGTGCAAATTGACGCAGTTCGAGTCGGGGGTACTTCATGGGCAGACAGTGCGCGTCGGGGAACAGTAATGCCGATGCCAGCTCTGATGAGATGCTAGCTGACGAGGCGAGATTCCGCACTTCTGATGTCAATCCCTGCTCGCCAAAGACTGTGACTGTACTCGTGCTATTTTTGAAAGACCCAGAGCCAGAGAACGATGTTGCTTCGAGCGACACGAATTGCGCGCGCGGAGGTCCAGGTCGAGTGGATGGCGGGGTATCTGGAAGGGGAATTGCAACTGCTGGGCAGCGGTGGATGAGCTTGGGTGGAGAGAGAGAGGGGGGTTGGGTTCAGGGATGTGGGTGACCAGTGGAGGCCAGGCGGCTCGACTCTTCTTGGAGCGAGCGAGATCCGCTTCTTCGTAATGAACTTCGTGTCCTGGTTCGGGTTCTGCTTTCAAGAGCGCCAGTGTTTGCAGAATGGATCGATGGACGACTGGCAATTTTGCTCGTGGAAGCGGCAGAGTGTCCTTTCTTGTTTTCGCTGAGACTGTACGCGCCGCGTTCGCGGGTTGCGACCGCGCGACGAGTTGGAGGATCCTGCTTGACGCGATGTGTTGACGGACAGACGAAACATAATCATAAGAACACAGCGGAAAGGCGGACATGCACAACGAGAGGAGCAGCAGAAATGTTAGCCTGAGGTCGCCGGCGGGCATGTGTAGAAGCCAACCATGAAGATGAGAGTTAGAATACAGAAAATCGTACGAGCAACGACGTGAATTTCAACGGCAACATCACGTGTGCGAGCGGAGTTTAAAGCACTTAGTGAATTCCTGGGTATTGGGTATCCGCTCTCCTCGTCTTCTACACTCGACTGCTGCATCCCGCTGTAAGACTTTCGTTGCGAGCATCGCGTCTGGGTCCCGTGTGCTGAATCAACAGTGGCGTCCAGGTGGATAAAGTTTGCCATGACCGAATCGAGCGCGAGCTCGTGCCACTCCTCGGCTTCCAGATCGCCCTGGACGATACGGTACGTGAGGTCAATTTCGCCCTGCACACCGGCACCATTCTGAGAGCTGTCTGCAGCACGCTGCCCGACATATGTGAGGCGAGAAGCACAGGGACCAGAAATAGCAGGCGGAGAACGAGGAGGAAGGCTACCTCAAGCGGAGGAGGGCACCATTTTAGCTATGTCAGCCATGGCACGCGGCCGCAGACCCTCCATCAACCGCACAGACAATGGTGCTCTTACCCCCCCCCTCGCTCTTCTCTAATGATTTCAACCTGACCGCTCTTCAACAATGTATATAGAAC
This sequence comes from Athelia psychrophila, assembly GCA_001630335.1. Lineage (NCBI taxonomy): Eukaryota > Fungi > Basidiomycota > Agaricomycetes > Atheliales > Atheliaceae > Athelia > Athelia psychrophila. The sequence goes on along the minus strand of KV417516.1, from coordinate 184,999 downwards.
TGTAATAGTAGTACAATAATAAACGGAATGAAAATTTAAAAACCGTAAAACTCGGCTTTGGATATGCCCTCGCTTTGGCCCTGGCCTATTGTGCTTGATGAACCAGCCAGGATACTTTAGAACAGATGCAAGATGTCAAAACATTGCCTTATTTTGTCGTGATGGTGCTTCGGCAACAGCTGCTACAATAATGGCTTTGAACTGACAAAGCTAGATCAATGAATCTCATAATACTATCATAATGCTCCGGGAATTGGAATCAGTTATCAGACATTATCACTCCGTGCCCTACCTACACCACTCGATCGGTATTCGCCATTGTGTTGACCGCATGTCAGAGCTTATCAAATGTTATCAGGTGTTATCCCTATTTGGCAGGCTGTTTGGCGCTTATCAAGTCTCTCTAGGCATATCGGCCACCCCACGTTTTCACGATGTAGGTATGTCCGCTTCTGAATGCTGCATACTCCGCTCGACATTAAGATGTCGAAGATGGAAAGGTTGACGGCTGGCTGTCGGCACCCGACATATCCCAAAATTTGAATGCAGCCCTGCGAAAACGACAAGTGGGCACGGGTGGCTGGTTCCTTGATGGCACGCAGTTTTCGCAGTGGAAGGAAAGCTCCAATGTTGTGTTGTGTATATATGGCGCTCGTAGGTTCCCATCTCCCTTTATAACTGTCTTCCACTGATGATATTTCTGTCAGCTGGATGCGGAAAGACAGTTCTTTGGTTTGTTTTATTGTCATGGCGCCCACAAATTGAAGCTGTAGCTGAACTCAATTTCTAGCGCGTCCGTTATCGAAGCTGTCAAAGACTTGTGCAAGACTCGACTGTCGGGCTGGGCCTACTTCTTTTTTGACAGCCGGAATGCGAACAAAGGTCTGCAGCTCTATGAGAATTTCTTGCGATCCGTCCTGTCACAGCTCTCTTCTCGCTGTGGCGGAACCCCTGGGGCCGTTTTAGCTATGTATCAGGTCCACGGCAGCGGCAAGGAGCAGCCATCCGTCAAGGATCTTGAAGAGACTCTGCGAAAAGTGCTTTGTGCCTTTGACGACGTCTACATTATGGTTGATTCGTTGGATGAGTGCGGAGACAGAAGCGAGCTGCTGAAATGGATCGAGACCTTGGCTAGATGGGGCTCGACTAGGTGGCACCTTCTGACCACTAGTCGGTCCGAGCCCGATATTACCAGTCACCTCGAGCGGATCCACAACGTTCGTATAGTACAATTAACAGGGAAAGCGCTGGATAAAGACATCAGCATCTTCCTGGACGAACGACTCTCCCTCATCATTCGCTGGAGCAAGCCAATCCGAGTCCTGATCAAGACCACATTAGTGGACGGCGCGGATGGAATGTTAGAAAATTTGCGCCTATTATATAGCTATAACTGATCTCGCCCACAGGTTTAGATGGGTCGCAATGCAGATGGACAGCTTGGAGCACTGTTTGAACGTGCGGGCGGTTAGGGAAAAGCTGAATACCTTGCCCAGAGATCTTGAAGAGACTTACGAGCAGATTCTTGCCGGCAGTCCTCACCACCACGATCTTCTCCATATGCTCCATTGGCTTGCTTTCTCCACTCGCGCTTTGCGGCTCGAGGAGATCGCTGAAGTGGCATCAGTGGACTTTGAAGCGGCAGGTGGTCCTTGCTATGATCCTGACCTCAAATATGCGAATTCCCGAATTGCGCTCACTGTATGTTCTGGGCTAATCACCGAGATGGATGGTAAACATTACAACTCTCATGAAATCATAAGTCGCTGACAATCTCCTCATTTAGGCTTCGTCAAGCTGGCCCATTTCTCCGTCAAGGAATATCTGATTTCAGACCGCATCAAGACCGGGACAGCCGCACATTTTGCCATTAACCTGCATCTATCTCATTCGGTCATTGCCCAAACTTGCGTCGCTTATCTCCTTATCTTCAGGCATCGCGCATCTGGTCACTACCCGCTCCACCTCTATGCAGCTGATAATTTAGCTGAACATTTACGCTTGATGGAGGACAACGGCTGCCCTGCCCTTCTGGAGCTGCTGCTTAAGCTCTTCATTCCAACACCACGTTACGAGTACGCACTGGTCAATTGGGTGCAGATGCACAACTTCGACAAAAATGGCTGGGCGGAGAAAGAAGAGGCGCCACCTCTGTTCTATGCTTCGTTTCTTGGTCTGCGAGATGTGGTACAGCGCCTTCTCGAGAACGGCGTAGATGTTAATGAGCAGGCAATCAACCATGCCACCGCATTGCAGGCGGCGGCAGCGAATGGTCACACGGAGACGGTCAAGTTGCTCCTAGAGCATGGCGCCAATGTCAATATCCAGCAAGAGTATGTTGGAAGCGCATTGCTGCAGGCAGCAGGGGGGGGTCACGTTGACATTGCCAAGATTCTCCTCGAGTACGGCGCCGATATCGATCTCCCGGGGGGACCAGATGAGGTGTTTGGTACTGCGTTCCAGGTGGCAGAAGAGAATGGTGACACCGATATGGTCCAGCTGCTCCTCGAGCACGGAGCCGATTCCAATGCGGCCACATTGCAGGGGGCAGCAGCCAACGGGCGTACCGAGACAGTCAAGCGTCTCCTCGGGCTCGGCGCAGATGTCAATACCCGGTGTGAGAAGTATGGGACCGCATTGCAGGCGGCAGCAGCCAACGGGCGCACCGAGACTGCCAAGTTTCTCCTCAAGCGCGGCGCCGATACCAATGTATCGGAGATGGAGCATTCCCCCCCCTTGCAAGTAGCAGCATCTGGTGGTTACACTGGCATTGTTGAGATCCTTCTCGAGCATGGTGTAGATATTCAACAAGGAGAATATTCGCATGGCACCGCATTGCAGGCGGCAGCAGTCAACGGGCACACGGAGACAGCCAAGTTTCTCCTCGAACGCGGCGCAGATGCCAATGTTTCAACGACGGAGTGTAGGCCCGCCTTGGAAGTAGCAGCATCTGGTGGTCACACCGGCATTGTTGAGATGCTTCTCAAGCACGGTGTGGATATTGAACAAGACGAAGATTGGACTGGCACCGCATTGCAGGCGGCAGCAGCCAGCGGGCGCACCAGGACAGTCGAGTTTCTCCTCGAGCGAGGCGCAGATGCCAATATTCAGAGAGGGCGGTTTGGGTCCCCCTTGACAGTAGCAGCGTCTGGTGGTCACACCGGCATTGTCGAGATGCTTCTCGAGCACGGTGTAGATATCGAACAAGGAAAACGTCGGCATGGCACCGCATTGCAAGCGGCAGTAGCCAACGGGCACACCGAGACTGTCAATTTCCTCCTCGAGCGCGGCGCCGATGCCAATGTCTGGTGGATGGGGCTTGGGCCCCCCTTGCAAGTAGCAGCAGCTGGTGGTTACGCCGGCATTGTTGAGATCCTTCTCGAGCACGGTGTAGATATTGAACAAGGAGAAGATTCGCATGGCACCGCATTGCAGGTGGCAGTAGCCAACGGGCACACCAAGATTACCAAGTTTCTCCTCGAGCGCGGCGCAGATGCCAATATTCAGAGAGGGCGGTTTGGGTCCCCCTTGAAAGTAGCAGCGTCTGGTGGTCACACCGGCATTGTCGAGATGCTTCTCGAGCACGGTGTAGATATTGAACAGGACAAACATTGGCATGGCACCGCATTGCAGGCGGCAGCAGCCAACGGGCACACCGAGACAGCCAAGTTTCTCCTCGAGCGCGGCGCCAATGCCAATGCCAAGGTCTCGGGGATGGCGTGTGCCCCGCCCTTGCAAGGAGCAGCATCTGGTGGTCACACCAGCACTGTTAAGATGCTTCTCGAGCACGGTGTAGGTATTGACAGAGGAAAACGTTGGCATGCCGGTACCGCATTGCAGGCAGCAGCAGCCAACGGGCACACCGAGACAGCCAAGTTTCTCCTCGAGTGCGGCGCAGATGCCAATATCCGGGGATGGAAGTATGGGACCGCATTGCTGGCGGCAGCATACGGAGGCCACACAGAGACAGCCAAGCTACTCCTTGAGGGTGGCGCAGACATCAATCTCCGGAGTGAGATGTGTTCCATGCCAAGCATCAGATATAGGAGGCCTCCTATCATGACTGCTTTGCAGGTCGCAGTAGCCCGAGGCAAGACCGAGACTGAACAGCTGCTACTCCAATATTCAATGCCAGGGCGTGATTGACCTCATGCCAACCGCAAGGCAACCTCAAGCGCCAGGTGCAAGTACTCCAGTGGTGATTGAGAATGGTGAAGGGGTAGGACTCGCAGAGTTGTTATGAGGCAAGTGGTGCGATTATCGATATCATCAGAGCGCATTGTAGTGTCTGTGTAGCCCAATCACATATTATTTAGTTATTCACATAAGTAAGCGCGTGCTCTAAATCAAAACAACGGGCAAGGAACAGCGAGCAGGAGCCGTACAACTCCGAGTCTATACAAGTACACGTCCATTCCAATTCAATCCACCGTAGCCCGTATTTGATTAGTAGTTGCATAGAGAAAGGTAAGATGAGACGATTGGAAGATCGCACAGAACGATGCAGCTCGCGAGCTCATGAATACGGTATGCTAGCAAGCACTCCCAGGACAACGGTGTAAAGCAGGAACCGAAGACAAGGAAACGACAAGGATGGGATATGGGGAAAAGACTCACAGATACCTGCGGTTCGCATGGGTGCTCAGCGCAGGGCACGGCGAGCGCACATCGCCAGCTGGCTGAGGTGCACATAAATCGCTCGAGGTGCCGGTGACAGGGCACGTCCCGCGAAGATAGTTGTGCGCGACGCATTTCTCAGAGGGCACCGAGATTGTAGAAACAGTTCAAGCGAGATGAGAGGGGTGGACCAAAGTACATCTCAGCGTCAAAGTGTACAAGGCTGCAGGGAGGCGGAGTTGGCTAGATTGCGTACTGGCCAGTCGAAGAAGTGGAAGAACTCGAATGTCGGGTTTCGGCTCGTAAGCCCGACAGCACAAACGTGGCTCGCTGACAATATCAATATCAATTGCCAAGCACATTCCTCTAAGCTTACTGCACTGTGCACACTGCAGCTAGAAAATCTCTCGTGCTTGGGGCTTTTCTGCGAGGCGCGTGGATTACAGTTTCGCAAAGACCCCGGCGAGTACCAGCGAGTCTTAACCCACACATTCTGCACATTCCGCCGCTCATGCGCCCGCATCATTCTCGTGTCAGATATCTTCTGCGAGCTCTATGTATCTGGACGCTCTGCATATCTGACCTTGTCTTCAAATTCTATGAGCCCGACTTCGAAGTACCTCGCGACCTCAAAGCATTGCCGAGCTTTCTGGGGTTCGTCTTGGGCTCGTCAGTAGTCACAGGCTCTCATATGGCTTGCTAAAGTATACCTGAAACCTTGATGTGCCTGTTCAAACTCTCCTGCGACGCCCAAAGCGCGTTGATGGCGATTTCGAAGATTCCTGTTAAGTCTCACTGACATACCCTAACATAATTAATTGTGTTTCCTATAGCTCATGTGCAACTCATCCGACCAAATCAGCCCTATGTCAAGCATGATCCATCGAGATCGTCGGTTCTTCAAATATACGCGTGTCCGACTGCGTGGGCATCTCAGGCGTCGCAAATGCTCGTATCTGGCCGCCGGAACCCATCTCGATTCAGCAGGTCTCGCGAGAATTCACTTTCGACATTGTGTAGCATCGACCTGCAGATTGTCTGAACCTATCTGTCGAATTTGAACAAAGATGCGAGCACTTGGCTGCGGACAGGCGGGTCTTACCACTCGTCGATGCATTATAAGTAGGCCCAGGACGGATTAGTGCTCGGTTGACGTTCATATACCTTCGACGAGCGTACAGTCATCGAAACTCTTGTTTTTACATCGTGAGCCAGTCCAATGCATACCATTTCATACTGATTTCTTTGATCCAGAGAAATGATGCTCACTCTGCAAATGCCTCGGGACTCGGGAGTCGACCCTCTCATCCCTATTTCTACGTCGAGATTCGAGGGGCGGCTTCAACCGGTGTCATCGTACACCCGAATCACCCACCTGGCATTTCAATATTCTTGTGTCGAAAGCGATGAGCATTGTTGATCAACCAGTGGATCCCGGAGTGGATGGGGCATGGGCTTTGCACAGGCCAAGTAAATGCCAACATCTGTCTGTACTCTCCTCGCCTCAATTATAAAGATGACTGTAAGTCGGTCGGTCTATAATTCGCATGCTTTCGACGCTGACACGCGGCACAGATATAAAGAGTTCTATTCGGGACTCACTTCTTGGCTTTATGACATGTATACGCAGGGCTGTATAGCTCACACCGAACCACCACGAGCTGCTTATTTTTCAAACCTGGCTTGCCCTCTAAACATTTCTATATAATAGCCCGCTGGCCAATACGGAGATTTAATGGCAAACTTCAGCTGCAGATATTTGTAGGTGTTTGCCTTTACTTCCACTATTACCATATAGCCACAGTTGATGCTGATATTCAGTGCGCCTGAAATTAGATGTGCTTCTATGATGTGCCTCTTCCCCGCCGGAAATCATGTCTTAGACATTTGAAGCGACACTCCAGATCTATTAACACGCTTTTACAGATACAACAAGAATACAGATGCAGGCAATTGAGATTGTTGCGTGTGCAGGCCATCTATACCCGACTCAAAAACTGACATTGTTTATCTAGCTTTCTTACGCTGATGATGTTCGTTTAAGACGAATCAAAAACATGACAGAATGAGAGGAAAGGAAGACGCGTTACGGATAGCAAAGTCGGATACTGGTGCGCGAGCCAGCCGTGTTCAAGCGATACGGATGCTAGTACTGACATCTTTTCTCAGCTCTCATACCAATTACGAGTCCTTTTGGTACAAAAGATAGACTCGTTCTCTAATATTCGCTTCTACCTACCTTTTTCGGACCTTGTAGGAGCGCTACGTCATCGACCCAGTCGACCGATCCGGTTCCCACCATTCGGAAATTGCTGTTGCCACGAAAATTTTCAATGTGTTTACCGGTGTTTACTTTATCTTTCCCTCGTTGCCACTCTTAATTTCAGTGTGTTTATCGGTGTTTACCTTACTCCACCCCATGGCCACATCGTTCGGCCTCGTGTTTACCGGTGTTTACTTTAACTTTCCCTCGTTGCCACTCTTTATTTCAGCGTGTTTATCGGTGTTTACCTTTTACCCTATCGTTACCACACCTTTTTCCGCTGTGTTTATCAGTGTTTACCTTGCCCCACCCCATGGCCACATCATTCGGATCTGTGTTTATCGGTGTTTACTTTATCTTTCCTTCGTTGCCACACTTTATTTCAGTGTGTTTATCGGTGTTTACCTTTCACACTATCGTTGCCACACCTGTTTCCGTTGTGTTTATCAGTGTTTACCCATCCTGCCCTGTTGCCACCAAACAGGCAAATGAGCTTCTGACGAGGTCTAAAAGTATGTACAGTCTCTGTCAGCAATATGATTAGCTTCCAATTACTTCATATGAAATTATGGTATCCCCAGAATGTTCCCCAACTTTATTGTTGTTGAGATTGAGATTTACTGCACATCGGCAGTGTGTGCAGCCACATGTCAAAGGTAGTGCTGCCGTAGTTTGGTCCTGAGCTTGGGTTCGGTCGCAGGTTTGGCATTTCTGGAGGACTGAAGAACCGGACGGGACTTGCATTCAAATTCAGATTTTGAGGGAGAACCGAACCCCTGGGGTCCCATTCGAGATTCAGAAATTTTTCCCAAGAACCGAATGGAACCGGACTTCGGCAGCACTAGTCTGACTCAAAGGCTGACAAAAGTGCAGTAGTACTGCCAGTAATTATATTCAGTAATCAGAGTAAGTGTCTATACATACTGACAGCATGCTCACCCCACTGTTGCCGCGATCAAGAAGAATTGCTTCAAAAGTCGTGGCAGCAATGTGGTGTGGTGAGAAAAAGGCCTGATGCTAGCACATATTTTCTGACCTCAGTTCTACCCTGCCTGCTGCAACTTGAAAATGTGCTGTTTATTACCGGGTATTACACATCTTGTACACTCAAATTTAATATTCAACACATCTGTTTATGTTAAACAATTCAATTACTGATTCCCGCCCGCAATGGAATCAGTAAATCCACCGAAATTTCTGACCCAGTGTGTCACGAGAAGGCAGATGGGCTAGTTCCCCAGGAGACTCTCGAAATAATGCTTATCGTATCTTCACCCCCAATGAACCCTTTCTTGACTAATATATCCAACCACCGACTGATATGCGGTTGAGGCGCTTCAAAGAGAAGAGGATGTTGGATAGAATATAATTGTGGACGTAAGACAGAGAGGAAAAGCTTAGAGAAGCTCCCTCGTACAAATGGTGCTAACTATATACTGCTAGGCCTACTGCGGATTGGTAAGCCTGTGAGAGAATAAACCTATACTAAGGGAATCTTCGTAATAATATCAGTAAGCATGCTGCGCAATGTGGAGCTAGGTGGAGCCTGCTGAGTGAGCATGACGAAGCAGGTGCTAATAATAGGTACAAGTCCGAAATAGTCGGACAATCAGGTAATAGAGATGACATAACGGTCTAGACTAGGTCTGGAGCGTACTGGATGAATGACATCATGGTCTAGACTCTCGTGGAATGTTCCGGAAGACCATGGAATGTGAAAGAAATAGAATGAATATGAACGAATAGAGAGTATGGTGGCACGTGGTGAAGGGCAACTCGTGACACAGTGGTGCCGCTGTTCGGTCCCGAACTTGAGTTAGTCAAGTTTAAATATTTGTTTACTCACGTCTAATCACCTAGAAACTTGTCGCGCGCGAGCACCACCTTTTTCCCTGGTTTAGCGCCCTCGAGTTTACTCCGTGATATTCATAGTCCGGGGTTTAAATATATAATTTGTTAGATTACACCAAAATCACGATTATTTTACTTGGGTGCACATGGGTATGGGGGCAAAATCATTTTATTTTCCGGCATTCTGGGGTTGTACATACAACAGGAGCTATGTACTATAAAGCTATATGTGAGTGAAGGCCGAAAGCGAAATGACTGGGAGTATGGAGAAGTAGAAATGAAATCCCCCCTAAAATCGAAAAATTCCCTCCCCGCCATGCGGCTTAAGGCCCGTGTGCTAAGCGAGCTCACTAATATGTCAGATAGAGGCGGCGAGAGGTTTTGATGGGCGGTTTGGCGAGCGGGCAGGCGGGCGGGCCGAGGATACGAAGCGGTGGGCGGCGGGCGGGCGAGGGCCGTGAAGGTGCCGTCAGCACGCACGGGTTTCGAGCCCGAGTGCCCGAGGAGAGCCAGGTATCGATGGAGTAGTCCCAAGTCAAGAGGGATGTGCTGCCGATGGAAGTGGTTGTCATCGCCACCGGCTGTGTATGCCTGCGGCGATGGGGTGAAGGGGAGAGCTGAAGGATGTGTGACTAAACATGCATTCTTTGTCGGGGCGGGAAGCCGGGATCATAGAGTTGGCCATGGACGTCCCCCGCACATACTGCCAGGGTGCGGAAGCTGGAGGCGATAGGGTGTGGTGTGGGGCCGATGGGCGGTGGGGCTGGCGCGGCACCACATGATCCTGCGCGCATGTACGTGTGCACGGGAATGGACGACGGAGGGTGTTTAAACGGCCAGGGCTAACTCCGCACATTTTGAGATCGCGCGGGGGCTGGTGGACATTTGCATATAGTGGGGCGGCGGCGGGAGTGGACGCAGGGAGCTGGTCACAACAAGGGACGCACGCACATCCATTTGCGGTGGTGCGGCGCGCAGGCAATCGATAAAACATTGATACCTTGCCCCCACCCGTTTTGCGAAAGCGTGGGGGCTGGGGAGTTCGATGCTGAGAGCAATGAGCTTAGGAGAGAATGTGGGGCAGGGCGCCGGCACGATGGTGTGTGAGGTAGTGTGCACGGCGTGTGGCGATCTCTGCGGGCTGAACCAGCGGCTGGAGGTAGTAATGGAGATCCTGGGTAGTTGCGGCGGGTCCGGGTCAGTGGTTTCTGGGCCAGGGCCGCGCTACGGGGTGGAGGGCCCAGGACTGCAAAGTGTGTTACACAGTCCTCGATAGGTCCTGGAAAGCACAATAATGAGAAAATGCACATATAGAATATGGATACTTACTTTATCCTAAACCCCATCCCATTCTCCAGCTTTCCCTGCGTTGTTGAAGTTGGTTGTCGTCGTTGTCGTTGTCGGCGAGCAGAGGACGATCGGGGCCTAACCGCGGAACTGCCGGATTCGGTCGTTTGTGGCACGTCGCTCATTTGCCGTCGTTTCGCTCAATGGCGAGCTTGCACACGTAGACAGATAAAGGCCCTTCATTTAATGTATGTATAAGGTGTGTTGTTAAATCATCCAAGTCTAAATATTCTAATCGAAGCTGTATTGAACGAGATCGGTGCGATACACGCGCGATAAGCTCAATCGGGCCGAGTCGGGCCGTGATCTCGCAGATTCGTATTTCGTCTATCTAATTAAATCCAAGCATTAGTGTTATATAGTGTGTATTGAACAGCCTACCGCTGTTCGTTTGCGGAGATCGGCAATCTATGGGTCTGTCAGCGTAAGTATGTAGTTCTGGAATTATCAAGTGCAAAACTCTGATTACATCTTAGTGTTTCTGGGTATGCTGGGGGTAATTCTTTCCACACTTACTATATACAAGTTCTGTCTTTCGTAAACCATTAATACACACTCTTACACAAGAATCAGACAATAACAATAAGGTATATGATGAGGAGAATGACTGAAAATTCCCGCTCGAAAAAATAGCCTTATGGGGACTCGTCCATGCCGCTTGACGGCCCTCACCCTCTAGTCTAAATGAGACATGCAGGTGCCGAAATGTCAGCGAGAATTTCAGTGGCATTTCCAGGAACTTCCGGTCTACTACTCGAAATGGCGAGCATCTGACCTCGTTAGTGCTGCCGAAGTCCGGTTCCGTTCGGTTCTTGGCCAAAATTTCTGAACCTCGAACGGGACCTGGGTTCAGTTCTCCCTCAAAATCCGAACTTGAACGCAAGTCCCGTCCGGTTTTGCGTTCGAACCTAGGAAAATTGCCTTATTTGGCAATGGTTCGGGCAAAATCACTCACTCCGAACCTCTGTGTGGTTCGGTCCTCCAGAAATGCCGAACCTGCGACCGAACCACGGTCTGGTTCTCGCTGGTTCTGGTTCGAACCCAAATTCAGGACCGAACTACGGCAGCACTAGACCTCGTCTTCCTGCACTTAATCGAAGTCCGTACGCGTTGTCATGCTGATTCTCCTGGGCACCAAAAATGCCCTTTCGAGAGATTCTGCGAGGCCCCAAACGTGTGTATGGCGACTCTCGAGAGTTCCTTGGGAGTTCCAACTCTGATTTTATATCTCTAGGCTATGACTTATGTACCCACGCCCAGAGTTCGGAGTAGGTGTTGTGATGAAAGACAGTGTTCAGGGAAATGGCTGGCCAGGGCTATAAAGTCACGAAGGATTGTCGCACTTCTGAAGCGGGAGAAGAAGATACACCTCGTTATAAATGGACGGCTGTCGCAGATAAGACGCCCAACGCATCTTGCGTCCAGATTGTTATCATCTCATACAAAGATCTTGCCCGCCCGCACGACTTTACATTGAATACAGCTCCACCTTTTGTCGCTGTGCGACCCAGACATGCGATTGAAGTGTCTCTAGAATCTTTACGTACAAGATTCGCATTCTCGCCTCCCGCTCCTTCCAAGAATGCGAACTTCTTCGTCGATGATGAAGCGTTTCTGGTCTCTCGGGATCAAAGCAGTCAAGGAACTGGCCACGCAGGAGTGTGCCTCTGTGGAAAAAATCGTACTCGCAAGAGAGTACCGCGTGGAAGCTTGGCTTTTAATCGGTTATAGGCAGCTTATCCAGCACGAGTTTAGCTTGCCACATAATGAGGCGAGGAAGTTGGGTGATGCCACCACAATCAAGATATGCGAGGTGAGGCCACTGTCCGAACCGCCGACGGTGCGAGGTCTATGGCTTCAACGGCAACCGCGATATGAATTCCTTGGATACCCTGTTCAGGGATGGATATGGAGCAGAGGTCGATTACGCGGGCTACAACGGAGAAGGCGTTGAGGAGAACGCGAAGTTGGCATAGGTGGCGGGAAGGTCTAAGAAGCTGCAAGGGAAGAAAAAGGCCTAAAATGATCGATCATGGCAGCAAAAAGGGTCTTCGTCGAGTTCTGCTGAAAATGAGAAAGGCGGTTTACTGTGTATATAAGCCATCTCGAGGTGCGGACTGACTCGCGTATTGGTTGTAATTTGTGTTGCAATGTAGCGCCAATATTAATCCGACATTGAGCTACTATGCATAATACAAAGAAAAGCGAGAATTAGGCATGAAGACGACTCCCAATACCTCGATGTCCATAAGCATGCGAAGAGTATAAATGTAAGTAGCGTCGGTTCTCCTGAGACCGCTGAGAATATTAATACACTGATCCTTGCCTCCTCGTGGGTCTCCTCCACTTTCGATACCGCTTTCTCCGCCGCCAGTCTCCCCAGCCTGCGTCTGCACCGACTGCTTCATCGCACCCCTGAGTTTCCAGCTCGCGCCTAAAACCTCTATCATCCCGACTAGCCTCCTTGGCGCTGTGGCCCTGGCGGAGCGGCAAGGTGTCGTAGTGGATGCATGTGCACAGCCAGATGACAGGGATTTCTGCGTCTGCGTCCTCCCCCCCTGTTGCATTCTCCCATACCTCCACCCACTGTAGTGCCATCGGAGACGGGGGCGAAGGCACGGAGGGTGATGGCCCATGATTCCATCGATACCATATCTCACGTTCGTGTTCCAGACGCCGCCTCCCTTGGCAGCACCGGAAACACGTTATTCCCGTCGTCTCCCGTCTCTGAGTCGCTGTGCTCTTTGAGGAGCAGATGATCTGCGTCCTTCTCCTTCTCCACTCCCAGTCTCTGTCTGCTTTTTGACAGCGACGAGCTTCGCCATAGCCACACGTACTTCCCACTTTCGCGTACGTCCTTCATCAGCGCCACCGTTCTCGTCAGTCTCCACCATGAGACCAAGGTTTCGGAAGCGACACATGTGAGCAGCCAGGGCAGCGGGGTCCACTCTTTAAATGCGAGCGAGGGAGGGTAGAAGCAAAGACGCGGAGGGCGGGGGTCGTCTCTCGGCACGCGATCTCCGCGTGCAGCCCGTCCAGCGCAGTTGATGCGTTTCGCGGCATATGCTGGTTTTTGCGACGTTCTCGGCTGTCGTTTTCCCTTCCACATCCCGCAGCAGCCATTCCACTAGGTTGTCGTCTTGGCATTCCATTGTCCACCAGCGTATTCTGGTAGACGAGACCCGCATCGTTCTAGATCCCATTATGCTGTGGGGAGAGCGGGGCGAGCTTCGGGAGGAGAAGGAAGGAGCTGAGACTATGCGATGGGGAGTGAGAGACAGCGTGATCGGCTTGGAGGGCACGCGCCAAGGTGGGGTTAGAGTGTTAGCCGTTGCGGGGTCTGGAGGGGAGGCAAGGTTAGCGTTGGAATAAGCTGTGCAGATAAGGAGCTAGAAAGACGGAGGAAGGAAGGAAACCAAGGAGAACGAGAGGTAGAAACATGGAACAATAGGGAGGGGGACACGAAGCGACGGGTGTGAATGGAGCTGAGAAGGCAGGAAAAGCAGGGGAGACGCGAGACGGGACGAATACTCACAGACACCATTTCTCGCAAGCGTGTTCAGTGCGTACTCATTGGAGTTCCCGCAGTGTACGCGATCTGGGTCGTCGCTTGGTCTTCTCAGCTGCACTCAGCAGGGATGGTCATCGCAGAAATCGTCCTCTTCGAAAGGAAGATAAGGGGCTCATCTGGATTTTGATGCACGCTCTGTTAGTGGACATGGAGAGAGTCGGCGAATTGACAAACCATGTACCGATTGTGAGGTCTGGCTGGCTGTTCGTCGTCGTGCAGGTTCTCGGGCAGCTCGTGAGTCGTGACATTCGAAATGGTTGTGCGGTCACGTGAGAGACGCGAGTTGGCGGCGTTCGGAACTTCTGCCCATGGCACGCCTGTCTTTCGAGCCTGAGTCTCTCGCATCTGTGTGTTGAGTTCCCAAGCGCGTCAACGGTCAGGAGACCCCAACCCTCAGTGGCATACTGATAATCTGTCGAAACACGCGTGTCCCCTTCACCTAACCGTCAAGCGCCCTGCGGCCGCCGGCGGCCTTTCACTGTACTCAATCTTCCTGATATTACTATCAGCACCGCCCAGTCACGTATGTGGTCTAGGCCTAGGCACTTCTCATCGCTTCTGCCGCTCGGTTCTTGGATAGCGGCTACTATCAAAAGACATGCTGTGCGATTGAACCCAGATTTTAATATGCATGAGCGCCTATACTTTGATCAACATGAGGCATCCATGCATCCACAGCCTTTCAAAAAGTCGCTAACAATAGTTGCATCCTTTCTCCCCCACTCCGCCATGGCAAACAATGCACTCGAATATCCACCATCTGCGGATTCGGTCCCAGCATCAATGCTCGCCACGAGCTCCGAAGGTACGCACTCTCCCAAAACGATACATAGCTATTGACCGCAATGCAGCTCCGATATTGGGAATCAAACGAGCCAGATCAGCCGATAGCGATGACGGACAAAGACAACGCCCAAGACACGAATCCCGAGTGAGTGCTTCAACATTTGATGTAAGCGTCGGCGATGGTGCTAATCGTACCTCGTCAGACAATCAATACCTTGGGTATTTCGGGGAATGCCCAAGTAATGAACATTGGAGGGGATTACATCATGCACAACACAGATGGTATGGGCGCGGAGACGCATGCTGTACTGGAGTCAATCGAACTGCGGCTGAAGGTCGTGCATGATGAAAGGCTGGGTATGTCGGCTTCCACGTGTTTGGCACTCCTCATTCTGATTATGATGCGCTAGGTGGAAAGGTTGACGGCTGGCTGTCGGCACCCGACGTATCCCAAAATTTGAATGCAGCGCTGGAAAAAAGACAAGCGGGAACGGGTAACTGGTTCCTTGATAGCCCGCCGTTTCAAGAGTGGAAAGAAACGCCAAATATTGTGCTGTGCATGTACGGCGCGCGTGCGTATTTGTCCCTCTTTCGAATTTGCCTCATCTGAAGATATTTGTATCAGCTGGATGCGGAAAAACAGTTCTTTGGTTCGTTTTATTCTTGCGGCGCTCAAAATTTGAAACGGTCGCTGAACTCGATTTGTAGCTCGACCATTATCGAAGCTGTCAAAGACTCGTGCAAGACTCGGCTACTATCAGGCTGGGCCTACTTCTTTTTTGACAGCCGAAACGCGAACAAGGGTCTCCAGCTTTATGAGAACTTCCTGCGATCAGTTCTGGCCCAGCTCTGTTCGCGCTGTGGAGGAACCCCGGCAGCCGTAGCAGCGATGTATGAGACACACGGTAAAGGCCGCGAACAACCATCGACCAAGGCCCTTGAAGAGGCCCTCCAACAAGTGATTGAGGCGTTTGACGACGTCTATATCATGGTTGATTCGTTGGATGAGAGTGGAGATAGAATGAAGGTGCTGAAATGGATCGAGACCGTGGCCAGATGGAGCTCGGCAAGGTGGCATCTTCTGGCCACAAGTCGGTCGGAGCCCGATATTACCAGTCACCTCGAGCGCATTCCCAACAGTCGAAAGACTTACTTAAAAGGCGCAGCATTGGATAAAGACATCAGCATATTTTTGGACGACCGACTGTCGCTCATCATTCGCTGGAGCGAAGTAATCCGAGCCCTAATCAAAACCACATTGCTCGGAGGAGCAGATGGAATGTAAGGAATATGGCGCTTATTATACAGCCACCACTGACATCTTTCATAGGTTCAGATGGGTCGCAATGCAGATCGACAGTTTACAAACCTGCATGAACACGAGGGAAGTCAAGGAGAAGCTCAAGATCTTGCCGCGCGATCTCGAAGAAACTTACGAGCAGATTCTCACCAGCAGCCCTCGCCGCCGCGATCTTCTTAGCATGCTTCACTGGTTGGCTTTTTCCGCTCGCGCATTGCGGCTCGAGGAGTTCGCTGAAGTGCCATCTGTGGACTTTGATGCAGTGGATGGCCCTTGCTACGATCAAGATTTGAAATATTCACATCCCAGCATCGCCCTCACTGTCTGCTCTGGCCTCGTCACCGCGACAGATGGTAAATATATCGGATCCAATGAAATTGAAATATACTAACAACCCCGTCATTTAGGTATCGTCAAGCTAGCCCACTTCTCCGTGAAGGAATATCTGATTTCCGACGGCATAAAGACCGGGCCAGCTGCGCAATTCGCCATGAATCTGCGTCTATCCAATTCGGTCATCGCTCAAACCTGCGTTGCTTATCTCCTCATCTTCAACCAATCAGATTCTCTTGAACTTCCTGGCGGCACGAATGGTCGCTTCCCACTCCACCGTTATGTGGCACAGAATTTAGATCAACATTTGCGCTTGATGGATAACACCGACTCCCCTGCTCTTCAGGAGCTGCTGTTGAAGCTCTTTGTACCCACGCCGCGCTACGAGTTCGCCCTAGTCAATTGGGTGGAAATGCACGACTTCGATGAAGATGGCGGGCTAGGCACAGCGGCACCACATTTATACTATGCTTCGTTTCTTGGCCTGCGAGATGTGGTTGAGAGCCTTCTCGAGAACGGTGCCGATCTCGATCTCAAGGGAGGGTGGTATGATACCGCATTGGTGGCGGCGGCGGCGAATGCCCACACCGAGACAGCCAAGCTGCTCCTCGAGCATGGCGCCAATGTCAATCTCCAGCACGAGTATTCTGGGAGCGCATTGCCGCGGGCTGCAGGCAGGGGTCACACCGAGATTGTAAAGCTTCTCCTCGAGCACGGCGCCGATACCAATATCCAGGGAGAGTATGGGAATGCATTGCATGGGGCAGCGTACTCAGGTCATGCCGCGATTGTCAAGATGCTCCTGGAGCGCGGTGCAGATATCAATCTTCAGGGAGGGGTGTATGGGAACGCATTGCAGGCGGCAGCAGCCCAAGGGCACACCGAGATCATCAAGATTCTCCTCGGTGCTGGCGCCGATACCAATATCCAGGGAGGGATATATGGGACTGCATTGCAGGCTGCAGCATACTCAGGCAAAACCAGCATTATCAAGATGCTCTTTAACCACGGTGCCAATATTAATATCCAAGGAGGGGAGTATGGGACCGCATTGCAGGCGGCAGCATTACGAGGTCACACCAGCACAGTCAAGATCCTCCTCGAGCACGGCGAAGATGTTCATCTCCAGGGAGGGCTCTACGGGACCGCATTGCAGGCTGCAGCATCGCAAGGTCATACCGAAATAGCCGAGATACTCCTTGAGGGCGGTGCCGACGTCAATATCCAGAATGGCCGTTTTGCCATGACCGCCTTGCAGGTAGCACCAGCCCGAGGCCACACCAAAACTCATCAGCTACTGCTCCAATGGTGGGGTGATTGATTTCGAGCGCTAGCTGTAAGCCTTTGGGTAGTAATTGAGGACCATGAAGCGGTAGGCCCGAGCCCAGACTCCAGACGGCACATTCTACGCAGAAGGTTACAGGATTGACAAGGTTGTGGTGAGACGAAGACGGTTAATGCGAGTCCATGTTGATCACTAAGTAAAAGTACCGCATGTTTTACAAAATATGAACAGCGAGCATGATCCTGACACTCGAGTCCATAATATAGTAGATAGCACCATATTAATACCATGCGTGACTTCATTCAATGTCCATAGATACCCGCAGTAGAGGCGGATGCTTGCCCCCCTCCCCTTCATTCGTCGGCGGCGTCCTGTTCCGCGGGACAGTCGAGAACACTCTCTTCACCTCTTCCGCAGTCACCTCATTCCCATCCCTCAGCTCCCCGGCCAGTAAGTGCACTTCTCCGCCTCCCGAGTATCACCCTGGACTTCGAGAGCGACCAACGCCTTCATCACGTCCTATATCACTTCGTGAGGAAGGTTTCGTCCAGGATCCATGTGTGCAGAAATGTTAGGGATCCCCGCGTTCGTGCCTGGGTGTCGAGCTTGAGTTCTGTGTAACGTCAGAACAAGGAGTTGGGTCCGAGGAGAGGAAGCAGGGCGGCGACGGAGGGCAGGGTGATGGCCATTTCCCCGCGTGCGATCCCCGCGTGTATCCCATCCTGCGCATCAATGAACCCCCCTTCCCGTGTTTCATCACCGCCTCCAACAATCCCTATTGATCTCGTCCGGCGTGTACTCATCCTCCAACGGCGTATTCGTATGCACCAGACTAGCATCGTAATCGATCCTATCCTGCCATGCGATATCCGACAGCGATAACGGGATAAGCTGTACGAGGAGAATGAAGGTACCTAAGGAAAGGAACCTGGCTAGGAGGGGGAGAGGGCGCGCGCGAAGGTGGGGACGGAGATGTGTTTGACTTTGCGGGATCTGTCTTGGAGGAGGAAAGGTCAGTGTCGCGGATCGGGTTCATGCGCAAGAAGAAATTAGAATAAGCAAGCAAGGGGGTAGGAAAGCGAGGAGAACGTGAAGCGAAAACCGCGAACAAAGGCGAAGGGACAAGGGACAAGGAAAGTGGGAAAGCGTAGACAAGGGAGCCAAGCCGAGGGTGAAGGAACAGGTACTCACCCTCAGCTTGGCTCCCTTGTCTACGCTTTCCCACTTTCCTTGTCCATTGTCCCTTCGCCTTTTCCCTGCGCTAAACGAAACACGCGTATCTGCGAAGGAACAGGTACTCGCAGATACGCGTGTTTCGTTTAGCGCAGGGAATAGCGAGCGCACATCACCCGGCTGAGGCGCACAGAACGTGTTTGAGTGCCGGTGACTGGGTAAGTCCTGCGGAGGTGCTTGTGCGCAATCCGGGTAGTCCCGTTCATCGAAGACATTGCCCTCGAATCGCTGAGGCGGCAGGGGCTGACCTATTGAAATGAGAATCTGGGTATCAAACAACGTTAATCAGTGCAACGAGCAGGAGAGCCGGCGGTGGGACACACCTTGTCCATTCAACGTTCCATGCCAATTAGTGGGCAAGGTCCATTATTCTGCCCAGTAGTAAACAAGCAGCAAGCAATTCAATTGCGGGTCATAAAAGTACTTGAAATCAAATCAATGAGTAGCGAGCACAGACAATTGGCCAGTTCTTTGGTCCAGACCTGTAACAGAATGACATACATCTCCTTCTAAATGAATAAGTATACAATGTCCATAATCGTTTGAGAACCTCTCACTTCTCGTGTTCATCGCTCTCTTCAGACGTAGTCGGCGCTGTCCCCCTGGGCAGCACCGAAAACACATGTTTTCTTCGTCCTCTGCCTCCGCTCCTCTGCCTCCGCGACCAGCAGGTACCCCTTCTCCGCCTCAACAGTCCCCTCCATCCCATGCGCAGCAACGAGCAGCTTTATCGCAGCGCGAACCTTCCAGCGTCGTGCACGACCTCCATCAGCCCAACTCCCCTGCTCGGCTTCCACCCCGCGGGGAGGGTCCCCGAAAACACCATGTTTTCTTCTTCTTCTTCCTCTGCGCGCAGAGAACACCGAGCGTATGTCGCCTATCTGTGGTGGAAAGTGGTCGTGCGCGATGGACAGCAGTCATTAGCGTTTCCGTGGTGGAGTGCAATGTGGGTCGTCACAGGACATTCGGTGGCCTTGTCATGCGAGGCTGAGAACGTTGAGAGGGTATCTGGGCGTCGAGCAACGTTGATAAGTGCAACGACAGTCGGTGGATGAATGTTGTCGGCGTTCGGAACTTCCGCTCACACGTCGACGCTGTCAGTCTGTCAAGTCTCTCGCATCCTCAAACCCGTTAGAGCTTCGGGATATTGAAGTTTATAAGTCTCGAATGCCCATTCTAATAGGACCTGTGACTATTTCAAGGTTTGCGGTGTCCAAAACGCGTAGATAGCTGACCCCCAAAGGTCAGCGGCCCGGGTGAGCGCTAAGCGCTAAGCCTCCAAGCCAACACCAATTCTATACCTCCTATGACTGATGCGCCGGAATCCGTCCCATATGAACTGACCTACACAGGGGTGAGTCGTCCAGACCCTCATTCGTGTCTACCTACCTCGAATCTAGGCGCAGTTTGAAGGCAATTTGCCAGACGACCGGCTGCCACAAGAAGATATCAAAGATTGTCTGCACATGGGGGTTGGCTCCATCTCAGTAGTGATATTGCCATTAATTGTGCGCCAGTCAGCTGTTGTTATCATGTATCGTGCTGATGTGGAATGGACCACACAGCGAACAGGCGCAAGCGGTAGCATGGAATGAGCCAGTTGAAACGGTAAGCTAATCCGCAATGTCCGTGAAGGCTCTTCCAGTTGAAGCGAATGCTAGTCCTTAGCTTCCTCGGCCATGACCGTGGGCAGTGTCTGGCGTATGGCTTCTCGAAGGCGACATCTAGGCATATGGGATGAATTTATGGGTTGATTTACCAATCACGTCAATAGTCGGGAAGCCCCAATGCTTAGCGGTGTACTGACAATCTGTCGAAACCCGCGTGCCCCTTGTTCTCTGGTTGGTATATTTCATCTCAACCGCCAAACGCTATGGTCTTTTACAGCTCAATTTTCCAGCCACTATTAGCACCGCCAACTCACGAGTCCACGCCCAGGTAATCTCACCGCTTCTCCCGCTCGGTTCTTGGATAGCCGCTGCTGTCAGGGACATGCTGTGCAATTGACCCCATATTTTGATATGCGTGAGCGCCTATACGTGGATCAAGATAAGGCGTCCACGCGTCGACAGCCTTTCAAGAAGTCGCTCACGGGAGTCACAGCAATTGCATCCTTTCTTCCCCACCACCATGGCAAACAATGCACTCGAATATCCACCAGCCGCCGATTCGCTCCCAGCATCAATGCTTGCTACGAGCTCCGAAGGTACGCACTCTTCTTCTCAAACAATGCATAGCTACTTACTACAATACAGCTCCGATATTGGCGAGCAAACGAGCTCGATCCACGGATAACGATAACGAACGAAGACAGCGCCCAAGACACGAATCTCAAGTGAGTACGGGCACTGCGCGTCGGCGATGGCGCTAATCGTACCTCGTCAGATGATCAACAACGTGGGTATTTCAGGAAACGCCCGTGTAGTGAACATCGGAGGGGATTATGTTATGCACAATAACGATGGTTTGGGCGCGGTGATGCATGCTGTATTGGAATCAATCGAGCAGCGGTTGAAGGTCGTGGAAGATAAAGAGCTGGGTACGTCGGCTTCTACGTGATTTACACCACTCCCTTCTGATTACGATATACTAGATAAAAATGTTGGCGTCTGGCTGTCAGCACCCGATGTATCCCAAAACCTGAATGCAGCACTGCGAAAGCGACACGCGGGCACGGGTGACTGGTTTCTTGATGGCGCACAGTTTGCGGAGTGGAAGGAAAAAGCCAATGTCGTTCTGTGCATATATGGCGCTCGTGAGTTCCAACTTCCCATCTCTTTTTATAACTATCTTCCACTGACGAGATTTCTATCAGCTGGATGCGAAAAGACCGTTCTTTGGTTCGTCTCATTGTTGTGGCGGCCGCAAACTGAAACTGTAGCTGAACTCGATTTCTAGCTCGGCCATCATCGAAGCTGTGAAGGAGTCGTGCAAGACTCCGCTGTCGGGCTGGGCGTACTTCTTCTTTGATAGTAGGAACGCGAACAAGGGTCTCCAGCTCTATGAGAATTTCTTGCGATCCATCCTTTCACAGCTTTGCTCTCGCTGTGGCGGCATCCCTGCGGCCGTTAAAGCTATGTACAAGGCGCACGGCAGCGGTAAGGAGCAGCCGTCCGTCAACGCCCTTGAAGAGGCCCTGCGACAAGTGATTGAGGCCTTTGACGACGTCTACATTATGATTGATTCGGTGGATGAGAGTGCAGACAGGAATGAGTTGCTGCGGTAGATCCAAACCATGGCGACTCGATGGAACTCGGCGCGATGGCATCTTCTGATCTCAAACCGTGCACAGCCCGACATCACCGACCGCCTCGCGCACATCTTCAACATTCAAATTATATTCCTGCAAGGCGCAGTATTGGAGGAAGACATTAACAGGTTTGTGGACAATCGCCTGTCTCCCGTCAGTTATTGGAGCGAGAAAATCAAAGAGCTTGTGAAGACGACACTGATAGTACTGTACCATTTCGACCAAGTGTTCACGAGTTGTTACATGTTACCATTTTAGTCGCTATTGAGTTCAGTTCAGGGTCAATATTTATTGTTACGCTGTCAAAAAGTGTTCAGTTCAGAAAATTTAAGTGCTCTTGGAAGTTGGAAGGGGGCATCGTGCTGCAATCAAGTCGAAAAGAGGATTCATTATGCGATGTAGCCCACTTAATTTACTCAAAATTTGCACTTGGGAGATTTTTTTGTCAGAAACCCATCCATGTTACTAATATTTCATCAAGTTCAGCCAGTCGTGTTACCTGTTACAAGCCGGGCCGAGTGTTCAGTTCACGGTACCCTGTTACCCGTTACTGAACACTTGGTCGAAATGGTACAGTAGGCGCGGACGGAATGCAAGGGTAACACCGATATGGTCCAACTGCTCCTCGAGCGCGGCGCCGATGTGAATGCCGTACTTGAGGGATATTTTTTTTAAATGGCAGCAGCCCACGGGAACACCGAGATTCTCAAGATGCTCTTCGAACACGGCGCAGATGTTAATCTCCAGGCAGGGTACTATGGGACCGCGCTGCAGGCTGCAGTATACAATGATCACGCCGAGATAGCCAAGCTACTCCTTGAGGCAGGCGCCGATATCAATATCCAGCGTATAAGTGGTGTCACGGTCTACAAGGAAGGTGGGTCCGTCAGGGCCAAGACCGCTTTGCAGACAGCAGTAGCCACAGGCCACGCTGAGACTCAGTAGCTACTGATTCAATGGCAGGGTGTAGTGCCAGCTGCAAGTGCCCCGTGATGATTGAGAATGGCGAAGGGGTAGACCTGATCACAGGTCATAGCCAGCGCATAGAGCATATACTATAGAGGGCGTTTCAAGACTTGCATGGTTGTTGCGAGACGAAGACGGATGGCGCGATTATCGATACCGACGCCGTAGCGGCTAAGCATTCGCATAGCATTGATTATGAATACAAGTAAAAGTATATTTCAAGCAGGATCCCACACTATAAGGACGATGCATATGCACTTCAATTCCAGGGCTGTGAGCGCGACCCATTCCGCGCCAATCCATCTCAAACCAGCCAGCGTCCCCGCTTCCAACCCACTTCCGATTCGCGTCTCATATTCACTCCTCCATGGTCGCTCGCCTCGATGTCGCTAGCGTCACTTCTCTCTCGATCGTCGAGAACACGCTGTTCCCCCCCGCCGTCCCTTCGTCCTCCTCGTCCTCACTTTCCTCCTGCACTGGCAGGTGCTCCGAAATCGCCTCCTCTGTATCATCCTACACTTGGAGCGCAACGAACCCCTTCATTGCATCCTGCATCCCGTATCTTCCCGCTCTCCCTGGCGACCTCCATGAGCCCAACGCTCTGTGCGATTGCCACCCTGCGGAGAAGGTTTCGTCTTGGATCCATGTGCGCAGCTAGGGGAGGGGGATGGCTGTGTCCGTGGCCGTTTTCGCATTCGCGTTAGTGGAGCTAGATGAAGAGGCAGCGGGATTAGCGATGACGCGGAGGACGATGTCCATCTCCCCCTCGCAATATCCACGTGCAGCCCGTCCATCGTGGGAGACTCATGCTCGCAGTGAACACGCGCCTTCGCGAAGTTCTCCGCGTTCATCAACCAGCCCTGGATCCCGTCTCGCACCATATCCTCCACCAGCATCGCATCGATCTCGTCTGACGCGTATTCATCTCCTAAGGGAGCATTTCTGAGAACAAGGGATGTGTCGTGTACGATTCCATTATGCCGCGCGATATCGGACAGCGAAAGGGGGGTGAACTCCGAGGGCGAGAAGCCACGCGAGGATGGGGACAGGGTGTAGCCCGATTGGAGGGAACGCGCCAAGATGGGGTTCGAGTTGTGTTAGTCGTTGCGGGGTCTGGGGGGGAGGCAATGTTAGCATTGGGTCAATCTGGGCAGATAAAGGGCTAGCAAGAAGGAGGGAGGAAGGAAAGCGAGGAGAACGACAAGTAGAAACAGAGAGCAATATGGAGGGGGCAGCGAAGCGAAGGGTGTGAATGGAGCTAAGAAAGCAGGGGAGACGGGGAACGGGACGAACACTCACAGATAACCATTTCTCGCAAGCGTTTTCAGTGCGTACTCATTGGAGTTCCCGCTGTACGCGATCTGGGTCGTCGGCAGTCGCATGGCCAGCTCAGGAGGGACGGTCATCGCAGAAATCGCCCTCTTTGAAGGGAAGATAGGGGCTCATCTGGATGTTGATGCACGTTCTGTTAGTGGGACGTGGAGGGGGTCGGCGAATCGACAAACCATATGCATGTCCCGATTGTGAGGTCTGGCTGTTCGTCGTGCACTCGGGCGGCTCGTGAGAAACGTGAGAGACGCAAGTTGTCGGCGTTCGGAACTTCCGCTGCCTGTCGAGAGTCTCGCATCTGTATTGAGTTCTAACTTCCAAAGCGCGTCAACGGTCGAGAAACCCAACCCTTACACGGCCAGATGCTCGTTTGGCCCAGGGCTATAATAAAATAATCTGATCCTGAGGCGAAAGGACCGTTATAGCCCATGCATCACTTTTTTTGTCCTGCGCACAAAATGCCAATTTTGGCCATAGCTTCCACGCTGCACCCATGCGCAGCCGAAGCGCATGAAAAGTTAAGCGTCGCACATACGAAAGTTGCCCTGGGGCTCGCTGCGAAAGCTTCCGAGTATCAAACACCCAATCCGACCACTGAGAGTGAGACTAAAGCCACACATCGGCTTGCATTGCCTACAAAAATTTCATCAACATGTGACTGCAAGATCTGGTGGTTCGGTTTCCGTTTCCGATCACATCACGATCGTGTCTTCCTTCCACAACATCGATTTTCATCCCCCCCTTCTCCCTCTGCGCCCCCCATCAGATACATTTGATATGAGTGATTCGACCATAGTTTGGTCATTTAATATGGTGCGCACTAATTCCTTGCTATTCTCTCCAAAACTCCTTGTGCGCCCATGCTGTCTGTGTTCTAACATGACTTGTCCTTCACACAGATTCAGGCCATTCATTGCGTCTGGACAACTCTCTGGGTGTATCTTGTCTGTCTTGGCTCTTGGGACTGTTGGCTTCTCGGTCTGGCTTCTTGGTCTGGCTTCTCGGTCTGGCTTCTCGGTGTGCTTTGGTCTACCATCTGGGTCTTTGGCTTTGGCTGTTTGGATGCACTGCTTGCATAGTAAGTTCACGGTAACTTTTCATCATTAATTAGCATCTGTCTGTAGCATTTTATGTTATGTTTTGAATATATCTTATTCTTCCTGAACTTTTCATGAGTGATTTTGAGGCAGCACCGATCGGATCGCGATAAGCCAGCAACCAAAATAAGCAGCAGTTGAGTCCCGATACTGCCCGAACACGAATTGCTGCTCGGAACAGGCCATCAGCCCACGTGAAACAATCGGACCCCAGGGCTATTCATTTTGTGCGCAGGACATAATCTCTTCAACCCACGCCGAAGCGTACAGAAAATCACCTCATCTGAAGCGTGCCATTCTTCAAGCAAATCTAAAAAATCTTAACCCACGCTTCATCACGTCTTGAGTGAACCCGGGGATCATGGAACCGCCTGCCCGTGTAGCGGCGTACTGAAAATCTGTCGAAAAACCCTTCACCAAAAATGTGTAGATATTTCTCTATCCTATTATCTCGATTTTGGAAGGCTTTTCTAAGATCTAAAATTGGCCAATGCCTCCAGTGATAGTCTAGGCCCTCACTGCTTCTTCCGCTCGGTTCTTGGATAGCCGCTGCTGTCAGGGGACAAGCTGTGCGATTGACCCCAGATTCTGATATGCGTGAGCGCCTATACCTCGATCAACATGGGGCAGCTATGCATCAAAAGTCTTTCAAGAAGTCGCTAACAACGGTTGCACCCTTTCTGCCCCACTCCGCCATGGCAAACAATGCACTCGAATATCCACCATCTGCCGATTCGTTGCCAGCATCAATGCTCGCTACGAGCTTCGAAAGTACGCACACTTCTAAAGCGACGCACAGCTACTTACGGCGCTGCAGCTCCGATGTTGGGAATTAAACGAGCTCGATCAAACGATAGCGATGACGGACAAAGACAGCGCCCAAGACGCGAATCCCAAGTGAGTGCTTGCGTTTGATGTGGGCATCAGCGATGGCGCTCATCATACCTCGTCAGGCGATCAATAACCTAGGTATTTCGGGGAATGCCCAAGTAATGAACATTGGAGGGGATTACATCATGCACAACGCCGATGGTGTGGGCGCGGAGACATATGCTGTACTGGAGTCAATCGAGCAACGGTTAAAGGTGGTGCACGATAAAGAGCTGGGTACATCCGGCTTCCGTGTGTTTTTCAGCCTTCCCTCTGATTATGATGCGCTAGGTAAAGAGGTTGACGGCTGGCTATCGGCACCCGACGTATCTCAAAATTTGAATGCAGCGCTGGAAAAAAGACAAGCGGGAACGGGTGACTGGTTCCTTGATAGTCCGCAGTTTCGGGAGTGGAAAGAAACGCCAAACATTGTGCTGTGCATGTACGGTGCTCGTGCGTACCTGTATCTCTTCCGAATTTGCCTCATCTGAAGATATTTCTATCAGCTGGATGCGGAAAAACCGTTCTTTGGTTCGTTTTATTGTTGCGCGCCGAAAATTGAAACTGCAGCTGAACTCAAAATTGTAGCTCGACCATTATCGAAACTATCAAAGATTCGTGCCAAACCCGACGACTATCAGGCTGGGCCTACTTCTTTTTTGACAGTCGAAACGCGAACAAGGGTCTCCAGCTTTATGAGAACTTCCTGCGCTCCATCCTTTCACAGCTCTGTTCTCGCTGTGGCGGCATCCCCGAGGCTGTTCAAGCTATGTACCAGGCGCACGGCAGCGGCAAGGAGCAACCGTCTATCAAGGCCCTTGAAGAAACACTGCGACAAGTGATTGAAGCGTTTGACGATGTCTATATCATGGTTGATTCGTTGGATGAGAGTGGAGACAGAATCAAGGTGCTGAAATGGATCGAGACCGTGGCCAGATGGAGCTCGGCAAGGTGGCACCTTCTGGCCACGAGTCGGTCCGAGCCTGACATTACCGGTCACCTCGAGCGCATTCCCAACAGTCGAAAGACATACTTAAAAGGCGCAGCATTGGATAAAGACATCAGCATATTTCTGGACGACCGACTGTCGCTGATCATTCGCTGGAGCGAGGCAATCCGAGCCCTAATCAAGACCACATTGCTCGGGGGAGCAGATGGAATGTAAGGAATATGGCGCTTATTATACAGCCACGACTGACATCGTTCATAGGTTCAGATGGGTCGCAATGCAGATCGACAGTTTACAAACCTGCATGAACACGAGGGAGGTCAAAGAGAAGCTGAAGGTCTTGCCTAAAGATCTCGAAGAAACTTACGAGCAGATTCTGACCAGCAGTCCTCGCCACCACGATCTTCTTAGCATGCTTCACTGGTTGGCCTTTTCCGCTCGCGCATTGCGGCTCGAGGAGTTCGCTGAAGTGCCAACAGTGGACTTTGATGCGGCGGATGGCCCTTGCTATGATCCAAATTTAAAATATTCACATCCCAGCATCGCCCTTACTGTCTGCTCTGGCCTCGTCACCGCGACAGATGGTAAATATACTGAATCCAATGCAATTGAAATATCCTAACAACCCCGTCATTTAGGCATCGTAAAGCTGGCCCACTTCTCCGTGAAGGAATATCTGATTTCCGACGGCATAAAGACCGGGACAGCTGCGCACTTCGCCATGGATCTGCATCTCTCTCATTCGGTCATCGCTCAAACCTGCGCCGCTTATCTCCTCATCTTCAACCGACCAGATTCTATTGAAATTCCTGGTGGCATGACCGGTCCATTCCCGCTCCATCAGTATGCGGCAGAGAATTTACATCAACATTTGCGCTTGATGGATAACACAGACTTGCCTGCTCTTCAGGAGCTGCTGATGAAGCTCTTTGTACCCACACCGCGCTACGAGTCTGCACTGGTCAATTGGGCGAATATGCACAACTTCGATAAAAATAGCGAGGTGGAGGGTGTGGCATCACCTCTATACTATGCTTCCTTTCTTGGTCTGCGAGACGTGGTTGAGCGCCTTCTCGAGAACGGCACTGATGTCGATCTCCAGGGAGGGTGGTATGATACCGCATTGGGGGCGGCCGCGGCGAATGCCCACACCGCGACGGCCAAGCTGCTCCTCGAGCGTGGCGCCAATGCCAATTTTCAGAGCGAAGATTTTGCGAGCATGTTGTCGCTGGCGGCAGAAGGGGGTCGCACCGAGATTGTAGAAATTCTCCTCGAGGGCGGCGCAGATACCAATCTTCAGGGAGGGGAGTATTGGAACGCATTGCAGGCGGCAGCAGCCATGGGGCACACCGAGATCATCAAGATTATCCTCGAGGCTGGCGCCGATGCCAATATTCAGGGAGGGAAGTATGGGAACGTATTGCAGGCAGCAGTAGCCCAGGGGCACACCGAGATCATCAAGATTCTCCTCGAGGCTGGTGCCGATGCCAATATCCAGGGAGGGGATTATGGGAGCCCATTACAGGCGGCAGCAGCTCAAGGGCACACCGAGATCGCCAAGATTCTCCTCGAGGCCGGCGCCAATGCCAATATCCAGGGAGGGAAATATGGGAGCGCATTGCAGGCGGCAGTAGTCCACAGGCGCACCGAGATCATCAAAATTCTCCTCGAGGCCGGCGCCGATGCCAATGTCCAAGGAGGGAATTGTTGGAACGCATTGCATGCGACAGCGTACTCAGGCCATACCGACATCGTAAAGCTTCTTCTCGAGCACGGTGCAGATGCCAATATCCATGGAGCGAATTATGCGAGCGCATTGCAGGCGGCAGCAGCTCAAGGGCACACCGAGATCGTCAAGATTCTCCTCGAGGCCGGCGTCGATACCAATATCCAGGGAAGGGATTATGGGCACGCATTGCATGCAGCAGCGTACTCGGGCCATACTGACATTGTAAAGCTTCTTCTCGAGCACGGTGCAGATGCCAATATTCAGGGAGCAAATTATGGGAGCGCATTGCAGGCGGCAGCAGCTCAAGGGCACACTGAGATCATCAAGATTCTCCTCGATGCTGGCGCCGATACCAATATCCAGGGAGGGAAATATGGGACGGCGTTGTATGCCGCAGTAGCCCACAGGCGCACCCAGATTGTCAAGATGCTTGTTGGACACGGCGCAAATGTCAATATACGGGGAGGGGAATATGTGACTGCATTGCAGGAGGCAGTGAAAGGGGGGGCAATTGAGATGGTTCAACTGCTCCTCGAGTGCGGCGCAGATACGAATATCCCAGCGGGGCCATTTGAGAACGCATTGCAGGCGGCAGCAGCCAACGGGCGCACCAAGATTGTAGAGCTTCTCCTCGAGCACGGCGCCGATACCAATATCCAAAGAAGCAGATTTGGGACCGCATTGCAGGCAGCAGCATACTCAGGCCACACCGACATTATCAAGATGCTCTTCAACCACGGCGCTACTACTAATATCCAAGGAGGGGAGTATGGGACCGCATTGCAGGCAGCAGCATTACGAGGTCACACAAGCACTGTCAAGATGCTCCTCGAGCACGGCGAAGATGTTCATCTCCAGGGAGGGTTCTACGGGACCGCATTACAGGCCGCAGCATCGCAAGGTCACACTAAAATAGCCAAGCTACTCCTTGAGGGCGGTGCCGACGTCAATATCCAGAATGGCCGTTTTGCCATGACCGCGTTGCAGGTAGCGGCAGCCCGAGGCCACACCGAGACTTATCAGCTACTGCTCCAATGGCAGGGTGCGACTGATTTTGAACGCTAGCTGCTAGCTGCAAGCCTTTGGGTGGTAATTGAGGATCATGAGGTGGTAGGCCCGAGCATAGACTCCAGACGGCACATTCTACACAGAAGGTTGCAGAATTGACGAGGTTGTCGTGAGACGAAGACGGATGATGCGAGTCTACTTATGTTGATAAATAAAAGTACCGCATGTTTTACAAAATATGAACAGCGAGCATGATCCTGACACCTTCGAGTCCGTAAGATAGTAGATAGTACCATATTAATAATGTGCATGACCTCATTCAATGCCCATAGATACCCGCAGTAGAGGCGGTCTTTCACATGCTTGCTCCCCTCCCCTTCATTCGTCGGCGGCGTCCTGTTCCGCGGGACAGATGAGAACACGCTGTTCACCTCCTCCGCAGTCACTTCATTCCCATCGCTCAACTCCTCGACCAGTAGGTGCTCCTTCTCCGCCTCCTGGGTATCACCCTGCGACCAACGCCTTCACCACTTCCTACATATCCCCGCTCTCCCTGATGACCTCCATGAGCCCGACGCTCTACCTCCGTTTCCACTTCGTGAGGAAGGTTTCGACCAGGATCCATGTGTACAGCGATGTTAATGGGATCCCCGCGTTCGTGTTTGGGCGTCGAGTTGGGGTTCCGTGTAACGTCAGAACAAGGAGTAGGTCCGAGGAGGAGAGGAAGCAGAGCGGCGACGGCGGGCCAGGCGATGGCCATTTCCCCGTGTGCGATCCCCGCGTGGATCCCGTCCTGCGCATTTATGAAGCCCCCTTCCCGTGCTTCATCGCCGCCTCCAACAAATCCCTATTGATCCCGTCCGGCATGTACTCCTCCTCCAACGACGTATTCGTATGCACGAGACTAGCATCGTAATCGATCCTATCCTGCCATGCAATATCCGACAGGGATAACGGGATAAGCTGTACGAGGAGAATGAAGGTGCCCAAGGAAAGGAACCTGGCTAGGAGGGGGAGAGGGCGCGCGCGAAGGGGGATGGAGATGTGTTTGCCATTGCGGGATCTGTCTTGCAGGAGGAAAGGTCAATGTCGTGGATCGGGGTCATGCGCAAGAAGAAATTAGAATAGGCGAGCAAGGGAGAAGGAAAGCGAGGAGAACATGAAGCGAAAACCGCGAACAAAGGCGAAGGGACAATGGACAAGGAAAGTGGGAAAGCGTAGACAAGGAAGCGAAGCAGAAGGTGAAGGAACAGGTACTCACAGATAGCGTGTTTCGTTTAGCGCAGGGAATAGCGAGCGTACATCGCCCGGCTGAGGCGCACAGAAAGTGTTTGAGTACCGGTGGCTGGGTAAGTCTTGCAGAGGTGCCTGTGCGGAATCCGGGCAGTCGCATTCATCATAGACATCGCCCTCGAATCGCTGAGGCGGAAGGGGCTAACCAATTGAAATGAGAATCTGAATATCAAACAACGTTAATCAGTGCAACGAGCAGGAGAGCCGGCGGTGGGACACACATTGTACATTCAACGTTCCATGCCAATTAGTGGGCAAGGTCCATTATTCTGCATAGTAGTAAACAACCAGGAAGCAATTCAATTGCGGGTCATAAAAGTACTTCAGATCAAATCAATGAGTAGCGAGTACGGACACTTCGCCAGTTCTTTGGTCCATAAGGACGCGTAACAGAATGACATACATATCCTTCTAAGTGAATAAGTATGAAATGTCCATAGTCGTCTGAGAACCTCTCACTTCTCATGTTCACCGCCCTCCTCAGACGCAGTCGGCATCGTCCCCCTAGAGAGCACCGAAAACACCATGTGTTCATCTTCCTCTGCCTCCGCTCCTCTGCTTCAATCGCTCTCCACGACCGCATGAGCCCCTTCTCCGCCTCGACGGTCTCCTCCATCCCACGCGCAGCAACGAGCATCTTCATCGCAGCGCGAACCTTCCCGCGTCGCGCACGACCTCCATCCGCACAACTCTCCTGCTCCGATTGCACCCTGGGGAGGGTCCGGTTCTGAATCCATGCGCGTAGCTGGTGGAGGAGATCCATGTTTTCGCGTCGGTGGTGGGAGAGGAAAAAGACGAGGGAGAAGAGGAAGCGCCGAAAGCGCGGAGGGCGATGGCCATCTCCCCCGCGTGCGACCTCCGCTTGCAGGCCGTCTAAGGCTGGTGATGCGTTTTCGCGGCGAACGCGCCTCTTCGCTACGTGTTCCGCATTCACGAGACCATCCTTCTCATCCTTTGTCAACTACCCCCCCATTCGCCTCAAATGGTGGGTACTCCTCCAACGGCATGTTCCCATGGGCGAGGTTCACATGGTGCTCGATCTGACCAGGCGTTACGATATCGGACAGGGAGTGGGCTGAGCTGGAGGAGGATGGTCCAAGGTGGACAGCGTTCGTTGCACGTGTCCTGCGGAAATGGCTATGCACGATGCGAGTCGTCCCTGGGCATTTCTCAACGAAGGCGGACCTGACATCCGTCGAGATCCAGGGGCGCATCTTTGTCAGCAGACATCGCGATGTTTACCCCATCCAAACTCGCATGAGGTCTTCCGCTGGGTTGTCGACGATGTCAGTCGACGCGTGCTCCTGTTTTGATGCATCAAGTTTGCGTCGTGGTCGGTCCTGTTGTGTTTGTGGATGACGGCGAGCGATTCAAATATGATGGGAAGCAGGGAAGCTAGAGATAGGGACCACGCGGGGAAGGAGAGTGTATAGCTGCCTTGGAGGGTGCATGTGAAGGTCGAGGGGGAGATCTTCTCGTTGTTGCAGGGCGGGCTGGGAAAGACGAGGTGAGCGTCGTGATAAGGTAGGACAATGGGAAGAAAGGAAGACGACAGGCAAGAAGAATGTGCTGGAGCAACAACCAAGAGGTTGGGCAGAGGAATGCAAGGGAGTGCATGGGACGGAGACAGCAGGAAAAGAAGGGCTGGGAGGAATGACAGATACTCACAGACGCCTATGATCGGCCACCGTATCCAGCACAGAGAACAGCGAGCGCACGCCGCCTATCTATGGTGTAAAGTAATCGTTTAAGCTGCCATTGGCTAGGCGTCCCGCGGAAGTGGTTGTGCATGATCCTCGGGACCAGCACATTGCCAGCACATCATAACATTCACAGGAGGAGTCCAGAGTTTAAATGGGGGCATCTGAGCGTCAATACTCGTTTACAAGCAGTTGCATCGTATCATGCTGACGAGACATTGAAGGAAGATGAGTAGGCCAAAGCAACTTTCGCCTGCAAGCACTGACGGGGGTATTTCATTTTGCTCGGATCAGCATCCGCTGGTAATAGAGCCTCACAATACTGTCACCTCGTTTTCGTTTCCTAGCGCTCTGGAAATGAAAGACCTTGTTTTAGGGGCGCGACTTGCAAAAAGTCTGACAACTGCTGATCTGAGAGCTCACACGGCTCATCTGTGTACCCTTTTCCCTGCCCACTTCCACACGCACAGTACGCCGCTACTTACCTTAGGCATGTTGACGTGGTTTAATTACTGAACTCAGGAGGGATATTCGCAGGTGCCTATTAGAGTTCTGATTGTGGCATCAGCAGGTTCAGGGTGCCATATTTGCGATGAATCCGATGAAGCCGCTCGGATTCACTCACCAACAATGCGAAAAGGTCGCAATAGTCTTTACTTCACGAATCAGCCTGACCGTACCTAAGTAATCTTTCACGCGGTCACAGCAGCAAGTGACGGACAAGTACTGCGTGGACACGGTTAAAAGCTTGCTCAGTTTAGACAGGCGGTTACAAGTCTAGGTTGAAGTCAGAAGTTGGAAATCACATCACATGGAACCCATGTTGATTATCAGTACGTATGAAGATGAACGCTCATCAATAAATGTTCAATCTCTTAATCCGCTCTGTCGCGAAGTTCAGCCACAAAGCATACGTGCTCCACGCAAGTGATATCTGTGAAGTTGTGTGAATATTATGATTTGTAGGACACCAGTTTTGAGCGCTCGCTCAAGCCATCGGCGCATGATGCCATGCATATGATATAAAATGACGCTCAGGGAAAATGGACACAGAAGCAAGATTAAGTTCGTGATAGGTGAAGTAGTAACTGCGCACTTCAATTTTACCGCGCCACCAGATTGTAGCGCCCATTTTCCATCTCCACAGCAAATTTGACATCAGAAAGCCAATGACCAAGTCTTTCTTAATCACAACACCCTTTCGAGTTCCAGCGACAGCACCGGCTACACACTTCAGTACTGGCATATAATATCATATATATCGCAGATCGGCTGTAAGACGAACCTACATGTGCGCCGTTCCACAGATGACCAGCTATCCTTCTCAAACAACATTTCTCACACGGGACCAGTGAGACGAAAATTCTCGACACTGCTAGTCGTCGTATAGGCAGGTGCAGGGGGGGAGTGGGAGGGACAAGAGGCAAGCTGGAAGTTGGAACGCGGTCCGCAATATTAACTGTGAAAGGACCCCTGGCACTTGGTAACTCACGTGCCTGTCAAGTGGCGGCCCCAACCACAACGTTGAACCAAACATAATCAATAACCGAGTACTTTGTCCGGGAGACAGACCTTCAATATTATATGCTAATACTGAGTAACAACCAAGTCCTTACTAGTAACAATAGTCAAAAGACTTGATAGGGTATATATTATAGAATACATGCACAACTACCTCCCGTCACTTTGTTGATACCATGCTATACCCACCATCGCCTTCATATTTAGTACGTTTAGTGCGGCGATGGCAACATATCCAGCCAAGCCACGAGGGTACAGCGTGCTTCACACCCAGGTATGTTAGCCACAGCCCCAATATCGCGATTACAATGCCGAGAGCGCCGAAGGCGGTCGTTATCGTGTCAGCTTCGCTAAGTCCACCGCCTGAGTTTGCCCCAGCTGTAGCACTCGGTAAGCCAGTAGAAGTGGATGACGTTGACGTGGCGGACGTTGACGGATTAACTGCGTTCAGAATCCAGTCAAAACCAGTGTTGTCCTCCGCATAAGGATATAATTCCACCTGATCTTCGATTAGTTCAGATAAGGCTGTCCATACAGGATTCGGGCTTACGGGATCGCCATCGGTTACATTGTAATGTTTGGTAGTCCATACGAGAGTGAAGGTTGAGTTATTCGAGAATCTAGGCGGATCACTCTTAAGCCTTGACCCAATATTGGATCAGCTTAGCCACTTACTTGTATGTGTCTGCACTGACTTGTATTATTTGCCAACTGAATTGAGTCGGACTTCCAAAAAGAAGCATATTGTCCACCGAATCAGCGGGCGAATACGAAACAAACTTGGAATGCTGGACGTTCTGGATTGTGTACGTTGCTCCAGTCGCTGCATCGGACAGAATCTGCCACTGTGAACCGATTCAGACACAAGGAGGGGCCTGAATAGTTAATCATGATCGATTACCTGCTGCTCTGCATCGTTGGCGCTGGGTGCCCAGGTAGTCAGTGGTGTGCCTTCAGTCCCGTTGGTGAGTGTGATGCATTCATTCAGACCCTGTGCACAAATGGAATATGTGCCGTTGGCTAGAGGGCCGGATCTGGTGATGAATGTGGGCATTGAGATACAGTCCGGCAAGTTCTCAGAAATTCTCTTTATAGAGCGATGTGCTGTACATATACATGCTCAGGCGCTCATGCCTCAAGGCCGGCAACGTGTGCGGCCAGGCACCGGAAACCCAGACATGAGGTCAGATCCTAACCCTGTGATTTATGACTAGGTCGAGTTTGGGTCGAGTCCAATCCGGGGAAATTTGGGCTCTAATTTCGAAAGTAGGAGGTACTGTTACTGTAGCTTGGAATTTTTTTGTTATAGACTCACGGAACAGGTTGGTAGGCAACAATCAAGTGCTCATTGTCTGCCAGCGTGAACCGCGTGCTCAGTGATTATTCCCAGTCAGTTTCGACTCGATCCATAGAAGATCCAGACTGAATGAATCCAAGGGCTTCTACGGCGATCTGGACTCTTACCGTTCTGATTCGCGTTGAACAGGCTATTATTAACGAGACCGAACGTGATTAGATTGCACAGCATTCATAGGGTTTCTATTCGCTCCCATTTGATTTTTTGATACCAATCAAATATATTGAATTAATTATCGGAGCCACCAAGCGCCCAAACACGACAACCTCACCTGGGGCACGCTGGCCCACACCTTCTGGATCGATCAACCAGCTGGCACGGGGTATTCCACTACCGACGAACATAGACACTGTGCGTTGTGAACTTGCGGAAGATTGTTCACCAGTACATATAGCCGTATCATCATAGGTGCCGTTGACTAGGCGTCTCGCAGAGGTGGTTATGAACAATCCGAATATTCACAGCATATGGTATTCGTGAATCATCGCAGAAAAGGTTCTGGGGAGAAAAACAAAGGTCGACTTATATTAGGAGGAATATGAATGTCTTACAAGAGAAACGGAATCAGGACGCAATCAGGACGAGTGTATAACACGTCGGCTTTCCGGCTTCCCGACAGCACAGCCTTCGGCTTACCGTTTCATGTGATAGCGACTTTCAAGTGGCTTTTCTTCGAAGCATCTCTCGCGCCTCAGACTTCTCTAGACTTGCTGCAGCTGGTAGCTCTCATATACGCGTAGCTGTCCAATTTGACTCAAAATTTGGACGTGCTCTGTCCATCCTTTTTGCGAAGGCAAAACCCGTGGACAGCGAGCTCGAGGGTCGACCTGGTGAGTCTCATCATCGGTTCTACCATGCATATGGCTCTTACGCCCGGATCTGTCCCATGCCAGATCCATTCGCGAGAACAATTAATTCGGGAGCTTCAGCCCTATGGTACACGTACTTCCGATTGCGTGGACGTCTGACATGTCTGCACACCTCAAATCTGTGCACGATCGCAAACTTTGGGGGCAGGTTGCTAACCAAGATACTTAAAGACATCTGCAGCTGCTTCTTCTTCCACTTGAGCCCTCGGATGAGATATCAGGATACATACGCTGGCTTTATTTATTTGATGTCAGTGTCATCACATTGTGTGTCTGTCGCTTTCTGTCATCATGCATTATGCTGACTTGGACTGGCTCAGCACAGTGAACACACACACACACATAATGAGACGATCAAATTTCGTCCTTTGCAGATCACAAACGTGCTAACGGAATCCAGCAACGATTTCCCACCTGGATTGTAGTGGGCGTAGACGCCCATGCAGACACAAACACTGAATGTCTCACTTCCTTCTCTAAATTGGTGTGTGCTAGCTATCATGTAACCATTTTCACCTGAATCAAATACTTCAAACTTTGCTGTCCTTACGCTGATATCCGTTCAGAGAGTGGGGCCAATGACATCAGACGGCGATGGAATACAAATCAAGCGAGCACGCAGTATACCCGTGCATCTGTCGGTCATGTTGGCGCAATAAAAACACTAACAATCTCGTTCAGCTTTGTGACTACACAAGACTTGATATGTCAACGCGAGTCGCGGCTCCGATAGGTACTGACCCCTCGAGAGTCAGGGCTAATTCTGACTTACAACAGAAGGTTCACAGCTGAACAGGCATTTTTGCTTGGTTCATGACTAGCGACCACTGCCACCAACTGGTAACTTGTCATCTCATTTCAGCCGCAGACATGCTTTCTGCGATCATTGACTCCTAATCGCGGCTACCGTCATCGCCCGCAACGCAGTCGACTCAGAGGTTCTCTAACCGCTGCTTCCGCTCTATTCTGGAAAAGCCACACATTCTCAACAGCGTGTCAGGTGACAGTTGTGCGTTTCACCTCGGCTTAGACGGACATACTGGCGTGGGCGTCTATAGCTCAACACGAGGCGAGCAGGCGAGGTCGGCTTTCGACAGCGATCACATCGTTTCTTTCCCCCCACTTTGCCATGGAAAACCATACACCCAGATGTTTTCCAGATCGCGATTTTCCGTCAGCATCAGTGCTCGGTACGAGCTCTACAGGTACGCGCCGAGTCTTCCGCTGAAACGCATGGGTACTCAGTATCACGATGCAGAACCAATGGTGGGAGTTAAACCAGCTCGATCAACCGCTGGCGAAGATGTACCAAGCCAGCGCACAAGACATGAAACCCAAGTGAGTACTTGCATTCGATTTGGGCATCCGCGATAGCACTAATCCTAAACCATCAGATATTCAATAACCTAGGTATTTCAGGGAATGCCCGCGTGGTGAATGTTGGTGGGGATTACATCACGCATCACGGCGATGGTTTGGGCGCAGAGGCGTATGCTGTATTGGAGTCGATCGAGCAGCGTTTGAAGGTCGTACATAACGTAATTCTAGGTATGTCCGCTTCTGAATGCTGTATACTCCGCTCGAGATTAAGATGGAAAAGATGGAAAAGTTGACGGCTGGCTGTCGGCACCCGACGTATCCCAAAATCTGAATGCAGCCCTGCGAAAACGACAAGCGGGCACGGGTGGCTGGTTTCTTGATGGCGCCCAGTTTGCGCAGTGGAAGGCAAACTCCAATGTCGTGCTGTGTATATATGGCGCTCGTGGGTTCCCATCTCTCTTCATAACTATCTTCTACTGATGATATTTCTGTCAGCTGGATGCGGAAAGACTGTTCTTTGGTTCGTTTTATTGTCATGGCGCCCACAAATTGTAGCTGTAGCTGAACTCAATTTCTAGCGCGTCCATTATCGAAGCTGTCAAAGACTTGTGCAAGACTCGACTATCGGGCTGGGCGTACTTCTTTTTTGACAGTCGGAACGCGAACAAGGGTCTGCAGCTCTATGAGAATTTCTTGCGCTCCGTCCTGTCACAGCTCTCTTCTCGCTGTGGCGGAACCCCTGGGGCCGTTCTGGCTATGTATCAGGTACACGGCAGCGGCAAGGAGCAGCCATCCGTCCAGGCTCTTGAAGAGACTCTGCGAAAAGTGCTTGGTGCCTTTGACGACGTCTACATTATGGTTGATTCGTTGGATGAGTGCGGAGATATAATTGAGCTGCTGGAATGGATCGAGATCCTGGCCAGGTGTGACTCGACAAGGTGGCATCTTTTGACCACGAGTCGGTCGGAGCCCGATATTACCAGCCACCTCGAGCGCATTTCCAATCTTCGAAAGATTTTCTTACAAGGCGTGATGTTGGATAGAGACATCAGCATCTTTATTGACAAGCGACTTTCACGCATCAGTCGCTGGAGCGAGCTTATCCGAGCCCTAATCAAGACCACGTTGGTTGGCGGTGCTGATGGAATGTGAGCAAGATCGAGCTTATTATACAGCCATAACTGATTTCGCTCATAGGTTCAGATGGGTCGCAATGCAGATGGACAGCTTGGAGCACTGTTTGAACGTGCGGGCGGTTAGGGCGAAGCTGAATACCTTGCCCAGAGATCTTGAAGAGACTTACGAGCAGATTCTTGCCGGCAGTCTTCACCACCACGATCTTCTCCATATGCTCCATTGGCTTGCTTTCTCCACTCGCGCTTTGCGGCTCGAGGAGATCGCTGAAGTGGCATCAGTGGACTTTGAAGCGGCAGGTGGCCCTTGCTATGATCCTGACCTCAAATATGCGAATTCTCGAATTGCGCTCACTGTATGCTCTGGGCTGATCACCGAGACGGATGGTAATCATAACAGCTCCAATGAAATTATAAGTCGCTGACAATCTCCTCATTTAGGCTTCGTCAAGCTGGCTCATTTCTCCGTAAAGGAATACCTGATTTCATATCGCATCAAGACCGGGACAGCAGCTCACTTTTCCATAAATCTACATCTATCTCATTCGGTCATTGCCCAAACTTGCGTCGCTTATCTCCTTATCTTCAGCCATCGCGCATCTGGTCATTACCCGCTCCACCTCTATGCAGCAGATAATTTAGCTGAGCATTTACGCTTGATGGAGGACAAAGGCTGCCCTGCCCTTCTGGAGCTGCTGCTTAAGCTCTTCATTCCGACACCACACTACGAGTATGCACTGGTCAATTGGGTGCAGATGCACAACTTCGACAAAAATGGCTGGGCAAAGAAAGAAGAGGCGCCACCTCTGTTTTATGCTTCTTTTCTTGGTCTGCGACATGTGGTGGAGCGCCTTCTCGAGAACGGCGTAGATGTTAATGAGCAGGCAGTCAATCATGCCACCGCATTGCAAGCGGCGGCGGCAAATGGTCACACGGAGACGGCCAAGTTGCTCCTAGAGCGTGGCGCCAATGTCAATATCCAGCAAGAGTATGTTGGAAGCGCACTGCTGCAGGCAGCAAGGGGGGGTCACACCGACATTGCCAAGATTCTCCTCGAGCACGGCGCCGATATCGATCTCCCGGGGGGACCAGATGAGGCGTTTGGTACTGCGTTACAGGTGGCAGAAGAGAATGGTGACACCGATATGGTCCAGCTGCTCCTCGAGCACGGAGCCAATTCCAATACGACCACATTACATTGGGCAGCAGCCAACGGGCGCACCGAGACAGTCAAGCGTCTCCTCGGGCTCGGCGCAGATGTCAATATCCGGTGTAAGAAGTATGGGACCGCATTGCAGGCGGCGGCATCCAGAGGCCACACCGATATTTTCAAGGTGCTTCTCGAGCGCGGCGTCGATACCAATATCTCGGGGATGCTGCTAGCAGCAGCATCTGGTGGTCTGTTATGAAACGAGATTCGTTTAGGGGTAGCAGCTACTTTAGGTAGCTACTGTAGTGATAAGGGAATGAGATACACGATAAGATTGGTGTATAGAGAATGTATACACAAGTCTGTAGTGGCGTGAGAATATAACTAAGGTAGAGAGCGCGCAGCGTGTCTAAGCTTAGAGATTTGTATTGAGGGCAAGAATAGCGCGTAGCATAGACTTACGATCGAGTACGGAGTTGGTTGAGTGTATGCACACGAAAGGTAGGTTGTAAGTTGTGTGTTATTTCAGTGTCTTCAGTTCCTCTATTTATACAAAATGGATCGCAGTTGGAGAAGGTATTGGAACATTTATAAGTGCAGTATCATGTATCTACGAGCTACAGGAACATTCTAAGTAGCTAATAGAACGTACATGAATGTCGTAGAGAGTTCGAGGTAAGCCATGCGGCAGCTTCGCACAGCTTGTGCATCGTGTATGCGGTCATGTGACGATGGCTCCGTTCCGAAAGGTATTTGATTTCTTGTGTAGGTGGCTGAACGGTCTTCATTCGTAGTTATCTACTGTAGGTAGGTAACGGTAATCGTTTTAAATAGGTAGGTGCTTATTTATATATAGGATTCCCAACATGGTCACACCGGCATTGTTGAGATACTTCTCGAGCACGGTGCAGATATTGAACAAGACGATGGTTGGAATGGCACCCCATTGCAGGCGGCAGCAGCCAACGGGCACACCGAGACTGTCAAGTTCCTCCTCGAGCGCGGCGCCGATGCCAATGTCTCGACGAACGATTTTGGGCCCGCTTTGCGAGTAGCAGCATCTGGTGGGCACACCGGCATTGTTGAGATGCTTCTCGAGCACGGTGTAGATATCAATGAAGGAAAATATTCGCATGACACCGCATTGCAGGCGGCAGCAGCCAACGGGCACACCGAGACTACCAAGTTTCTCCTCGAGCGCGGCGCAGATGCCAATATCCAGGGAGGGAAGTATGGGACCGCATTGCTGGCGGCAGCATACGGAGGCCACACCGAGATAGCTAAGCTACTCCTTGAGGGCGGCGCAGACATCAATCTCCAAACTGGGATTCGTTCCATGGAACGCCCCTGGGATTGGATGCTTCCTGTCATGACCGCCTTGCAGGTAGCAGTAGCCCGAGGACAGACCGAGACTCAACAGCTACTGCTCAAATATTCTCAGGGGCGGAGGGGTATGACTCGCAAGGTGGTTGTGGACAAGTGATGCGATTAGCGATATCATCCGAAGCGCGCATTGTAGTGTCGGTGTAGCCCTATTTAATATTAGTTATTCATATAAGTACATTATGTACTCCAAATCAAAAGAACGGGTATGGAACAGCGAGCAGGAGCCCTACAACTCCGAGTCTATACAAGTACACGTTAATTCCAATCCAATCCACCGTAACCCATAAGTATTCAGTATCATTCATCACTTCTCATGCTCGCTCCCCTCCTCCTCGCTCGTCGGCGGCGTCCCCTCCTTCGGGAGCGCCGACAGCGTCGAAAACAAGCTATTCCCCTCCTCCGGCGTCTCCTCGTCGCTCTCCTCCTGCTCTACCCGCAGGTGCTCCGCCTCCGCCTCCTTCGTATCCCCCAGACTCTGCGCCGCGACGAGCGCGTTCATCGCCGCGCGTATCTTCCCGCTCTCGCGCACGGCGTCCATCAGCCCGACGGTGCGGCTCGGCGCCCACCCCGCGGGGAACGTCTCCTC
The DNA here is from genome assembly GCA_001630335.1 of Athelia psychrophila. Taxonomy (NCBI): domain Eukaryota; kingdom Fungi; phylum Basidiomycota; class Agaricomycetes; order Atheliales; family Atheliaceae; genus Athelia; species Athelia psychrophila. The sequence goes on along the minus strand of KV417516.1, from coordinate 142,900 downwards.
ACGGATCCACGTGCGCAGCCACGCGAGGGGGATTCCCGCGTCGGGCGCGGAGGCCGCGGCGAGCACGCGCAGCGCGATGGCCATCTCGCCGCGCGCGATCTCCGCGTGCAGGCGGTCCAGCGCGGGCGACTCGTTCTCCCTCCGGACGCGCGCCTTCCCGACGTGCGCGGCGCTCATGAGGCCGTCCTGCCCGTCGGCCATGAGCGCGTCGACGAGCGCGTGGTTGATGTCGGAGGGCGCGTACTCGTCCTCGAGGGGCGTGTTGTTGTGCACGAGGGAGGCGTCGTGCTCGATGTAGTTGTGCCGCGCGATGTCGGAGAGGGAGAGGGGGGTGAACTGGAGGAGGAGGATGAAGGCGCCGATGGAGAGGAACCACGCGAGGACGGCGGAGAGCCTGTAGCCTGCTTGGAGGGCGCGCGCGAAGGCGGGGAGGGAGATGTGTTTGCCGTTGCGCGGCCTGGAGGGGGTATGAGGTTAGTGCCTGGATAAGAAAGCAAGGGATAAAAATGATCAAGAAAGAAGGGCCAATGAAGGATTAAGATGGAGCGAGGAGCGGAGGAAGGCGATCAGGACGTTAGAGGGAGATACTGCGAGGAAACGTGGGATAAGGAAATCGGGTAGTACTAGATATAGGGAAGTGCAAAAGGGAAAGGAAGATGAGATGAGTCGATCGGAAGATCGGACAGAACGATGCAGCTCGCGAGCTCGTGGATATGATGTGCTCGCAAGCACTTCCAGGACAACGGTATAACGCAGGCCAAGAGCCACGGAGACGAAAAGAAAACAACGGGAAAAAGACTTACAGGTATCCATGGTTCGCAAGTGTGTTCAGCGCAGGGCACGGCGAGCGGACATCGCCAGGCTGAGGTGCGCAGAAATTGTTCGAGGTGCCGGTGACAGGGCACGTCCCGCGGAGATGGTTGTGCGCGACGCATTTCTCAGAGGGCATCGCGATTGCAGACATTTTTCAAGAGAGAGAAGAGGGGTGGAAGATTGGTAGGGGGCATCTCAGCGTCGCGAAACGTGTTACTTATATAAGTCTACAAAGGCGGCCAGGAGGCGAGCTCGGAGAGTCGGCGATTTTGCATCGGGTGCTTCAAGTTGGATTGGGCCCATTTGATGTGTGGACCCGCCCGCCCGCTCGAGATTGGCTGTGTACCTGATCAGTATCATATCAGAATCTTTGAATAACGGAGCTGGCTCTGCGGCATCTGCGCTTCAGAGCTGATGTTGCTGTGCTTCGTGATCAACTTTACGGAGCGACTCGCCGCAGTGCTGTATTGCTGTTCAGCTCGTCGTACAAGTTACTGTGACTCGGCAGAATGAAGACGTCCATATGGGTCGTTCGAACTCGAAGAGGACGGAATGACCTGTCAAGCAATCTCGGCATTCATCTCGCTTGACAGGCACGGAACCACAATTGCCCGACGTCCGAGGACCGATTGCCGAAGTTTAATACGTAATTTAATACGTCCCGTCTGTGGCTGAAACGACAACAAGGTCGCTCGCTGCTCAGTTTCACTTGTCGCTGGCCTCCACAGAATTCGACGCCCTCTCCATGCTCGGCTGTCCTTCCTGCGCATTTTAGATCCGCTATCGTCTACCTATGGCACGCTAAACAGCGCAACATTGTCTTTCTAGGCACATCGATTCGTGAAGGCACACCCACCTTGCACCCACCGACGGCTGGAACCGTCCAATTCCCGAATCGTCGGATTCTAGCTTTTACAACTTCTATGGAACTGCTAATTGATATACCACTGCATTGCGGCAAACCGAAGCCCACAGTGCCGCACATATGGCCATGTTGAGCCGCCCAGCCAGCTCAGCTGGTACGCTCCCGGCTCCGTCCCGCGGGCTCAGGCTAGCCGCTGCATACCCTGGTTAGTACATCACGCTGCGGACTCATCTAGTACTACGCTGCCCACACTCGAACTGCATCTTGTGCTTTCCGGCTTGGGCCGAATCCGAATGCGCAATTACACATCGTCGAAGCTCGCTGGGCCGCTTCTTCGCTTCATCCTCGCTTCAGAGCCGCCACGTGCAGCCCAAGACCAATGCCCGCCTCTGTGGGCGGCGCGTGCTTCTGGAATCTCATCCTGAATCTGCGCTTCTGAGCTTATCGGGCAGCACCATTGTGAAATTGGGATGCCCACACACCACGTTGCACTACTACGACTGTGCTTCGTACATGCGGCCTAACTTAAACTTGGAAGCGATAAGAATACGGGTGATATATTACGCATGGGCAGAAAAGTGGAATGGCAGGTGAATGGTAGAATGGAAGAACAACCGTGGGCACTCCGCTTCTCTGCCCTCGTCATCTCACGTCTAGACGCAGGCCAACACCATCGGAAGAGGCTGCGACTCCGGGAAAGACACAGCCGACGACTTCGGTCGACAGGCCACCGCCCGCCTGTTGTTTATTTCAGAAAAGTGGAATGGCAGGTGAATGGTGGAATGGAAGAACAGCTGTGGGCGCGCTGCTTCTCTGCTTTCATCGTCTCGCGTCTACAGACCAAGCCACCATCAGAAGGGGTGGCGTTTCGGGGCAAGACCTGGCCGACGAGTCCGGTCCACAGGCCACCGCCCGCCAGTTGTGAATTTTTGAGGAGACTCTGCGAACATCGCCTTCGGGTGGTTGATCTATTCGAGTTTGCCTGGAATCCGGGATGGGCGAGACGAAGAGCGAGGGCAAGGGCGGATCCCGGAGTTGTGGGGCTCGTGCTCGCCGCTCGTCGTTTGGTTTTCAGTTCGTCCATATTGTGCTTCTATGCATAATTGATATGGGATCGCGCTACACAGATGCTACAATGTGCTGTGATACCAGAAATAATGGCACCACTTCTCTTCGCCTCACAACAACCTCGAGAGTCATGCAAGCTCTTGTATAGTATATACTTGTACGTGCCGTCTGGCCCTGTTCTCAGGTCCACCTGTCGCCATCCTCAATCACCATGGGAGGACTTGCAGCTAACGCTATACCTGACCATTGAAGCAGTAGCTGATGAGTGTCGGTGTGGCCTCGGGCTGCTGCTACCTCCAAAGCGGTCGTGACAGGATTGAAACTCCGAAAGGGGGGGCTACTCAGCATATTGATGTCGGCGCCGCCCTCAAGGAGGAGCTTGGCTATGTTGGTGTGACCTGTGTAGGCTGCCGCCTGAAGTGCGGTCCCAAATTTGCCTCCCTGGATATTGGCATCGGCGCCAGACTCGAGGAGAACCTTGACAAGCTCTTTGTGCCCCTTAGCTGCTGCTGCCTGCAATGCGGTCCCATAGCCTTCCCCCTCAATATTGAGGTCGGCGCCATGCTCGAGGAGAATTTTGACAATATCTGTGTGTCCGCTGGCTGCTGCCGCCTGCAATGCGGTCCCATCTCTCCTCGATATTGAAGTCGGCACCGTGTTCGAGGAGAATCTTGACAATGTCTAGGTGTCCGCTGACTGCTGCCGCCTGCAATGCGGTCCCATATCCTCCCCCCTTGATATTGGGGTCGGCGCCGTGCTCGAGGAGAATCTTGACAATGTCTGTGTGTCCGCTGGCTACTGCCACCTGCAATGCGGGCCCATATCCTCTCTCCTCAATATTGGGGTCGGCGCCGTGCTCGAGGAGAATCTTGACAATGTCTGGGTGTCCGCTGGCTGCTGCAGCCTGCAATGCGGTCCCATATCCTCCCCCCTTGATATTGGGGTCGGCGCCGTGCTCAAGGAGAAACGTGGCAATCTCGGCATGACCATTTTCTGCTGCTGTACGCAATGCGGTCCCATATCCTCCCCCCTCGATATTGGGGTCAGCTCCATGCTCGAGGAGAATCCTGACAATGTCTGGGTGTCTGCTGGCTACTGCCACCTGCAATGCGGTCCCGTATGGTCCCCTGATGATATTGGGGTCGGCGCCGTGCTCAAGGAGAAGCGTGGCAATCTCGGTATGACCATGTTTTGCTGCTGCACGCAATGCGGTCCCAAGCCCCCCTCTGAGGATAGTGTCATCGGGTCCACGCTGGAGAAGTCGCTCGACTACATATTGCAGACCGAGAGAAGAAGCATAATAAATAGGAGGCGCCACTTCGTCCGCTGATCGCCAATGATGCGCTCCCCACCAAGGATCGTCTGGGTCATACATTCCCCCCCAATTGATCAGTGCAGATGCGGAGTGCGGAGCGGGTAAAAACAGATCTAACAACAGCTTCTGAAGAGCAGGGCACGGGGATTTCCCCACGGAGTGTAGATGCCGATCTGTATACTCTGCGGCATACAAGTGAAGTGGAAAGGGACCAGTCGTTTTCACAGGGGTTTGAACGGAATCGGGTTTGTTGAAAATGAGGAGATAAGCGACGCAGGTCTGAGCGATGACCAGCTGTGAGAGCCTCTCGTTGATGGCAAATGTTGCGGCCGTCCCGGTCTTGATACGGTCGGAGAGGAGATATTCCTTTACGGAAAAGTGGGCGAGCTTGACGGTGCCTAAATGACAGGGTTCTCAGCGACCATCAATTTCAAGATTTCAATATATTTACCATCTGTCACGGTGACGAGGCCAGAGCAAACAGTAAGGGCGCTGTGGGGATTTGCGTATCTCAGATCAGGATCATGGCATGGGCCAGCTTCCGCATCGAAGTCCACCGACAGCACTTCAGCAAGCTCTTCGATCCGCAAGGCGCGAGCAGAGAAGGCCAGCCAGTGAAGCATCTGCAGAAGATCATCCTGGCGAGCACTGCTGGCGAGGATTCGCTCGTAGGTTTCTTCGAGATCTTTTGGTAGGACTTTGAGCTTCGCTTTGATTTCCTTTACTTTCAAGCAATGTTGCAAGCTGTCGATTTGCATTGCAACCCATCGAAACCTATGAGTGACATCAGTTGTGATTGTATAACAAAGGCGATTTCCCTCACATTCCACCGGCTCCCTCAATCAACGTGGTCATGATTAGGGCTCGGATTGGCTCACTCCAGTGACTGATGAGCGAGAGTCGCCCGTGCAGAAAGATGCGGATGTCTTTATCCAACGCCGTTCCTTTTAGGTGTACTATATGGATGTTGCGGATGCGCTCGAGGTGACTGGTAATATCGGGCTCAGACCGACTCGTAGTCAGAAGATGCCACCTTGCCGAGTTCCATCCGGCCACGGTCTGGATCCATTTCAGCAGCTCGCTTCTGTCTCCACACTCGTCCAACGAATCGACCATAATATGGACGTCGTCAAACGCCTCAATCACTTGTCGCAAAGTCCCTTCAAGAGCCTGGACAGATGGCTGCTCGCAGCCGCTTCCGTGCGCCTCATGCATAGCTTTTACGGCCGCAGGGAGTCCGCCACAGCGAGAACAGAGCTGTGACAGGACGGATCGCAAGAAATTTTCATAGAGCTGCAGACCCTTGTTCGCATTCCGGCTGTCAAAAAAGAAGTACGCCCAGCCCGACAGCTGAGTCTTGCACAAGTCTTTAACAGCTTCGATAATTGTCGAGCTATAAATCGAGTTCAGCTACAGTTACAATATCTGGGCGCCACAATAATAGAACGAACCAAAGAACTGTCTTTCCACATCCAGCTGACGGGAATCTCGTCAGTGGCAAATAAGTATCAAGAGAGATGGGGACTCACGAGCGCCGTAGATGCACAGCACAACATTTGGCGTCTCTTTCCACTCCCGAAACTGTGCTCCGTCAAGGAACCAGCCACCAGTGCCAGCTTGTCGCCTCCGAAGGGCTGCGTTCAGGTTTTGGGATACGTCGGGTGCTGATAGCCAGCCGCCAACCTTTTTATCTAGCGCAGCGTAATCAGAAAGGAGGGGTGTCAAACACGTGGAAGCCGACATACCCAGCTTTTCATCGTGTACGACCTTTAACCGCTGCTCGATTGACTCCAGTACAGCATGCGTCTCAGGGGTTAAACCATCGTTGTTCTGCGTGATGTGATCCCCAAGTACGTTCACTACGCGCGAATTCCCTGAAATACCCAGGTTATTGACCACCTGGAGGTATAGGATTAGTATTATCGCCGCAATCTACATCGAGCGCAAGTACTCACTGTCGATTCATGTCTTGGGCGCTGTCTTCGTCCGTCTTCGCTTTCCGGTGACCGAGCTCGTTTGACTGCCGACATCGGAACTGGATCGTGGTCAGCAGTTATACATCACATTATTGAGAATACAGATGGTACCTCTGGAGCTCGTAGCGTGCATGGATGGGGATAGCGAATTTCCAACTGGTGAATATTGAGGGGGATGGTTTGCCATGGCGCAGTAGACAGGATTTCTGCGAGCGATATTTACAGGGTGCTGACGCATGGGTGCCTCGTGTTGTTTAATAGGCGCCCACACCTATCAGGGCGGGGTAAAATACACAGCATGTCACCGGATAGTCTCGAGATGAAGTGGCTGTCCAATAACGGAGCGGCAAGCGGCGAGAGCGGGGCGTGGACCACGTGAGTGGGCGATGCTACTGAGGCATCGCATGTAGTGCAAGGCCGCGGAATTTGGTGGAAAAGGCGCTTGAGTTGATGACAACGTCGTACAGGCAGAAATCAAGATGCGTGCGCATGTTCGGTTCAGAGTCACTATCTGACCGCAAGTTCAAAAAGCCGGGAAGCTATTGGCAAAATTTTCGATAGGAATGATTTAGTAGAATCCTTGCTATCGGCAAAACGGACTTGCCTCCTGTTTCCTTCCGATAGGATGAGTTTTCACAGGACTTGTCAAGGATTTCTTCAGGACAGTTTGCGAATAGGAAGAATCACTAAAGGACTTGCCATAGGAAATATTTTCCCTGCTGAGGAAATGGTAGATATATATTGATGCCCGGCTGGGATGTTCAGCGACACTCCATTGAGGGTCGCTGTGGGTCACGACTTGGGAGATAGGGGAGAAGAGGTAGTATGTTTTCCAAAGAGCCATGCGGGCAACATGTGGGACTGCCGTTCTGGTCTTGTCCTACCGGGATGGCCACGCGTTAGCGTCGTTCAGATGCCGAATAGGGGTCCAATGTACCCACATTTTGCTTAGATGCCCTGTTTCAAGCGAAACGCTGCGCCCAACAGTCCCCACTTAGGTCTGGTGCTCGTATCTGTGTGGGCGTTTCCGCAAATCACAGTCCTGTTGCGCACTCACCGCGCAATTGCTCCAGAATGATAGGGATTTACAGGGAATTATAGCAGTTCACATCTCACAGTACAAGTTTGGTGCGTGTGTTCTGACGGCACGGCGCTGAACCAGTCCAAGTTAGCATACAGCACAATGCATGATGACCGAAAGCGACAGACGCAGTCATGGCGCTTTCGCCATTGGAATCAAACAAATCAGATATATTAGCTGCAACAAGCTCAGGGGGGCTCAGAGGACCCAAGTTGAAGAGATGTTAAAGAGTGGTTTCAAAATTGCGATCGCAAGTTTGAAGTCAGATGATCGACGTGGCGGCTATGGCGTGACGTCGGCCCGGGGGCCGACACTTGTTCGACTGACCACGCCCCTCCATTGCTCTTGTATACTTTGCCGCCCAGATGGCGCTACTCAACCATTCTCCTGTCTCTTGAACTATGTCTACGACGACAACGAAAAAATACCCTGTGACACTTGCGACCATCTTCGCGCAACTTGCCCCGTCACTGGCACCTCGGACAAGACTTGTGCACCTCAGCCTGGTGATGTGCGCTGGCCGCTCCCTGCATTAGATCGCTGGCTCGTCATTGGGTATCTGTAAGTATTACCTTTTCCCTACTCCCCCTTTTCCCTACTTTATCAGTTTCCTTCATTCCATTTCTATCCCCTTCCCTACCTCATTCCCCGATTTTCTCACGTCCCCTTCGTCGTCCTTGCACATGTTTTGTCATTATCAAAACTTGTCTCGATGCTAACCTTGACCTCCCCTCCCTTGCAGACCCCTCCCTCCCCACCTTCGCGCGCGCCCTCCACACGCGGTCGTGAATGATGTGTAATATGTGAGTATACATCCCTCCTCCGTTCTCCCCTTCCTGTTCTCCCATCTCAGTTCCCTTCCCTTTCCATTCTTTCGAACTCGTGCCGTCCCGTTTATCTCCTACACATAGACTTCTTGCTTTCTCGCCCTTATCACAACTTGTTCCAATGCTGATCTTGAATATCTCCCTCCTTTGCAGACTCCGCCCTCTCCGCCCTGCTGTGGGCCCTCCAAGTGGACGATGCGCTCGCGCTCCTGCTCGCGTCGTTCCTCTCCTTCGACTGCCTCGTCCTCCATCGCCAAACTAAACAGGATCGAGCACGACGCGAGCTCGGCGCATCAAGACAGCAGTATACGCCGAGTAACATCAACGACAATCTAGTGGACCACTTCAGGCGGGCGGAACATGGGGGGAAGGGCGTGATGCCCGCGGAACCCATCGGGGTCCTGTCTGTTGTACGAGGTCTCATGTCCACCTCTGTCGAGGAATGTCCAGGGACGACTCCCATCGCGTATCAACACCTCCGCAGGACACCTGCAATGAAGACCTGCAATGAAAGCCGTCCACCATGGAGGCTCCTTCGCCTCTCGTCTACCCAGCTCCTTCCTGTCCGACATCGCGCAACACGATAGGCTCGAGCATGCCGCGCGTTTCATGTACGGGAATACCCCGTTGAAAAGGGATACGATGTTCTCGAGGGTGGATGAGGCGCTGGTGGAGAGTTGATGAAGGACGACTAGCCCGGACTAAGGGATACGGAACACGTAGCGAAGGCCCGCGTCCGTCGCGCAAACACATCCCCAGCGCTGGACGGCCTGCCCGCGAAGATCGCCAAAGGGGGATGGCCATCGCCTTCGGCGTCTGCCCCTCTTTCGCGCTCGCCCTCCACCGATGCGGGCGCCACATGGATCCAGGGCGAGACATGCCCCGCGGGGCGAAACCGGATAAGGGTGTTGGGGTGACGGACGTCGTGCATGAGAGAGGAACCTGCACGATACGATGAAGGTGCTTGTCGCTGCGCAGAGTCTGGCTGATACGAAGGAGGCAGAGCCTCAGCCTAGGCGCCTGCTGGTAGAAGGGGGGAACTATTGGGATGATGAGGCGTAAGCGGGGGCGGCGGGGGACAGCGTGTGCCAGCCTATCTCGAGGGCCAAGGGAGGCGACGCCGGACACGAGCAAGAAGGAGGGGAGTGGACATGAGAAGGGATGGGTACCACTGAAGGGCTGCGACGGAATGGATTAGCATGAGCACATACTTTACTAACATTGTACTATCTCCTTTATGATGCTATGATGCATTCGGACTCGTCGCGTTTTCGCTGTTGCTGGTGTTTGGGGTCTGATTTGAAGTACGCCTATCAAGCATATGTATATTGCCTTGGTCATTTCATAGGACATTCACCACATTTTGCGCTGATGTAATAAGGCTGGACTACTTGCAGCAATGCAGTGTACGGAGGAGAACTTGGGACACAGCGTAGGCGAGGATTCTGGGAGGCTAGAATAATATGAGGCATTAAAGGCCCCAGAAGCTCAATGCCTCATATGCGAGAGCTTGTCTACAGCAAGTACTTTTCCTCAGCTACTCTAGCTTCGGTCGCGATCTGCCCGCTCGAGATTATGTACCTGACCATAATCTCGAATGACTGGGTTGACTCTGCGCTTTAAAGCCGATGTTGCTCTGCTTCGTGGTCATATTGCGGCATGACTCGCCGGAACTGTTGTATTGCTGTTCAGCTCGTCGTATATAGCTTTGACTTGCCAGAACGAAGACGTACAAATGGGTCGTTTGAACTCGGAGGGTACCTGCAACTGTCACTCCGACTCACGCAATCTCGGCGTTCATGTTGTTTGACAGGCCCGGAGCCACAAGCTCCGAGGGCCGATTGCAGAAACTACGTAGTTTGATATGTCCTTTTCACAGCTAAAACAAGTTTAAACAACCACAAGGTCGCTCGCTGCTCAGTTTCACTTCTCCCTGCTGCACAGAAATCGAAGCGTCCTCTCCATCCTTGGTTGTTCTTCCTACGCATTCAGGTTTACTATTGTCCACTTATGGCACGCTAAACAGTACAACGGTTGACTTTCTATACACCCCTTGCACCCACCGACAGGCTGGAACCGTCGAATTCCCGAATCGCCGGATTCATGAATCCAGCTTTCACAACGTCTATGTAACTGCTAACTGATATAACTCATCGCTTCAGCAAACTGAAGCCCACAGTGGCATAGCCATGTTGAGCCGCCTGGCCAGTTCAGCTGGTACGATCCCGGCTCCGTCCCGCAGCTCAGGCTAGTCACTACATACAGTGGATACACTGGTATGTACATCATGCTGCAGACTCATCTACGCTGCCCACACCCGAACTTCATCTCGTTCTTTCCGGCTTGGACCGAATCCGAATGCGCAATTACAAATCGTCGAAGCTCGCTGGGCCAGCCTATGCACGCCGCAAGTTCTTCGCTCCATCCTCGCTTCAGAGCCGCCACGTGCAGCCCAAGACCAATACCTGCCTCTGTGAGCGGCGCTTTTCGTGAATCTCATCTTGAATCTGCGCTTGTGAGCCTATCGGGCTGCATCGTTCTGGAACTCGGATACCGACCCACAACACGCTGCACTGCTGTGACTGTGCTGAGTCGTGCTTCGTACATGCGGCCGAACTGGGAAGAAATAAGAGTACGGATGATATATTGCAATTTGGGCCCTCCGCGTCTCTGCATTCGTCATCTCACGTCTAGATTCTGCAGGCCAACACCATCGTAAGAGGCGGCGATTTGGGGAAAGAAACGGCCGACGACTCCGGTCGAGAGGCCACCGCCCGCCACCTGTTTATTTTGGGGCAGACTCGAACATCACCTTAGGGTGGTTGGTCTATTCAGGCTTACCTGTAATCCTGGATAGGCGAGACAAAGGACTGGGACAAGTGCGGATCCCAGAGTTGTGAGACTAGTGCTCGCCACTCGTCGTTTTGATTTTCAGTTCGTCCATATTGTACTTCTATGCACAATTGATATGGGATCGCGGTACACAGATGCTACAACGCGCTTTGATACCAGAACTAATGGCACTACTGCTCTTCGTCTCACAACAACCTCGAGAGTCATGCAAGCTCCTGTACTGTATATCCTCACACGTGCCGTCTCGAGCTTGTGCTCAGGCCTACCCCTTCGCCATTCTCAATCACCGCGGGAGGACTTGCAGCCAACACTACACCCGTCCATTAAAGCAGTAGCTGCAGAGTGTCGGTGTGGCCTCGGGCTGCTGCTACCTCCAAAGCGGTGGTGTCATGAACCCAACTTTTAAAGGGAGGTCTACCCAGAATATTGATGTCGGCGCCGGCCTCCAGGAGGAGCTTGGTTATCTCGGTGTGACCGCTGTAGGCTGCCGCTTGGAGTGCGGTTCCGTAGTCCCCTCCCTGTATATTGGAATCGGCGCCAGACTCGAGGAAAACCTTGACAAGCTGTTGGTGCCCCCTAGCCGCTGCCGCCTGCAATGCAGTCCCGTAGTGCCCTCCCTGTATATTAGCATCGGCGCCAGACTCGAGGAGAACCTTGGCAAGCTGTTGGTGCCCCCTAGCTGCTGCCGCCTGCAATGCGGTCCCATATCTTCCCCCTTTGATATTGGGGTCGGCGCCGTGCTCGAGGAGAATCTTGACAATGTCTGTGTGGCCGCTGGCTGCTGCTCCCTGCAATTCGCTCCTATAATCGACGCCGCGCTGGAGAAGAAGGTCGACAATTTCTGTGTGTCTTCTGGCTGCTGCGCGCTGCAATGCGGTCCCATATAGTCCCACCTTGATATTGGGGTCGGCGCTGTGCTCAAGGAGAATCTTGACAATGTCTGTGTGTCCGCCGCCTGCTGCCGCCTGCAATGCGGTCCCGTATTCTCCCCCCTCAATATTGGGGTCAGCGCCGTGCTCGAGGAGAATCTTGACAATGTCTGTGTGGCCGCTGGCTGCTGCTCCCTGCAATTCGCTCTTGTAATCGACGCCGTGCTGGAGAAGAAGGTCGACAACTTCTGTGTGTCTTCTGGCTGCCGCGCGCTGCAATGCGGTCCCATATAGTCCCGCCTTGATATTGGGGTTGGCGCTGTGCTCGAGGAGAATCTTGACGATGTCTGTGTGTCCGCCGGCTGCTGCCGCCTGCAATGCGGTCCCGTGTCCTCCCCCCTCAATATTGGGGTCGGCGCCATGCTCGAGGAGAATCTTGACAATGTTTGTGTTTCCGCTGGCTGCTGCCGCCAGGAATTCGCGTCTATAATCGGCGCCGCGCTCGAGGAGAATCTTGACAATGTCTGTGTGTCCGCTGGCTGCTGACGCCTGCAATGCGGTCCCGTATCCTCCCCCCTCAATATTGGGTTCGGCGCCATGCTCGAGGAGAATCTTGACAATGTCTGTGTGTCCGCTGGCTGCTGCCGCCTGCAATGCGGTCCCATATCCTCCTCCCTTGATACCGGGGACGGCGCCGTGCTCGAGGAGGATTTTGACTATGTCTGTGTGTCCGCTGGCTGCTGCCTCCTGCAATGCGGTTCCATATCGTCCCCCCTCATTATTTGGGTCGGCGCCGCGCTTGAGGAGAACATCGACAATGTCTGGGTGTCCGCTGGCTGTTGCCTCCTGCAATGCGGTCCTATATCTTCTCCCCTTGATATTGGGCTCGGCGCCATGCTCGAGGAGGATTTTGACAATGTCTGTGTGCCCGCTGGCTGCTGCCTTCTGTAATGTGGTCCCATATCCTCCCCCCTCAATATTGGGGTCGGCGCCGTGCTCGAGGAGGATTTTGACAGTGTCTTTGTGTCCGCTGGCTGTTGCCTCCTGCAACGCGGTCCCGTATCCTCCCCCCTTGATATTGGGGTCGGCGCCATGCTCGAGGAGAATTTTGACAATGTCTGTGTGCCCGCCGGCTGCTGCCTTCTGTAATGTGGTCCCATATCCTCCCCCCTCAATATTGGGGTCGGCGCCGTGCTCGAGGAGAATCTTGACAATCTCGGTACGACCATTGGTTACTGCTGCATGCAATGCGGTCACAGATCGTCCCCACATGATATTGGTGTCCGCTCCGTGCTCAAGGAGAAGCGTGGCAATCTCGGTATGACCATTTTCTGCTGCTGCACGCAATGCGTTCCCAAGCCCTCCTCTGAGGATAGTGACATCGGCTCCATGCTGTAGAAGTCGCTCGACTACATCATGCAGACCGAGAGAAGAAGCATAATAAATAGGAGGCGCCACTTCGTCCGCTGATCGCAAAGAATGCTAGTGCTGCCGAAGTCCGGTTCCGTTCGGTTCTTGGCCAAAATTTCTGAACCTCGAACGGGACCTGGGTTCAGTTCTCCCTCAAAATCCGAACTTGAACGCAAGTCCCGTCCGGTTTTGCGTTCGAACCTAGGAAAATTGCCTTATTTGGCAATGGTTCGGGCAAAATCACTCGCTCCGAACCTCTTTGTGGTTCGGTCCTCCAGAAATGCCGAACCAGCGACCGAACCACGGTCTGGTTCTCGCTGGTTCAGGTTCGAACCCGAGTTCAGGACCGAACTACGGCAGCACTAAAGAATGCACTCCCAGCCAAGAATAGTCTGGGTTATATATTCGTCCCCAATTGACCAGTGCAGATTCGAAGTGCGGAGCGGGTAAAAACAGATCTAACAGGAGCCTCTGAAGAGCAGGGCACGGGGAGTTCCCCACGTAGTGTAGATGCCGATCTGTATACTCTGCGGCATACAAGTGAAGTGGAAAGGGACCAGCCGGTTCTACAGGGGTTTGAAAGGAATTGGGTTTGTTGAAAATGAGGAGATACGCCACGCAGGTCTGAGCAATGACCAACTGCGAGAGCCGCTCGTTGATGGAAAATCGTGCGGCCGTCCCGGTCTTGATATGGTCGGAGAGGAGATATTCCTTCACGGAGAAGTGGGCCAGCTTGACGGTGCCTGAATGTCAGGGTTCTCAGCGACCATAAATTTCATGGGATTCAACATATTTACCATCTGTCACGGTGACGAGGCCAGAGCAGATAGCGAGGGCGCTGCGGGGATGAGCGTATCTCAGATCAGGATCATGGGACGGGCCAGCTTCTGCATCAAAGTCCACCGACAGCACTTCAGCAAGCTCCTCGACCCGCAGGGCGCGAGCGGAGAAGGCCAGCCAGTGAAGCATCTGCAGAAGGTCATCCTGGTGAACACTGCTGGCGAGTATTCGCTCGTAGGTTTCTGCCAGATCTTTTGGTAAGACCTTGAGTTTCGCTTTGATCTCCTTTACTTTCAAGCAATGCTGCAAGCTGTCAATTTGCATCGCAACCCATCTGAACCTATGAGCGACATCAGTTGTGACTGCATAACAAGGGCAATTTCCCTCACATTCCATCGGCTCCCTCAATCAATGTGGTCATGATTAAGGCTCGGATCGGCTCGCTCCAGTGACTGATGAGCGAGAGTCGCCCGTGCAGAAAGATGCGGATATCTTTATCCAACGCCGTTCCTTTTAGGTGTACTATATGAATGTTGTGAATCCGCTCAAGGTGACTGGCAATATCGGGCTCCGACCGACTCGTGGTCAATAGATGCCACCTTGCCGAGTTCCCTCCGGCCAGGGTCTCGATCCATTTCAGCAACTCACTTCTATCTCCGCATTCGTCCAACGAATCAACCATAATATAGACGTCGTCAAAGGCCTCAATCACTTGTCGCAGGATGTCTTCAAGAGCCTTGACGGAAGGTTGCTCCTTGCCGCTACCATGCGCCTCATGCATTGTTTTAACGACCTCAGGGATTCCGCCACAGCGAGAACAGAGCTGCGACAGGATGGCTCGTAAGAAATTCTCATACAGCTGCAGACCCTTGTTCGCATTTCGGCTGTCAAAGAAGAAGTATGCCCAGCCCGTCAGCCGAGTCTTGCACAAGTCTTGGACAGCTTCGATAATGGTCGAGCTAGAAATCGAGTTCAGCTACAGTTTCAATTTTTGGGCGCCACAATAATAAAACGAACCAAAGAACCGTCTTTCCACATCCAGCTGATGGGAATAGCGTCAGCGGCAGATAAGTATCGAGAGAGATGGGGTCTCACGAGCGCCGTATATGCACAGCGTAACATTTGGCGTCTCTTTCCACTCCTGGAACTGTGCACCGTCAAGGAACCAGCCGCCAGTGCCAGCTTGTCGCCTCCGAAGGGCCGCGTTCAGGTTTTGGGATACGTCGGGTGCTGATAGCCAGCCGCCAACCTTTTTATCTAGCGCAGCGTAATCAGAACGGAGGGGTGTAAAACACGTGGAAGCCGACATACCCAGTTTTTCATCGTGTACGACCTTTAACCGCTGCTCGATTGACTCCAATGCAGCATGCGTCTCCGGGCCCAAACCATCGTTGTTGTGCGTGATTTGATCTCCAAGAACGTTAACTACGCGTGAATTCCCTGAAATACCCAGGTTATTGATCATCTAGAGTTGTAGGATTAGTATTATCGCCGCAGTCTACATCCATTACAAATACTCACTGCTGATTCATGTCTTGGGCGCTGTCTTGGGCGGTCTTCGCCATCTGGTGATCGAGCTCGTTTGACTCCCGCCATCGGAACTGGATCGTTGTCAGCAGCTATACATCACATTATGGAGAATACAGATGGTACCTCTGGAGCTCGTAGTGTGCATGGATGGGGATAGTGATTCTCCAGCTGGCGAATATTGGGGGGAATGGTTTGCCATGGTGCAGTGGACAGGATTTCTATGAACGACTTTTGAAAGGGTGTTGACACATCGATGCCTCGTGTTGTTCTATAGGCGCCCACGCATATCAGGGCGGGGTAAAACACACAGCATGTCACCGGACAGCTGTTAGGAACCACAATATGTAGATAATACCTAAATAGCTAACCACGTATTTAGCTAGCTATGAGTCAGACTGTTCACACCGCCTGCATTAAAGACGCCATATGTCACGTGACTTCACTGCATACACGTTGTAGAATGCACGGTGTGATGCGCGAAGCAGATAGAACCTTCTACATATTTCACCTACATACTTTACTGAGAGATCTACTTAATCCTTACGGTTCCTGAAGCTTCCCTGGACTGGATACAAACTGTATAAATAGCAGACTCGAAGTTCAAGCAAATCACAACTTACCTTTACCATCCCACTTCGTGTGAACCAGCTATTCTCTCATTAGTCCGAAGCTCGTTATATTGATACACTCTATACAACTTCTAACTCAATCCCAATTTATCGCTAGAAGATTCACACTCTCGATAGCTTTGTGATCCCATTAGATCTTAATTGATCTATATTAGCTGTTTGCACCACGTGAGATAGTACTGTACCATTTCGACCAAGTGTTCACGATTTTGGGAAATTTCTCGACCGGCGAGGCCGATAAATTTTCTTTTGAGTTAAGGCAAGGCAATTTTACAGAATGTCTGTTTTTTTGGCCGTTACGCGTTACTGAACACTTGGTCGAAATGGTACAGTATTACGAGTCCCCTTGATGAGTTTGTTCTTACTTCGGTTTCCACGCCATTTTTTTCCCTGCCGGACACTGCACTTTAAGAACTCATTCCCGACCCTAACCCTAACTTCTCACGCCCTTGACTCCTGTTTCCTTCTGATAGGGTGAGTTTCCAAAGGACTTGTTAAGGATTTCTTGAGGACAGTTTGCGAATAGGAAGAATCACTAAAGGACTTGCAATAGGAAATATTTTACCTGCTGAGGAAATGGTAGATATATATTAATGCCCGGCTGGGATGTTCAGCGACACTCCGTTGAGGGTCGCTGTGGGTCACGACTGCGGTATGCAAAAGGTCATTCGTTGCAGTTGCATTGTTGGTGATACTTCTCCCAACATGATTCGTGTGTACGTGGGAGATAGGGGAGAAGAGGTAGTATGTTTTCCAAAGAGCCATGCGGGCAACATGTGGGACTGCCGTTCTGGTCTGGTCCTACCAGGATGGCCACGTGTTAGCATCATTTAGAAGCTGAATAGGGGTCCAATGTACCCACATTTTGCTTGGATGCCCTGTTTCAAGCGAAACACTGTGCCCAACAGTCCCCACTTAGGTCTGGTGCTCGTATCTGTGTGAGTGTTTTCGCAAATCACAGTCCTGTTGCACACCCACCGTGCAACCACCCCGAAATGATAGGGATTTACAGGGAATTATTGCAGTTCATATCTCACAGTACAAGTTTGGTGCGTTTTCAATGCAAGTGTAGTGCATGTGTTCTGACGGCACGGCACTGAACCAGTCCAAGTTAGCACACAGCACAATGCATGATGACCGAAAGCGACAGACACACAGTCATGGCGCTTTCGCCATTGGAATCAAACAAATCAGATATATTAGCTGCAACAAGCTCAGAGAGGCTCAGAGGACCCTAGTTGAAGAGATGTTGAAGCAGAAAATCTCGACATTGGCGACTCCGGACACCGGACATCAGACACCGGATAGGGCTGCCGCATTCCTAGTCCTTTCGACTTGCCACTCGTCTGTGTCTGCTCTCGACGTTGGCCACTGCAACAGCCACGGCGAGCGCGACTGAGATATCTTAATATTGTGTCCGCCCCAAACTCCTTCATCACAACTATTCCCGCGGTAGTTGGCAACGACAGCATCACCCACGACAATGATGACACAATTTACACATTCTAATCATGTCCTCCCCGCTGGCTTTGACAATGGTTGACCCACCGGATGACGGGTCTCAGAGTTCCTCGGATTGTGCACATATGCCAGTCACGATATGGGAGATGAAAAGGACGAGAACCAGGGAAGGAAGATGATGTCGGTATGTCAGCCCTTATCACCCCTCGGCCCTTACACACACACACACACACACATTCCTGCCCTTCCCGTCTCCTATACATATATATATTACTGTCGTGAATACAATACCAGCAAGCTCAGCGGGGCATATTCTTACTTCCCATGGACGGAACTGCGACTGGTTGCTAGCGAGTCGAGTGACGATCCGCCACCCTCTTCATCACTTATTCCCCCTTTCAGCGCCTAGCTGTTGCACCCGCCGGTCACATCTGTCGGGATTGGATGCATATCATGAATCATGGTGGTATTATAGCCTTATTGGACTTTCCTGGGTTTCTTCCGTCTTGTATATGTTCGACTTGCTATTATTTGAGAATAGAAAACATAATTTATATACAATATTGGTGGGCGGATCTATCTCGAGGCAGAAATTCTCGTCATTGCTCTGCACGCCGTGGGCCCATTCTTCGCTCTCCCCATGTACACATGTTTTTACCACTATCTACATGTACATATCACGACACATAATGCATAGCGACATAGACACCCAAAAGGCGTGTCTTCTTTCTGCGCAAGCCTTCAAGCTTCTCTGCTTCTCTATCAGGCGCAATTTAGGAAGCCAGCAGTCATCTCGTGTCCCTTGAGCTCGCCAAGACAAAAATTGATGCACTCATTTTAGTTTGATAAGCTCTTCTCGGAAGACCGCGCTAGTAACTGATTAGCTGTTGAGTGCTGGAGGGAACCGAGTAGTAAAAGTTCAAAGGATCACCTGTTACAACTCCGTGGCGTCGGCGAAGTTCGCGTTAGTATGGCCTGCTGCATCGGCTCGACTTAGCTGAGCCTGGGGCTGAAGTGAACAGCTGACGACACCTTCCTCCGGCAGGCCCCCGGAAGCTCCCCCCTATGCTTGTCCGGATTTTTGCGTACTTGAGGCCCAAAATTGGCCTCATCTTTGTCTGATTTTTGCGTATTTGAAGGCGATTTGAGCTCAAATGAGGCCATATTTATCCGGACGCCGGCAAGTAATTTCTATATCAATGCACGATGGGTGACCTCTGGCTTTGCAGCTAGCTGAATAGCAGTGAATAGCTCGATCACTTCTCAGTAATTAGCTTACAGATAGAAGCTCGAACTTGCACACTAATGAGCTGTATCTACGAAAGTATGTAGCCGTTATTGGCAACCACTTCGAGGACAATCGCAAATTTCGAGCACATGATCGTTTGGGAGGGAAGATTAGATGGTGGAGAGTGAGTCTATTAGCTTTGTCTAGCTGCATAAGTTCGTGCTAATACATTGGCTTCCGATGCTGGAGCGAACTGAATTGCGAAAAGGCACTAAATACTGGGGGTTAGCCTCCTCCGAGATCGCCGACGGCACTCTACACAGGTGCAAGTTCAACTTCTACCTACTATCTCATGCAAGCTAGTCGCACTTGACAGAATTCTGGTGGTTTAGGTCTGACCAAACGTCGCGCATAGCTTGCTAGGGTTGATACACACCTTGAACCTTCGCCTCATTACATCATATCATATCCTGGGCTTTGCGTTAAATGCTGGCTACCTACATTCTCTTTTCCTCAGTGCTATTCATACTCTTATCAAACAGAACCAATTTGGCCTCCCACAAATCCCACACCATTCCCACCTACCAAGATGCTCATCAGTGCCACCTTCAAGCTCTTGGCCGTCCTCGCCACTGCCAGCCTCGCTGCGGCTCGCGTTTGCCCAAGCTGTCCTCTCGAGTTCAAGCTCACCGCCGATTACAGTAAATTCATCACGACACTCGAAGGCCCAAATGAGCCTCAAGAGGATGGGCCGTGCACATGCCTGTGAGATTTATCTCTTTACATGCCTGATGAGGGAAGCTGATGATAATTAGATACGATGTTGGGATCAAGTGCATTTACAACCACCGTGGGCAGCTTACTAACACGGCGGTCCGACGTGGATTCCCTCTAGGCTATGGCTGCCCTTCTACAGTGTCCACATACACTGCTCCCTCGTGCCTCAAAGCCGAATGTCCAAGCTGCCCTAACAGCATAGATGATCCCAGCAGTGGCGAACCCTCTGTGTTCTTAGCCGTGTTCTAGGCGGACGCAGCGTCCCCGCGTATATGCACGTGAGTTGTCTCTTGCCGTTTCTGATGCTGGAAGCTTACGGCAATGTTAACTAGATATGACGATGGGGCCAAATGCTCGTACAACAATCTTGGGGCGTTGGCGGACAGCCTGTTCGACGACACCAGAGGTTGCCCGGATACGGTGGACTTGGACAGTACTGACATATGCCAGAAATGCACTTGCGCAATCTGCCCTGGCTTGGTCACCTCCGAATATTCATTTGGGGGGGTACTATAATCACTTTCTCGTGAGAACCCTGCAATTTCCAGGCGATTCAACCGTTGCATGCCGGTGAGCTTTCTTCCTCTCGCACTTTGTGATTCGGGAAGCTGACGTGAACTAGATATAAAAATCGCATCAACTGTCTTTACGACTTCACCGGGCTGCTTATCTTCGGCACACCTAAAGCAAATTGCCTCGGCTAAGGCTGAATACATATGTTGAAACCTCTTGCGCGCGTAACGTGACATTGGCCAGATTTGGTTCAGGGGACAATTACAGGATATCCACGCCACATGACACAACCCGGCAGGTGACACAAGCTGGCAAATCAGTCGTATCGTAGCGTCAATGCATTGGGGGGCACTGAACTTCTTTGGAGTGATTCTACATGATATTTTGTACCTCCGTACCACAGGGCTAGTAATCTCATTGAGCCCAAAGCTCAAGTAAACACAACATTGTTTTCGGATGCTGTACTGCATGTGTGAAATTTTTCAACATAGATATATCAACTTCTCTGCAGTAAATGACAAAGTTTCAGCTAGTAAAAGGGGACCTACAGGGCCTGTAATAAGGTAGTACCCTGAGGAGTATTGGAGATAAATTTGGGAGCTTGAAATGGACATAATGCATGAGACAAATGAGGATGAGGCTGTTTGTGTCATTTGATGGTGGAATCGGAAAATGACACAATTTCTGCACCATGCTCGTTCACCACACTTCAACAATTCAACCAGCTTCAAATTTCAGAATCGGAATGATATGGTACTGTAAATGACACCACCAAAAAAAATTGGGAAAAAAATTGGTATGTTGACGGTAGGAGCCACATCGCAAACCGCGTGTCATGTGGTGTGGATACCCTGTACTAAAGATTTTACCTACAAGAATATTCAATTGTAATCAAGTTTCCATTTGACTTTTGGGGTCAGACGAGTCGATCAACTCGTCCTGCATCAGCGATTATTTTATTTGGTGGTTTGCGGCGATTTTGTGATAGGTTGCACTGTCGGCTCCTTCACCATGCCATTTCAGTTCGATGTGAGATCTTACCGGCAAGGATGATCTATCGGGACTTTGGATCGGTTGTGGCTGCTTACAGTCAATGTTGCAGCAGTCTGCCAGCTGAATGCGTCCACCGCGAAAGCCGTGTCGAGTCAAGAAAGCAAAATTGCCTTTCCAGTAGGCTCTCGTGGCCTTTCTACCTCCAATGCTAACGAGCCACGCATGTATTTTGATTATGTTGCCGGAGAGGTGTTGACTAGTTCTATGTAGGTATTGCGCGTGTGAGTACTGTACACTAAATACAAATGACTGTGCCCTCAGCAGGATCCGCACACTTCCTTCTAGTTCGAGGTATCATTTGTGTGCGCAGTGGTTACAAAGCCGATGCCAGAGTTGGGCGTGTCAAACACAGAGTAGAGCGCTCACTGGGAATCACATCCAAACGCATGTGAGGAACATACATAACACAAAATGCAGAGGGAAAAGGACTCACAGGAACGTAAGACCCATGATGAACCGGAACGGAAAACATCCTTCCACTTCCCCTCCCCCAAGCTTCGCTCCGCGATGCTGAGCTGCCGCAGTGCGCTAATCATCATGTAGAGCATTGTGCGCGATCCACTTCACGCCCGTGGTGACGAGAGCGGCGAGGATAAGGGCGTCGAAGATGCGTGCGCCGAGACGAGGTCGCCGCAAATGAGAACACGTGGTAGGGAGACCATCTTCGATTTCGAGATAAGCTGTCTGTAACAGGGAGAAAGAGAAGTCGGGCGATAGCAGCTAATATGCCAGGCGGGATTACCGGCTTGTCGCCTCGCGCGGGCCGATCTTCTTGATTGCCCGTTCAAGCCACTCATCCTCCCAATGAGGCAAGTCATCCGCGCCTAATGCAGTGGAGGTCGACAATGGTGTCCCGCACGCTGGTGGAATGGGTCGCATTGCCACACATCCAGCGAGAGCCCCGTCCTCTGGGCACGGGGATAGCCACAATGCACGCGCTCGTCTGCATGCCCTACATCCCAATCAGCTATCAGAAACCTGTCTCCAGCGCCACAAAAGCTCTCCAAGGGTTGTAACTAACGATATGTGCCGTGATATTATTCAGATTGACCTCGCGCACGCTGGTCACGGGCAGCTGGTAGTCGTGCGCTAGCGCCTTAGCCGCTTTCACTGTCCATACCGCCACGCGCGTCAGCCAGCCAAATTTTGATCATATGCAGGAAGCGAAGAAGACGCACGGTCATAGCTCCACAGACAGCGGAAGTTCTCGGGGAATTGCGCGCTGCGCTCGCCGTCCGCCTTGCACACGACGGAGAGCGGCTCGTACTCGTCGCGTGGCATGCGCAGCGCCGAGTTTATGCGCCGAGATTTACTGCGGGGGTAGCGTCAGCGTCAGCGGGATTTCGTTTAGGGGCAGGGAGGAGGTAAGGGGAGGCGGAGGATAACATATAGAAAGGTAGGAGTACAATAAAAGGAAGGCATGAAAGGCAAGTGAGTAAAAACCACTGCTCACGAATTATCCAACGCCGCCCTGACCCTTCTCAGCTCCCTTCGGCTCTCATCGATCTGCTCGCGCGGGGAAAGGGAGAGGTGCATCCTGATTTGCGCGGCTACCTTCACTTCGGCCTGCGCTGCGAGTTGAGTGCAGACCTGGGTCTGGATCAGCGGGCTGGGTGTGCAATATGTCAGTACAAAACTAGGGTATCACGCGAGGAGTACCGTGACGACAGAAGAAGGACAAAAGGGACGAAGAGAACAAGCGAAAGGGGAGAATGAGAAACACGCATACGCACTCAAGCTTCCTGATCGTAACCCGCATCAGATCATCCCGCATCAGCGCCTTCAGCCGCTCAGTCTCTTTCTCCTGGCACGCGTCCATGCTCCGGATCTGCGCCCCCATCTGGGTGATCTGCGCGTTCGCGTCGCTCATTGTCAGCCCCTGCGTGGCGAGCTGGGTGGATTGGGCGTTGAGGGTGTCGATGTTCGCGCGCAGTGTAGCGACGGTGTGCTGCATGAACTCGAGCGTGCGCTTGATGTCGTCTGTGTCCGGAGGTGGTGGGAGCTGCAGTCCGGTCTGCGAGTGGGCGGTCGTCGGGCTGTCCATGCTGAGAACGCGAGGTCCACCGGTGCGAGTTTGCGGGGATGCTGTTGCCCGTTTGCGGTGCGGAAGGCTAGGCAGATGGGTGTGGATGCGACGAGGAAGATCTGATTGCTGATTGGTGAAGATGGAGGTGATGGCGGAGGGAGGACAATAAGCCGGGATAACCCCATATCCGGCGTGTGCACTTTTGCCGATGTGCGAGCTGGGACCCAGTCCGGCTTAGGCGCTAAGACACTTTTCACTGAGAAATTCCAGCCTTCAGTTACTTACAAACCACGAACAGCCATTTCCATTGTGACCTCCGGCTTTGCACTAGCTGAGTAGCTTCATCATACTTTTGGAGAGAGATAAGGAGGCGGTTCACGCTGAATGCTGTGAACGCCTCGCACCATATACATTAACATAGTAAGTTCAAAATGGCGTTCGACTCCAGAGATGAGGGCATCCCCGATCCCGTATGCGTACACCAAGTTGACGCTGGTGGAATGTGTCGCTCAGTGGTATCTCAAGTCTTGGATATGCAAAGCCACGCACCGCGCATCCAGTATCAGCCCCGTCACCTGCGCCGCATGGGCATGACTACATACAATATACGCGCTCGCTGGCATGCCCTGCATCCCAATCAGCAATCGGTAACATGAATTCAATGACCCCGAAGCTCTCCAAGGATTGGAACTCACGATATGCGCCATGAAACTGTTCAGATCGACCTCGCGCACGTCGGCCGCAGGCAGCTGGTAGTCGCGCTAGCGCCTTCGCTGCCACATAGGAGTCGGGAGAGGAGACGGCAAGCGATATGGTGACGTCACTGCGACTGCTGGATGTTGGCATAGCCCGAGATCCTCGGCAGTATCCAACGAGTCGCAATATGGCGACCGCAACGGCGCGCTCCTCCCACTTCTACCCCCCCTCCTCACTTTTACTCTCGTTATCCGTCTATCATCGCGTCCCCACCACCATCTGCAAAGTCCTGTAACAGAGTGTCCGATGCTGACCACGCCATCGGAGAGCGCAGGTGTTGATGGCTCGTCGTAATAAGCGTACGAGGGTTCTGGTGCGGCTGCCAGTTGATATGGAGGTGTGGGCAATGGTGCTGGTGAGGGCGAAGGATGATGAGGATTGGGCACGTTGTCGCTGAATGGTGTTGTATTGTGGATAGAGTTGGATGTAGACGAGTGTTTGGTCATGACTGGCTTCTTGAGCTTCGAGGGAAAGCGAACATCGTGCCCCTCGCAGCGGCACAGTGCACCGTCGCAATAGCCTGGAAACTGATCAGTACATGGTGCGGCCAGTGGATAGCAGGACTTACAAGGTACAAGTCTGTCCTTTCCGATATTTGCATTAGCACCGTGACTTCGTCGTCCTAACCTAGCACGAAGTCAGTATTCTGACAAAGAACTGATACCCACGCCCGAGGATCCAACCTGCTGGCAGATCCCCGTACGATGGAGCTCTCACCTTGAGGAACATGAGATCGTCTGCGCCCTCCGCGACAGTCGTTCATGGTGGTACACTTGCCAGTGTCACCCTTCACAGCGAATCGTGTCCACCGCGTGAGTTCTGCCGCATCCATTGTGCCCTTGATGTCCTTTCTCCGTAGTCGTAAAGCCCAGCTACAGCGTGAAACTTCTGAACAATGTTTGTGCCAGAGTACTGCCAGTGCAATGCGTCGATAATGATTTGGGCGCGTAGGGGGTGCGTGGGTGTACGGACTGGTTGAAATTGACAGAAGCTGAGAATGAAGACAACGAGACGATCGTATACACGCGAATATCTACTACTGCCGTTTTCAGCTCGAAGCGGATTTGACTAAAAACCACCAAATTTGGCCTGATCACCCGTTCCCACCACGTCCATCTCGCATACACGATTTCTCGATGGTAAGCGCGTCAACCCACTTGGGGTCTCTTCGAGAATCAAAGTAGTGATATGCCCGCACAGCGTGAGGTTTCTAGATTTTTAATATATGCCCATGCTGCTTCACAGGACTGCCTGCTCGCAGAACGACCTCAAATCAGTCCAAATGCATCATAATCTCAATTACACGCCGCTCGCTACCGACGCTATAGCATAGTAAGTTGTGTATGCCTTTGCTGTATCGAACCGTGCCGCGCTGCAAGCATTTTGAGTCCAACATTGGAGGCAAACACGTCGAAAGTGCTGCTGCCGATCACTTGCCCCTTGCCCTCCCATCATTATGACTCTCATTGACTCGCACACTGACTTTTAAACTCGTTAAACCATATCTCATCTATTTGTCGTGGATAATAGTGCTGGAAACGCTCTGCTACAACTTCGGCAAAAGCTAGGAACCAGAAACCAGCCCGACGAAGAAGGGTAAGAAGTAGGCACCATCACAGACTCCTCCTGATTCTGCCTCCCTCAAAAGAAGCTCTAAATGATACTAGCTGAGTTGCTACCAGATCAAGAGGCCAATGTTGCAGCAACACTGGCAGGAATGGCGTCGAGTCGGCAGGTTTCCCATCCATCATCCCGCAACAGTAGCCCTGTGAATGACTCGGAGCATGAGGGACATGTGTCG
>KV417516.1:3226-117244 GCA_001630335.1 Athelia psychrophila | reverse complement strand
GTAACAGGGGACTTGGTTTAGGCCGGTTACAGTGCAATGCGCACGTTCTCCAAAGTTGTATACATAAGCGGAATCGGCCCGTTAGACGAAATCCGCACGGCTTCTATTCGTCGGGCCACTTCAGCATTTCTGTCAACTACGCTAAATATATAGATCAAGTGCAGTCGAAGGGCTTAGTGTTTCACGCTCTCCTTCTTTCGAGTGGCCGTACGTTGCCAACTTAGCGGACCTTTAACGTCCCAAGAGTGCTCTTTCACTAATATCATGGGGGGGTTTACTTATAAGCCTCCACTGGTTCGGTCCCGTCTAACGCGTTCACGGAAAGACCGTATACAGTCATGACAGGTTCAGGTGGCATAGGCCCGTTGGAGACCACAGCAGCTTGTCCGACAGGCGGTTGCGGGGTTCTAACAACATGCTCGTAAACCGGGGTAGTAGTATAGATCAATTACAACGGCATTCGAAGGTCGTAGTCTTTGCCGTTCTCTGTTGAGTGCACGTATATGCGCCCCTGCGACGCAGGCGGATCTTGTGCCGATTCTTGTGTCTCCCAAGCGGTGACGACCCTAGTAGATACGACAATCCCGTCGAACCTGTAAGCCGAAACTCCGTGCTCCCTCGTCACATACACCTGTGACATCTTCCCGTCGGTATCGGATCTCCCTTAGGTGCAGCCTGGCGGCACAATCATTCGACGGGTGCCACCAACATTTACGTGAACTAGGGTTGTAGCATAGATTAATAGTAGTCGAAGGGAGTAGTCCGTACATTTCTCTGTTTAGAGTGTCCGTACACGCGCCGGGTAGGAGAACTCCGAGTAAACCCGGAAGCTCACAGCACTACTTAAATGACATTAGCCGCCACTCGAACTTGAGCTCTCCTGTCGAACCCGTTTGCGCTCGGCGTCGCTCCGACCGTCACCGCTCCTGCCGGTTCTCGAACTTCCACCGTGACTACTCGTAGAACCATCCACCCTTACCACACCCTAAACACCCTCCGGTTTAACCAAGACAAACTATTCTCATACTTATCGTGACTCCTTTTCTCTTACATCCATCGGTCGTAAATTGCGTTTCGGGTCCTATACTATACTACATTACTCCGCTTCCAAGTTCCACACATAGTTGGGATCGTTCGATACGCGCTGCAAACCAGTCTGGATTTGGTGGTCTTAAGACAGTTCACGCTGATCGAACGTACTCTATCATCCATCTTCAACTTGAACGTGGACACATCTCACGGCAGCCGCTAGAGCCTCCTCCGATTGGGGGTCATAAATCACGGAAAAGCGTTAAGTCAAGCGAGGTCGTAGCCTTCGGTTACATAATCGTGCTTGAATACGTCGATCTGTTTCGATTATCTGAGTGAGAGGTGGTAGATTAGAAGGGAGGGTTTGCTAGTACACGAGCTTTAAACGCTAACAGGAGCTTCACCAACGGTTATTGCCGATGTATGAAAGCATCTATGTCGAGTAATCACACGTTCAAGCTCGAAGATAGACATTCGATTAATGACTCTTCACTAGCTCGATAAGTGACGATAAGTCGATCGACGTTTCGGTCTCCAGTGGGTAGCACGTAACTATATCTTTAATGAACGGCCGCAGGCCTATTTATACCGGAGTAAACTCGAGTTTAGCGGAAGTTTATGCGTTTTTAGTCTGTTTCTACTCCGGTTAAAACCCGGAGTTCATGCGTTTTTAGGCCTGTTCGTATCCCCCCTCGAAGGCCCCCGGACGGCCTCCTTCCACAGCAGTCGACAAGTGAAGTCGGGGTCCGAGTCGATTCAGCTCGGCTACGTCGTCCGGTATGATTGCGCTTGAAGCGGCTGCGGTGCCTCAACATTGTCCACTAGGAAACTTGAAAATGATGAGCCAAGGGAGGTCGTGAGTTGTCGATTAGTCAATGATCGCGCCAGAAGGCTCTTCTCGAATAGTTTGATTTTACTCACGTAGTTAAAAACAGAACCGCTCGAGTTCCCTGTGCTCTACTGACGACCGAAGGATTTAACGCGGACTATCTCTTCGTCTCTTCGAACTTCCGAACGCGTCTTTCTTCTGTGCGGAAAACCCACAGATACAGCGATACGTAATACACAGCACTATACATGTACATCTATCACCATTTTTGTACACATGTACCCCTCTCGCTTCTTACCCGGGTGCCGCACGTCTCGTTACTGCTCTTAAAGACGGAGTTCTATCTAGGCGGGTGGTTATAACATATATTTAATACAAAAGATAAGAGTTTATTATCGTTCAGCTTGTATATGTTCTGCCTTCTTTGGGTCCTTTCAGGTTATTCCGATATTATGGTGGTACTAAGTATTATACGTAGGTTAGGGCTGTCTACACTGGCCGCCCACGTTGTCGATCCGCGACTTTCCCCCTTATTCACTACTTCTCCCACCGCCTAGCAGTGAGCTGAGCGAAACACAAACGAAGCGGTACGGCTACGCTAAACTTCCTGGACAACCCGTCACTCTGGCTCTCTCTCTGCGCTTCTTATATTTTAAAGTGAATGAAATAGACAGTAGCGGAATAACCGCTACTAACTACCAGCTGGAAGTGCGTTCGGTTGTCGCAACCGAACGTACTACGTAAGGCGCTGTCAAAGTAAGGCGGCACACGAGGACCGGCCGTACGTTAGTTGCGCTGTTTACGCGTGATACATCTATCGACGGCGCGTCAGCGCCCTGGCGAATAGAAGTCCACATTCGCCACTGTGGCGTCCACACTCGCCACCGTGGTGTCTACTACATGGACTGAATGCCCCAGAAGAGGAATGAACGGCACACTACGGCGACAACCAGAGCTGTGAGGATCGCTGTCTCAATACAACCCCACCCAATGCAACCCAGAGCCTCTACCTCCTACTAAAGATTTTACCTACAAGAATATTCAATTGTAATCAAGTTTCCATTTGACTTTTGGGGTCAGACGAGTCGATCAACTCGTCCTGCATCAGCGATTATTTTATTTGGTGGTTTGCGGCGATTTTGTGATAGGTTGCACTGTCGGCTCCTTCACCATGCCATTTCAGTTCGATGTGAGATCTTACCGGCAAGGATGATCTATCGGGACTTTGGATCGGTTGTGGCTGCTTACAGTCAATGTTGCAGCAGTCTGCCAGCTGAAGGCGTCCACCGCGAAAGCCGTGTCGAGTCAAGAAAGCAAAATTGCCTTTCCAGTAGGCTCTCGTGGCCTTTCTACCTCCAATGCTAACGAGCCACGCATGTATTTTGATTATGTTGCCGGAGAGGTGTTGACTAGTTCTATGTAGGTATTGCGCGTGTGAGTACTGTACACTAAATACAAATGACTGTGCCCTCAGCAGGATCCGCACACTTCCTTCTAGTTCGAGGTATCATTCGTGTGCGCAGTGGTTACAAAGCCGATGCCAGAGTTGGGCGTGTCAAACACAGAGTAGAGCGCTCACTGGGAATCACATCCAAACGCATGTGAGGAACATACATAACACAAAATGCAGAGGGAAAAGGACTCACAGGAACGTAAGACCCATGATGAACCGGAACGGAAAACATCCTTCCACTTCCCCTCCCCCAAGCTTCGCTCCGCGATGCTGAGCTGCCGCAGTGCGCTAATCATCATGTAGAGCATTGTGCGCGACCCACTTCACGCCCGTGGTGACGAGAGCGGCGAGGATAAGGGCGTCGAAGATGCGTGCGCCGAGACGAGGTCGCCGCAAATGAGAACACGTGGTAGGGAGACCATCTTCGATTTCGAGATAAGCTGTCTGTAACAGGGAGAAAGAGAAGTCGGGCGATAGCAGCTAATATGCCAGGCGGGATTACCGGCTTGTCGCCTCGCGCGGGCCGATCTTCTTGATTGCCCGTTCAAGCCACTCATCCTCCCAATGAGGCAAGTCATCCGCGCCTAATGCAGTGGAGGTCGACAATGGTGTCCCGCACGCTGGTGGAATGGGTCGCATTGCCACACATCCAGCGAGAGCCCCGTCCTCTGGGCACGGGGATAGCCACAATGCACGCGCTCGTCTGCATGCCCTACATCCCAATCAGCTATCAGAAACCTGTCTCCAGCGCCACAAAAGCTCTCCAAGGGTTGTAACTAACGATATGTGCCGTGATATTATTCAGATTGACCTCGCGCACGCTGGTCACGGGCAGCTGGTAGTCGTGCGCTAGCGCCTTAGCCGCTTTCACTGTCCATACCGCCACGCGCGTCAGCCAGCCAAATTTTGATCATATGCAGGAAGCGAAGAAGACGCACGGTCATAGCTCCACAGACAGCGGAAGTTCTCGGGGAATTGCGCGCTGCGCTCGCCGTCCGCCTTGCACACGACGGAGAGCGGCTCGTACTCGTCGCGTGGCATGCGCAGCGCCGAGTTTATGCGCCGAGATTTACTGCGGGGGTAGCGTCAGCGTCAGCGGGATTTCGTTTAGGGGCAGGGAGGAGGTAAGGGGAGGCGGAGGATAGCATATAGAACGGTAGGGGTACAATAAAAGGAAGGCATGAAAGGCAAGTGAGTAAAAACCACTGCTCACGAATTATCCAATGCCGCCCTGACCCTTCTCAGCTCCCTTCGGCTCTCATCGATCTGCTCGCGCGGGGAAAGGGAGAGGTGCATCCTGATTTGCGCGGCTACCTGCACTTCGGCCTGCGCTGCGAGTTGAGTGCAGACCTGGGTCTGGATCAGCGGGCTGGGTGTGCAATATGTCAGTACAAAACTAGGGTATCACGCGAGGAGTACCGTGACGACAGAAGAAGGACAAAAGGGACGAAGAGAACAAGCGAAAGGGGAGAATGAGAAACACGCATACGCACTCAAGCTTCCTGATCGTAACCCGCATCAGATCATCCCGCATCAGCGCCTTCAGCCGCTCAGTCTCTTTCTCCTGGCACGCGTCCATGCTCCGGATCTGCGCCCCCATCTGGGTGATCTGCGCGTTCGCGTCGCTCATTGTCAGCCCCTGCGTGGCGAGCTGGGTGGATTGGGCGTTGAGGGTGTCGATGTTCGCGCGCAGTGTAGCGACGGTGTGCTGCATGAACTCGAGCGTGCGCTTGATGTCGTCTGTGTCCGGAGGTGGTGGGAGCTGCAGTCCGGTCTGCGAGTGGGCGGTCGTCGGGCTGTCCATGCTGAGAACGCGAGGTCCACCGGTGCGAGTTTGCGGGGATGCTGTTGCCCGTTTGCGGTGCGGAAGGCTAGGCAGATGGGTGTGGATACGACGAGGAAGATCTGATTGCTGATTGGTGAAGATGGAGGTGATGGCGGAGGGAGGACAATAAGCCGGGATAACCCCATATCCGGCGTGTGCACTTTTGCCGATGTGCGAGCTGGGACCCAGTCCGGCTTAGGCGCTAAGACACTTTTCACTGAGAAATTCCA
Organism: Athelia psychrophila; assembly: GCA_001630335.1. Classification (NCBI taxonomy): domain Eukaryota; kingdom Fungi; phylum Basidiomycota; class Agaricomycetes; order Atheliales; family Atheliaceae; genus Athelia; species Athelia psychrophila. The sequence continues at coordinate 111,878 of KV417516.1, read as the reverse complement.
GCCTTCAGTTACTTACAAACCACGAACAGCCATTTCCATTGTGACCTCCGGCTTTGCACTAGCTGAGTAGCTTCATCATACTTTTGGAGAGAGATAAGGAGGCGGTTCACGCTGAATGCTGTGAACGCCTCGCACCATATACATTAACATAGTAAGTTCAAAATGGCGTTCGACTCCAGAGATGAGGGCATCCCCGATCCCGTATGCGTACACCAAGTTGACGCTGGTGGAATGTGTCGCTCAGTGGTATCTCAAGTCTTGGATATGCAAAGCCACGCACCGCGCATCCAGTATCAGCCCCGTCACCTGCGCCGCACGGGCATGACTACATACAATATACGCGCTCGCTGGCATGCCCTGCATCCCAATCAGCAATCGGTAACATGAATTCAATGACCCCGAAGCTCTCCAAGGATTGGAACTCACGATATGCGCCATGAAACTGTTCAGATCGACCTCGCGCACGTCGGCCGCAGGCAGCTGGTAGTCGCGCTAGCGCCTTCGCTGCCACATAGGAGTCGGGAGAGGAGACGGCAAGCGATATGGTGACGTCACTGCGACTGCTGGATGTTGGCATAGCCCGAGATCCTCGGCAGTATCCAACGAGTCGCAATATGGCGACCGCAACGGCGCGCTCCTCCCACTTCTACCCCCCCTCCTCACTTTTACTCTCGTTATCCGTCTATCATCGCGTCCCCACCACCATCTGCAAAGTCCTGTAACAGAGTGTCCGATGCTGACCACGCCATCGGAGAGCGCAGGTGTTGATGGCTCGTCGTCATAAGCGTATGAGGGTTCTGGTGCGGCTGCCAGTTGATATGGAGGTGCGGGCAATGGTGCTGGTGAGGGCGAAGGATGATGAGGATTGGGCATGTTGTCGCTGAATGGTGTTGTATTGTGGATATAGTTGGATGTAGACGAGTGTTTGGTCGTGACTGGCTTCTTGAGCTTCGAGGGAAAGCGAACATCGTGCCCCTCGCAGCGGCACAGTGTACCGTCGCAATAGCCTGAAACTGATCAGTGGATGGTGCGGCCAGTGGATAGCAGGACTTACAAGGTACAAGTCTGTCCTTTCCAATATTTGCATTAGCACCGTGACTTCGTCGTCCTAACCTAGCACGAATTTGTCAGTATTCTGACCAAGAACTGATACCCACGCCCGAGGATCCAACCTGCTGACAGATCCCCGTACGATGGAGCTCTCACCTTGAGGAACATGAGATCGTCTGCGCCCTCCGCGACAGTCGTGCATAGCCGTACACTTGCCAGTACTAGTGTCACCCTTCACAGCGAATCGTGTCCACCGCGTGAGTTCTGCCGCATCCCTTGTGCCCTTGATGCCCTTTCTCCGTAGTCGTAAAGCCCAGCTACAGCGTGAAACTTCTGAACAATGTTTGTGCCAGAGTACTGCCAGTGCAATGCGTCGGTAATGATTTGGGCGCGTAGGGGGTGCGTGGGTGTACGGACTGGTTGAAATTAACAGAAGCTGAGAAAGACAACGAGGCGATCGTATACACGCGAATATCTACTAATCCCGATGCCGCGTTTTCGCAAGTAGTTTGCCGCCATGGTGTATATCATATGGCACCAAACTCGAAAAGATAACAGTCCGGACTCATATACAACACGCTATAGTTTTTCCAACGACGTGATGAGCGACCCCGCCGCCCCTGAGAGCCCACGATAGGCGTCGAGAAAAGGACGTTCGTCGGCCATTTGCCGATTGAGGAGACGCGATCGGCCGATCTGCTCTTTACCGCAAAACCCCCACTCTAGAACTTTCCGGAATGCTGTTCCAGAGCTTCGTCTTGTTTCCATATGACCTTCATCTGAGCCGAGCCTGTGCTTCAATATTCCGCCTCTGCGATCTGGCGATTCAAAGTTCAAACTCTCGGAACCTGCGGCCTTACCGGGTTCTCTGCCCCGATGTCTTCTTCTGTTCTTCCTCGCGTCAAGACAACCTCATCCTCCAAGCACCTAACTTCGCTAAAAGTGTTCATTGTATGGCATATTCATCTTCTACCACGCAACTGTAACTTGTTTCCCTTGCGGGGCTTAGGCAGTTTGCTGCAGATGAACACGATCGGGAGGTGGAAGCTTGGGCGCCCGGAAATCCCCATCGAGGTGGTATCAAGGTACACTTCGAGCGCTGTATCATTGTCAAAGCATAACAGTCCAGCGCCTACTGCTTACACGGTGTATCTACCGCCTAAAACGCGCTCGCTAATCTTTCGCGTTTTATGTTCTAACTTCTTGGACCAATACCGGTGAGGTACTACTATGCATATTGCCGCTCTGTTCAAGCAGATATGATCGCTGAGGGCTTTTTTTAGATGATCAATTGCGCAATTATAAGTCTGCAAGCAACGTGCATTCTCTACACCAATAAAGTGCATCGTTTGACCGGGATTATGATGAGTAGAACGAGGTGAGGCAGATAAAAAAGGCAACATTCAAGGGCGGTGATGATTTTGATTAAAGGAAAATGGGCCACGGTCAAGCCACGGTACGTAAAGTGGTCAGGTAAGTACGTGAAGTGGACACGGCTATCCAACGTTCAACGCGTGATCTCCGAGTCTTAGGCGCTCTCATTCTGGCACAATAACATTGAACTAGTATTGGCTTTTTCTACAGCTCCTCATCAAATGCGACCATCGTCTCCGAGAGAAATCTTGGTACGCCCACGCCCGCACACTGTCGGCGACCATAAATACTGTGATATTTGGGCTAGATGACCCGCCTATTCTGGTTGCGCCACTTGTTTGTTCCGGCTATGAACAACATAGGTCTCGAATTGCAAATGGTCCCTATCGTTCCTTGATCGTTCCTAGCTTGGCTGTAAAGCGACTGAAGCGAAGAACCATGATGATTTAAGGAGGTGAAATTATAGTTTGACGTGCAAGACTGGAACTGATGTCCATGTTATGTCCATTTCGAGGTGGACCTTAGGGTTTATGATGACTCACTAACTCACTGAGAGCATGTCCGGCTGGGAAGGTCATGCGCGTTTCCACAATCAAGCTAGAACGTAAGTCTTCCATCGACGGTATTGGTTGGCATGATAAATTCGTTGTGTGATATCCCGCTCTGATACGAGCTCTAGCAGCGCGGTTGCAGACTAACCAGCTCTAACCAGGTACCTTGGGTTCGCGCGAGGCTTCCATCTTACCTAGGGTCTAGGGTCATCTTCAGCGTCTTTCGTTGTCCGGTTTTTGGCCTCATGTTTGCAGCACGTATCCGATAAGGTATTTGAGCACAATCAATCCGATAGCTATAAAGGCCCACCATCAGACATTGCTTACCCGTCCATTCTCAGTTCCTTCACCGTGACAGTGGTCAGTCCCCACCTCTCTTTCTTGAAAGTTTGTACTGAATCATTATCTATAGATCAATTCAACCTGTATCACCCTCTGAACGTGGTCGGATTCGATATTCAATGTCAAGAAAGACAGAAAGCGAAACGAGTTTAGTTAATCCACTTTATTGAATTCAGTACAGTTCGCAAATACTAAAATAATGGTTCGTTAGGTACGCTGCTCTCCGAAGCGCCCCCGGACCGGCGCTCTCGTTTAGCAATTTTTTTCGACGACCCTCGAGTCCAGATGGCCGCTATCCTAGTGGTTAGTGCACTCATAATGCTCGGGCATCACTTCCTATACGTGTTCCTGGACGGATGCGTTGTACCTGAACCTGGGATGTTCCGCATCTATGAGCACTCACTTAAGAGTTCGTGGCGGAATCTCGTCTATACCCAAGAGGTTACGAGTGCGCTCGGAAATCTCATCGCTAACAGCGCGAAAGTTGCGCTTACTGCTGTGATTGGAATCGCCTTCGTGCAAGTGCTGTGGCTGCATTTGCGCAGTCGCCAGTACACAATATCGCAAATCGACGCGTTCGTGGCTTGCAGTGGCAACCCATTCACACCCTCCTCGATCTCCACTTGGCGGTCACGCGCATTCTTCCTGGCCATCATTGCACTCTGCTCCACCCTCATGACGGCCATCACAGTATTATCCCCCGGTTCCCTTACCATCCCCCCACAGACGATGACGCTGAACAGCAGCTGCCTCGTCTCGAACATCGATATCGCCATGGGCAATTTTTATGCGCTAAACAGTTCAGGGTCTAATTCACCTGGCGACGGAGGTGCAGACCAAAGTGGGTTGAATAGCATAATGCAGACTGCAGCTCAGCACATGGAGAAAAGGGATAGCGTACTATCAAGGGCTTCCGCATCATCAATGTTGAACTCCCGGGACGCTGGTGGCGGGGGTGGCTTTGGAAATACATATGCTGGGGTGGATGGGCTGGTAGCGCGCATCGTCGTTCAAGGCACATATCTTCCACCAATTTCGAGCCAGTCCTGCAATCCGGGCAACACTTGCCAGTACAATATCGAGTTTATCGCTCCCGCGTTCAACTGCACGAATACGACGGTCGACTTCAGTGCAAATCTACCCTTCCGAGACAACATCACCTCATCTGATCCCGTTATTACTGTGTGGAACAGTACCTATACGTGGGATTCTGGTGCGCTCGTCCTGCTAGTGACCGCCGCGGAGATACAGAACGATAGCCAGGGTGGTGTTTCTACTGCGTCGGGGCAAGCTGTCAGCTGCACTGCCCACAACGCGACATACGACGCCAGGATTACCCAAGGCCCGAGCTCGAGCACAGTCCAGCTGACCGGCAGACATCTGCATGGCGTGCTCCCGCTGCACGCCGCATCCACTGCGTCTAATTACACTACCAATCAGACCATGGCGATGGACGCACTGGCGGAAGCCTTAGCGTATGCTGTGGGGGGTGTCGTCGCGTTTGAAACCGATGCCAATACCTTCGCGCAGGCCACTAGCAGCGCTGTCCGGTACAGCTGGGTGATGCAGGACCTGGCGAACGGCGTCTCAATCAATCTGACGTCTGTGATTCCGATGATGATGAACGATGCAAGCATCAGTCTGTTATCAGCATCTATGGCTGGATCGCGCACTGCCGTACCTTATAACACGACGTGTCTATCGTATGCATCGTTCTATCAATATAACCGATGGCGACTCATTTCGACATACGGAGCATGTATCTTTGGCGCCATGGTGTGCGCTCTGTGGGGCTCTTTTGCAGTTCATCGTGGGGGGGGAGAGTCCTTGGGATTTGAGCGGTTACTCGAAGCGGCTCGGATCTTGTACACTCCCGAGGCTTCATTGGCATCCAAGCCACTGGCTTCTGACACAAAGCTTAAAGTGACAGACGGTAGCCATTTCGAGTTTCATGTCGGGTGAGTGCTCCTGAACGTATGGCAACGGTGGAGCTGACTATGCCTCTTCAGATCGGGGAGCACGACCACCGAGGATCGATCGTAAACCGATCGTTCCGAACGATTCTTTTTTGTACTATTCTACTGCGCAGCAACCAAACCAGTCCTCAGTCTCAATCACGTTGATTATCAGAATTCGGGCCGATAGCGAACACTGAGTTTCACCCCGTTTCACCACCTTGTGCTCTTACCTCCTGTTTTACATATGTTTCATTGTTTCTTCACTATTCCACTTATATGCGAGTCGCATCTACTGTTGTACCCTATCGCGTTTGCCTCTTGTAACACGATTACTGTACTAATACGACCTTAAGTTCGTCACATGTCCCAGGGACAAAAAAAAGTCATCTGCATAAATCGCCATAAATCAAAACAAAATTTCTGAGTAAAAAAATTTGAGAAATTTCGAAAATCGATGAACTTAAGGTCGTAATGATACAGTACTCTTCGCGGCTTATACCATTTGTGGCGCGAACTTCAACAATAGTATGCAGGCGCATCGCTATAGCTACAGATGATGAGACTTGAATATTTCAGTGCACGAACCGAGACAGACATATAGTAGCATATAGCCGATGAGGCCAGTACTCAATCAAACATGGCCGCAACGTGTTGTGATGCGGCAGGACCATACAGTGTAGGCCACGTGCTTGGGACAGCCCCACTCGTTGGGACAAACACTTGTCCTGGCTTCAAATGTTTCTCAAATGCTTAGCTATTTTTTTCCAATACATATGTATACCCTTTCTATGTTCTATCAAAATCTTAGCCGCCCCAGACCACTGGAAGCTGTGTGGGGATCGTGTATTTCTCGATTACAGCCGAAATTGCTCAAACTCAACTTTCAATCCGCGTCTTGTGTACCACATTTTGCTCTTCTTGCTCTGTAAAATTAAGACAGTACAATTGATACATACCCCAAAACATTGCTCACCAGTCACCAACAGATTTGATGTGATTTGAGCTCGAGATTCCAGCTCCCTTGCTTTCAGATCCGTTTTCGCTGCCAAAACAGTCAGCCTTGATGCAAGTTGCCCTGTACCCATAACCGCTTGCCTGGTCAATTTAAGTATAGTATAGGACTCTTAGGTCTTCCATGCATTGTCTAATAGCAGAAAAAACGCCTTCCGGTGCCAAGAACAGAGCTGGTATTATCTGTCCCAAGGACCTGGATTTGACCCATTTTCGCTTACATCACCGTCTGCCGTCCTATGCACTGAATTCTTTACTTTAAATTACGAAAAAATGATTTTCTATAGCCTACATATCTCAAGTAACTTTGTGTCTCTTCAGAAGTACTGTTCAGTTGATGTGCAGTGAGTAATTTCGATCCCGTGGTATGCTGTCTCAAGCACGTGGCCTACACTGTAACCAATCTGTCATTCCCAAAGGGGCAGGAGCTTGGGTCTGTCTACAACTTACGCCGAGTGGCTGCAGCATTTGCCATGCGATAAACGATGTCCAGCAATCTCACACCCCTGCTCCTCACGTCGCTCCACCCTATGCAAGCAACCCCAGCAGAGCCTCACAGCACTCTCCGCCCAGCCCGGCTTCATCGCTGCTCTTCTCTAGCTCGTCTTTGGCTAGGGTACCTAGGACCGCAGCGTCCGCTTCTCAGCGGGCGTGTATCTCAAGAATGTCACAAATTACAATGGGAGGAGGTCCGTCCGCTGCTCGAAATAGAATGAGATATAGCAGCTGATGTGGGTGTGTGTGGTTGCAGGATATAAAATCGATTCCTGACTCGGACCAGGTGGAGCTGAGGAAGGCGCTGGTGCCCGAGCCCCGTGGTGCTACAGCTTTCTGCGCCGGGCGACAAGACCATCCGCGCCCAGGTCGCACACAGCGTCAGTCTTATCGCCGAGCTTGACTTTCCGGAGCGCTGGCCCGGCTTCATCGATGTAAGTCCTCCTATCCTTGCCATATGTCCTTTCATTGCGATGGAACGAAGGCTAACGATTTGCTTTGATGATAACAGCTAACTTGTGTTTCTGTTCTTCATCTACTCCTGGCCCTTCCCTATCCACCATCCTACCCACCCCTTACCCTTTCCGCCCCTCCCCCGTCCACTCCGACCCACCTACTTCAACTGATGCCCCTTGGTCCTACTCCACAGAACACGAAATGGAACAATTCGAACCCGGCTTGCTCGAGTACATCCGCCTCGACCTCGCGCTCCCGGTGCCGGCGCCTCGCTGACGTTCTCCAACCCTAGTCGGGAACAGGCACGAGGCAGAGGCGATAGAGATCGTCGAGAAGTGAATCTGGGAGGTCGCGGTGTATCAGTGCGCGAAGGGAAAGGGCAGGGATGGGTGGAAGGCGAGCGGTGTATCTGCTGGCGACAGTCGCTATGTGCGGGTGGACGGCGCAGGTAAGTTTTGCTTTACTCTTGCAGGAGTGGTTCTAACTTAGGATTGCAGCTCAAACAGCTCGATGGAAATCAACAAGTTCTTTTCAGACCACGTCTTTACTAATGGAGTCTCTCTTTGTTACGCCAAGCAACGCCATTAAAGAGGAACTCGGGAAAACGCGCAGAGGCAGTTACCAGCCTGGGTTTCTCCAAGTACGTCCTCGTCCGGTTATTATTATCAACAATTGCACATAACGGCGTCCTCCACAGATTGAGATACTTGTCACCACCACTCGCAAAAAAACGCGATTGGACATGTGTTCTTTGGAATTGGCGAGCCATTTTTGTCTCTTAACCATATATGTAATCACCATACTTTGCATCAATATCATTCTTGTAATCAAAGCCTCCTGCCGCAACTCATCCCCTGTTATTTGTTTAAGTCCTATGCTTAGTTACGGCTATACTGCTTGTACACATCCTGTCGTGGTCCTTCCTCCAGTCAGTCGAGTCTCCCAGCGCATTACACAATGAGCTCACCAGTCTTCGGACTTCCTTATATCGTTGATGAGCAAAACAAGATTCTTTGGCGAGCCGTAGATCTTCGGGAGTGCGTGCTGAACTGTGAGCCACGCGTGAGGATGACTCAGTAGGTCACTAGGGATACGCCTCGGGGATCGCATCAAAAGCCAATCAAAAGCTATGTTAAATTCCGCGCTACACCATGAAGGCAAATAGCGGTGGGATAATGAGGGCAAACACGGTAGCGTTCTACATGGTTACATCCAGTATAGCGAAACAAGCGAAATGACAATATCAGGAAACCATGATACGTGCCACATAAAACAGTCGCAACGGTGAACATAGCGTTCGCACAAATTCACATCATAACAAGCTATACCTGGTCTCCGTCGACGCATACCCAGGGACCACAAATTCGAAGCCAAAGGATGATTGTCGATAAATTGTGAGTGAAGTCGCCGTTGCCTTCCAATCGTATACGGCATTAAACATGATAGACAACTCTTAAAGGTGGGAGAGAGCTGCATGACTTCCGGATTCTAAGCACAATCGTTGGGCATGCTACCAGGTCAGCCGAGAGATTCGGTACAGTGTAAAATGTAGCTCACAGTTTCGATTGGGGTATGAATTTGAGCCCAAGCGAATGCCCTTTGAGCATGGCACAGTATATATCCCCGAGACATAGCTAGGAGACGTAGCAATGAGACGTAGCTATGAGATATAATGCATGACGGACGCGCGTAGATGCACCTTGCCATTGCCATTGTAGTGTTGAGGTCAAAGCCAGCTTGAATTATCCACGATATAAAAGGGTGAGATAACTGGTGATATAAAAGAAATGCCGACAATTAGTGAGTCCATATATACGAGGTATATCCCAAACGCTGTCCATGAGCAAACCACCAGATTCCAAATAGTCCGAGCGCCAGCCATCCTCAATCCACAATCGCAGTACGCGCATCCATCCCTTCCACGGCCCTCCCATTGACGACCCCGCCCGCAAATGAGCTCATCGCGTGTGCGTAGAAGTAGTGTGCATGCGTGAGCAGGGCCTGCTCCACGACCCCCAGCACGTCCGTAAATAGCAGTGGCCACCCGAAAGCGCGGTAATCTTCAGGCGTGAGGAGCGCCGAGGGGAGGAGAGCCCCGTGGGAAGCGAGATGCGCGAGGTTGCGTGGGTCGCGCTCGTCTGTGGCGAGGTAGAACCTGGACGGTTGCTTCGTTAGTCGGCGAAGGAGATAAAGAGCAGGCAAGACTTACGGGTCACCTTCGTATGGTGGATGGAGATGCGTGAGGTTCGGGTTGATAGTGGCTTCAGGGATGGCATACGCCTCGAAGGGCCCGCCTTCCAGAGAGCGCAAAAGATCGCGGCCCGTCGACAAGCGGTTCCTGATCCTGTCGAAATGGGCCTCGAAGGTCTTCTCCATGGCCCAGTCCACGTTTACGACTGCATGATAGTCATCAGTAAGTGGGTCTTCGGGTGGGGTAAGAGAGAACTTGACGCACAGTCTCCTCGTCGCATGTGAGCCCCGACCCACATCCTTCCGCCCACTTTTTCTTGGATACGATTTGCGAGCTTTTCGACCAAAGCGTACACGTATGGCGGGGCGCGAACGCTGTGCAGTACGATGCGCGAGAAGAAATCGCGCCCGGAGGTGGTGGTGAAGCGGACGCTGCCCTAATGAGGAGGAATGTGTCAGTGTTGCGATAGAGAATACAAGCGAGGAAAGCAGTTAGGGATCAGCAGGATGGGACGTACTGGTTTGCGCTCGTAGTGAATCTCTCCGGCCAACAGTACGACATCTTCCGTCATTTGAACAAAGTCTTCACGGAAGCTCCGAATCGTATGTATCGGGACGATATCGCGAATGGGCCAGACCACATTCTTAACGTAGTCCATGTTCATACTGTAGTACATGTTTAGTCCTCAAAATCATGTCTGAGCAAAGATGAAACTCACGCTCCGTTGTAGGTGTATACCACCTCCCACCCATTCTCGTTCAGGAACACCTCAAGCGCATCGTCGCTGATATCTCCCGCGACGTAGCTTGAATCGACCAGCATCTTCCTCGCTCCATCCCAGTTCATGGTTTTTCCTACGAGGACACTTTCCAACAGCTCGCCCGCCGGGGTCTTGGTCGCATCTGCCCATTCCCCCCACTCCTTCCCCGGCCCCGGGGTCCACCCGCCGCGTGTCTTCATATCTGCGGACAGAACATCGACGCGATTGACGAAAGGCGGGTCATATACACTGTTTTCGATGACCCCGAGGCTGAGACCCTTCGACTTCGACGACGTCCGGTCGTGGTATCCCTTCCTGTCCCAACTCCCGTCTGACGTTTCCTCGGCAGAGATGCCGTTCAGCTGTATGTATTCGCTGACTGTGACCACGGGTTGCTTGCTCCTGAGCAGGTCCAAGTCGAGCATCACGCCTATGGGCAGCCTCCACCCTACGCGCTCTGACTCGTCTAGGTGACGCCAATCACCGGGACGTTCGAATTGGTGTGAATAGGAAGAGCAGACGTCAGAATGCTGCTCGCATGAACGGGCGTAGACGAAGGAGGGGAGTATGACTGTGCGGTTGAGGAGGGCGCCGTGTAGGAGGGCGGTTTCGATTATGTACCTCATCTGCAACGCGTCGATTAGCCAGAATACACTGTGAAAGTACACGGAGACGAACGTTATTCCAACCTAGAGTAAGGCTATAGTCTCGCGCCCAGTATCCACGCGTTTGGGCGACCATAGTTCGCAATTGCTCTAGGTTGTCGTCCTTGTTGGCGGGGATCGAGGTCGGTACAGTTTTGGATACAGTGTTGGATACACGCGGTGGTGGTACAAGTGGATGGCCATCATGGGGGTTGATTTCCTCCGAGTCGATGCCTCCATGGGTCCAACGGTCGAAGTGGGGTGGGTGGTGGGGACGGCTGAAGCTCATACCGAGTAGCGAGCCCACAAAGACGGCGAAAAGTAATGACAGGAAGGTCGGCTTTCCATTGCGAAGCAGCCCGGGTATATTCCAGCGATTTAACGGCGCGCTGGGTCGGTTGTGTAGGGGCATTCGCAGCTCGCGGCCGCCTGATAGTGAAACCGTCGACCAAGGCATAAGTTTGTTGTTGCGATCGACGAGCGTCTCTTCCGACGACCCCCCGCGTTCCTGCCTTTCTTGCTGGCTTAGAGCGGCTTAGGCTTGCCTCGTGCCTCTCCCACCCCCCATATATCACATCGAGCTAAATTTGGAGGCTGGCGCTGCTTACATTTTACTCAAATTGCAGGCGTGTTCTGTGTTATTAGGCTTAAATTCTTCGTGCGCAAGGGCTTTAAATTTCACCTGTCGCGGACTCGCGGACTTCGACGGCTGCTATCTTGATACCGTGTAGGCACATCATGAACGCCGCTGAACAGCAACTATCGGAATACACCCCCAAGCTACGTCTTCGAGTGCCCTATTAATAGCTCGCTATTCGTCCCAATGCTCTTCCGAGATCGCCACTTCTGTGACCAAGCTTTCAGGTGCATGACATGATCATGTGGAGCATGCAGGAGACGCACAGACCGTATCATATACGATGGCGCCCTAAACTTCTGCGACATATCTACCCCTGGTTTTTGCCTGTTTAAATTTCCGCACATCGCAGAAGGCAACCATCATGAAATCCGCAGAGTCTCAAGGTCATGAGGCTGTCACTATAGGCAAAGCTTCGAAAACTACTTATCCGCCATTCATTATCGTTTGATATCATGTATCGCTCCTGTGACATACCTCCGGCCGCGGATAAAACATCGGCGAAAAGCCGTCGCACGCGCACCTTGGGCCATTTTTAGCCATTTGCACGGTTCTCATCAGCGTCCCGTACCCTCCCGCACCTCTTGTTGCGCTGTCGTGGTCTTGTGGTTACCTCGCGATCTAAACTACATGTCAGGCTGCTCATCGTTAAACGTGCACATGTGTGCGCTGGCATATGCTTCCGCGAGACTCGCACTTCACGCCCATGGCACGGAAATTCATCGACAGCTTGACCTGCTGATAGCGCTGTTGCTCACATGCAACGAAGGGGGATATGTTGCGATTCACAAGGGCTACTGTTGACAAAGGTACTCTGGAGAACCGCATATATAGGAGTTGACGTCGAGGTCGAGTATCATCATTCTTCCAAGTATGAGACTCTCAGCTACCTCTGTCTTCCTCGCTCTCGCTTATGCAAGCACCTCGGTGTTGGCCAACACATACTCACTGCAATCGAGTATCGTCGGCTCCCAGTTCCTCAGCGCCTTCACCTTCGAGGCTATCGCAGATCCCACCGATGGCTTCGTGTAAGTCACACCTACGCTCATAGAGTCTTCATGCTGACACGATACACTATGTAGCACCTATCTCTCTGAGTCTGCGGCGCAAAGCGCCGCTTTGATCTCCACCACATCGACCAGCTTCCGAATGGGAGCGGACCACACGACTGTGCTCAACCCCTCGTGAGTGATATTAGTTTCCGCTGTGGTCATAGCTTACCATTGCGTGCAGTGGCGCTGGACGTAATTCTGTACGGATCAAATCGACAGCTGCGTACACCACGCACGTCGCTGTTTTCAATGTGAACCACATGCCCGAGGGGTGTGGGACTTAGCCTGCTATCTGGGAAGTCGACGAGGCCGACTGGCCCAATGGTGTAAGTCTCGTTCATATACATTGACGAAAATATCTGAAGTCTAATCGTATTTTAGGGAGAGATTGATATCGTGGAGGGCGTGAACAACGTGACCCCCAATCAGTCAACCCTCCAGTAAGTGAAGCGCGTGTTCTTGCTGCATGCTTCTAATGCGAGTCGTGCAGCACTGGCCCAGGATGCACCATTCCGGGTAGCGGTGTCTCACAATATGGGTATGTGTCACGATGCTCAGCTCTACAAGGAAATTTATCTAACGTCCTTACTTAGAAACACTGTCGGAACTGACTGCAATGCAAACGATAACGGCAACGCAGGATGCGGCGTCCAATCGCCCGACGCAAACAGCTTCGGTCCCACTTTCAACGCCGCTGGTGGCGGATACTACGCTATGGAACGCACGAGCACATCCATCAAAGTCTGGTTCTGGGCGCGGGGGTCTGCTTACATCCCCGCTGCGCTGTCCAGCGGCGCGTCGAGCATCGACACGTCCGGCTGGGGCGAGCCGACTGCTTACTTCCCCAACACGGACTGCAACATCGCGAACAGCTTTTCAGCACTCAATATTGTCATCAACCTCACCTTCTGTGCGTATATTTACATCTCATGGGATCGTCTACTGCGGGGAGATTGACGACTTTATTTATGCAGGCGGTGATTGGGCTGGGAGCTCCAACGTTTACGCATCCTCGGGATGCCCGTCGACTTGCAATGCTTACGTTGCCGCGAACCCCTCTGCGTTTGCCAACGCTTACTTCGATTTTGCGTCGCTGTCGATTTACGAGTAGGGGATAAGTGGGGGGCGCGGGGTTGACTTTTTTATTCATTTTTATTGAAGGGTGTTATGTATTTGTTCTGATGTTCAATTCAATTCAATATTGGGTCGAGGTTTCCCGAAGAACACCGGTGGATCCAGACCCATGGTCAGTATGGCTTTATTGACTTCCGCTGTAATTGAGGATGTATACTTAGTATCGAGAGCTTTGCAGTGCATCCAGATACTGATTTCATTAGCTTTGAAATCAGGGATACGATGGCAAGTAGATGACAGATTCGGAGCAGCCACTGCCTAGCTGCTCTCAAAGCACGTGTAATAATTGCACCGGTGCTCTTGATTCGCGCTCTGACTAACAGGTAGACGCACTCCTCTAGTGTAATAGGGATCATGGATTTTAATTGACATTGCTATCAATAAGGGATTCCTGCGGTGGCAACAAACTGCGATTTGATAGACCTCTTGCGTTTGGGGCCGGTTCAGCCACGCCGCCTGATAAGTATGCTATATGACACCAATCCGCGTCGTCACTGCGTCATTCATCCAACATTATCGTTTTTCAAAATGTATGCTACTAGGGCCCATATGAGCTCAGAGCCGCCATAGAGAATTATTATCTTTCTGAGCAGGGTGAATGTTTCTTCGATTACCAGTGGACATTGGAGGATGTTATGGTGAAAGATGATCATTGATTAGTATTGCGTGGACAAGCGTTAGAGAATAGATAGATACGGTGAGACCCTAAGGCGTGAAGTATGCATTGCGTGGCCATCCCTATTACATATCGGGCAGGTAGGGCTGAACCGGCCGCAAACGCAAGCGGTCTATCAACCCGCAGTTTGCTGGAAAGAAAGGCGACTTTTAGGATGTGGTACACAAACCAGTCAAGGAGGCAAATACCATGGTATTTGGAATGTTCCGTCGAGTGCCCACACCCTTTAACTTGATTGATGTTGGGGCTAATAGGCATATCGTCGGATTAAACTGAAGCCACCGAACACAAGAGAAGTTGAAAGAAGTGAGATTTCGTAAAGATAACGCTGAAGCCTGATGCTCTTCCGACTTCGGTGCCTTAGTTCAATTGCGGCCTAAGGCGAGAGATAGAAGGGAGTAGGAGAGGAACACTTATTCGTGCAAATAATGATTGGTCAGTTGTTTGCCTGAGGGGTTCAATTGTGGGGCAGTGCCCCAGTGGCTCCGAGCCGAGGCATTCGCCGTTCCAATCAACATGCTGAAAATGGCTGGATGGCGTGGATTTGGAGTTTAGTATCAAGGACTTGTGAATCCCTGCGAAGATTTTAGTCAATGGAGCGTAAATCAATCTCGTATTGTCGCGGTACCATATGCATATCAATTGCGCAATTACACATCCGTTTGCAACGTGCAGCCGGATGATATGGAGAATCACAACTGAGTCCTTATTTGTGCCTCATGCTAATATACAGGCTGACGAACATCAATTTATTCGCTAGTTTAGTCCAAGATACCAAAGATAACTTGTACTTGGTCAAGTCGCAGCCAGCACAGGCAGGTATGTACTTACTTCGTAACAAACATGAGTCGAACCAAAGTTGATCACGAGTGCAACGCGAGGTGGTCTAAAGATGGCGATGTGAGGTAGAGAGTCAAATTCAAACGTAAGAAGTAATTACCGTTCTCTGCACCAATGAAGCGCATCATTTGACCAGAATTACGACAAGTGGAACGAGGTGAGGCGGAGAAAGGCAACGTTCAAGGGCGGTGATGCCACTTATGGCGATGCCCCTGAGCCTGATAAGGTGTATTGAGTCATGGGAGGGATTTGTTCTCTAGACTTGGCCATCGCAGCACTAAGTCTCAACAATTGCCCTCGAACGATACCTCCAACGACAACCTCCAACCATTCACCTTCACTGGGTCTTGCATTCACTTACACGACCCAACCCTTTTGCGTATTTATAACTTTATCCTTACTTGATGCCCCCCCGAAAGAACCGTAATGCCAATCGATTCTCTGCTGGAAATACACCCAACCTCCAGCCTGCGAAACTACTTCCCGAACTTGATACCCCCAGCCCCGCGTCGCTCGCAGAGGACCTCCCATATATCTATGGCGATCCAGAGGGAGGATCAGAGTTGACACGAGAGCCGACGCCAGAGCCGCAGATGGACATATTGGGCCACCAGGTCGACCTGTTAGACATGCAGGAGGGCTCAGAGCGTGTACGGGGGGATATAGACTATGGGATGGCCTACGCGGCTTCCTCGCCTCCCGCTCGCGCGTTCGATCTATCCGACTCAGTCGATGTCCACCGGGAGACCTCGGCCGAGGCGTACGAACCGGGCCATGTCAGATCGCCCGTTCTGGTTCGGTGAGTTGTTCTACCCTTATCGCACCCCATTCCATCCTATCATTGCTTGGTCGAGTTGGGGTACTGCCTTACATGCCCAGAGCGAGCGCCTCGTACTTGTAGTCTTTGAGCCTCATGCGTGGCAACATGTCTGAAGGACTTCCTCTCGTGGAACGCGGGGATGATGTAGTGTGAGCGTGCACGCGTCACCATGTCCAAATGACCTCCTCGTGGAAGGCGATGAGGATGCAATGCGAGCGCGCACGGTCCCGTGTACTTTGACTCTCAGTATATCACCTCGTGTGCACAGCGGATCTCGCACCGCATCACGGAGTGCCCCACGTCTGCGCCTATTCCTCCATACTATCCCTATACCACTGTCCGAATACATGTATACTGATAAACGTCCCTTTCCTCTTATAGTGAAGCTTCAATGATGGAGAGCCTCTCGCGCACTGTGCGCAGCTACGTCCCCAGCTCCATCTCCATCCCCTCCGGCACCCCAGCTCCCCCTCGCGTCTCGCGTCCTCTATCAATAGGGAGCTTCATGAGCGCAGGTCCAGCTTCACCCTCATCGCCCGTCATGACTGCGACCATCATGCCCAATCATCGCGGCAGCCCTTCGCACGACTGGCGCGCGCGGAACACCTCAGGCGGGCACCAACATTCGCACGGAGCAGCAGGGCTAGACGAAGTCTTCGCCAGCGACGAAGAATCCGCATCTGCGGCTACCACGTCCCCGGCCCATCCATTCAACATGCGGTCGCTCCCGAACGCATCCAACACGTCGTACCCTAGTGCTGATACAGGCGACGCTATCCTCTGGTCTCACTGGGACCAGCTCCGCGAGGGATCCGACACGCGGCGACTACTCTTTCTTGGATATGTCGCTGGGCTTCAGGTGTGGGACTGCTCGAAGCTCGGCAGCGTCGTCGAGATCTTGAACCTCGCAGGGAAGGATTGGGGGCGCGTCACCTTCGCTGGTGTACTTCCCTCGCCTCCGGGCAAGGGGGATCCGTATGCGAAAGAGAGGCCCTTACTTGGCCTAGTGTAAGTGCATCACTTGTCTTTAAGCACGAGATCGCGAACTAACTGTTTACGATTACAGTACGGGCTCTTCTGAAGAGAGCATGTTCTCTATTTATTCGATGAAGACTCATCGAGTCATCAAGACACTTGGGATTTCTGATGTACATTCATTCTCCTCTAATGAACGATTTACAGCAATTGTAAGTTCTACCTTTGCTCGTTACTTACACCCATTTCTAACTGCCATTTCCTTCTAGTGTACTACCACCCCGCCTTCGATTCACATTATAAACTCAACAACACTTTCGCCCTTGCATATCATATCGGCCGCCACTTTATTACCATTCTCACATCCGGTCTCTCCGAGCGCAACAAACAACAAATCTAATACAAACAATGTACCAAATGTATCAACATCTATTTCGCCACTAGACACCGCGTCTCTCTTTGCGCAGCAGGCCACACAATCAACTACTCCATCCCCCGTATACGCGCTCTCCAACAGGCTCATCGCGTTCGCTGCGGCCCCTCCGTGCCCCTCGTCCTCTGGAGGACACACCACGCAGCCTCTCCCAAGGACACGGCCACCATCAGGCACGTTCGGGGTCAACGTCACCCAGGCCGATCTGGGGAATGCAGCTCTCAAGGTTGGGGGCTCGGTGCTCAGCGGGATGAAGGTGCTTGGCGGTATCGCCTACTCCGCCGCGAAGGCCCGCGTCGCGCCCACCTCGCCAATCGAGAGGCTGGAGGAGGGGAAGAGTGGGCTCAGCAACATGTTCTTTTCGAAGAGCGCACCAGCTGCCAGCGGGAGGAGGATATCGGTCTCGGGTCCTGGCGACAGCAAGACCGGGCTCGGCCAGGAGTCCCCTCCCGAGCCCGTGTTCCTGGAAGGCGCATCTCCATCCAAGTCGGGCCACTACATCACAGTCCTCGACCTCGCCTCCTTACTCACACATTCCAAACACGCCCCCGCGAAGCCCACTGTCATCGCTGAATTCGTCGCCTCTAAGCGATACCCTGTCAGCGACATTCAGTTTACAGCAGACGGAAACAGCTTGATCGTTACCCCAGCCGATGGGAGGCTCCTCCGCGTGTTCCATTTGCGCCCAGCCTCGCCGACGACCAAGCTCGCAGCTGCTGCGATTAAGGAAGCGGGTGTTCCCGCTGAGCCTTGGCATGTGTACGCCTTGCGTCGAGGACAGACAGCAGCGGTTGTGGAAGGTGTAGAGGGATCTGGGGACGGGAGATGGATTGCGGTGGGGAGTAGGAAGCGGACTGTGCACGTTTTTGCTGTAAATCCATACGGGGGCAAGGCAGATCACAGGAGCCATCTCGAGGGACGAGTGCGGAATGTTCATGAAATCGTAAGTCTGTTATTGCGATGCACCTTAGGATTACTAACTTATCATTTGCGATAGCAGCCATTGTCCACGCAAGTAGCTGCCATAGTCCGGCTCCGCGCTCATTACACCCCCTCGGCAGAGCAGCGCCTTGTCCCGCTAGCGTTCACTTTCATTCAGTCGTCCGAGGCGTCGCTGCCCGTGAATCTACTCCCTCCTGCTACGTACACCCACTCAGCTCCTACATCCGTACAGTCCTCGCCGGTGATGCACGCAGAGCCACCCTCTCCTCACCAGCTCAAGCGCCCGACTAACTATCAAGACGTCCTCGTTTTCGACGCCATGGACGGCAGTTTGTCGTTGAGAAGGTTCACCGTGGACTCTCGAACTCGGGACCACCTTACCCTCCCGGCTTCCGTCGGCGGCACCTCAATCTCACTCCCAGGGGCTAGCCTCTCCAGTCGTCTGGGGATATCGCCCCCGAGCGTCGGAAGCAAGTCGTCTGGCTTGACGCAGATGATGCAGGCTCCAAGCGAGCTTTCTGTTAGTAACTCCAACATACTGGCATCGTGGAACTTGAAGCGGGGGCATGACTGGACTGAAGTTCATAAAGAGCTCAAGGTCCAGCCGGCGATTAGCCGCAGAGGGCTTTCCGCCAAGTCGAAGTAAGCCCTCATACACTTATTCCGCAACCACTACTGACGCCCCTTTGCAGCTTATTGGCCCACGCGGAACTTTCCCCCGCTCCGAAGTCCAATCGTCTGGTCCCCCGCCCCATCTACCTATCCCACCAGTTCTTCTTCCAGGCCTTTGGGGAGGACTACCACGCGCTTATTCGTCGGTTCCATCTCGGCATTGATGGAAGCAAGATCGACGTCCGCAGGGAAGTCTCAGTCCACGCGTTCTCGTCAGGAGCAAGCGAGAATTTTGTCGAAGAGTTCTCCGCCCCGCGGGACAATATGCACACGACGTCCTCGTCCTTCGACGAGCCCCTGGCGTCGGCACTCTCTGCCGGGCTCGACTATGCGAATCCGTTCCGCACGATCCCCATGCTCCCGAACGGCGCCCCGAAATCGTTCAGGAACCCCGTGCCTATTCGTAACATGACCACCGGCATCACAGATGGCATGAGTGAAAGCCTGGGGCGCATTCGACGCGAGATGCACAAGGTTCGCTCGCCTGTCCTGGGCCCACGTTCGGACATCTCTGGATCCGTCCCTCTCGAATTCGACGAAGAAGACTTCCTCGATAGGGGCGAGAACCACTTGCGCGTGCGCGAAGACTCTTTCTCCCGTAGCAACTCCCGCGGGGATGACTCTGCTGCCTCGATATCGACCCCTTCTACTAGTGCAGCACCGCTGGAGGATGAAGTGGACAACTCTTGGGGATGGAATGCAGAAGATAAACAGGTAGTCGATGAAGTGGAGCAGTTCGACGACGTGGTGGGATTCTTAGACGAGGAGCAGCCTCGAGCCATTGTGCATAAAGAGACGAAGAAAGGTAGACGTTGAAGTTCGTGCAGTATAGCAGTACCTTCATCATTTAAAGTGTTTCTCGCTCTCGTAGAAATAATGGACAATAACTTTGGAGGAATTGCAGTTATCATGAGATTAGCAGACTATCCGACAGAAGTGCTTCAGCTCGTGTGACAAGACTGAATGAGGAAAGTACAGGATAAATAGATAGATAAGTGCAACGGATGAGTCCAATGAAAACATGATAATCGCAGCGAATGAGTCCAGTGGAAAACGGGAATGGTAGAACAGTGTGTGGATGAAGTCTATACTGACTTGAGGCTACCGATGCCGCCATAGTTTCACGTATAGGATAATAAGGACCACGATGATGAGGACGGCGATCATGGCAGAGATGACCACGCGCTGCTTGTACATCCTAGAAAGATAAACGTGTTCGTCAGCTGTCTCCTTTCGATTGGGGGGCATGTTGGTTGTTGCGTTATGGGGGTTGGAGGGCCTTGGGACGGAGTTGCTTGTTTGGTTTGGAGGGACCCGTTCTTTTGTTTTCTTTTTTTTCGGGTTTCCGGAGGGGGGTTTTTTGGGTTGTTGGGGGTTTTGAGGTTGCAGTTAACCCGGACTTGCCGTTTGGGTTTTGTTTTTTGAGTTTTTGGCTTTGAAGGCAGTTAGGCGGGTTTCCCGTTGCGGGGAATTGGCAGGTTTGCCTTCAGGAGGCGGCCTTCAACGTAGTCGGGAGAGCAATTCAAGAGTAGATAATGAAATGATAAAGTAGCTCGTACCGTATCGCTCGCACCCTGGATCTGTTCCCTCTGCCTTTGTAACGAGGCCAAGATCTGTGCGCCTTGGTCCTCCGTCTCAAGTGCGAGGCGATTACTTGATTGGAGTCGCCTGTGAAGGGAAAATTCTCAGGTCAGTGACCAACACGCATGGAAGATATTGAGCAAGGAGAGGGTGTCATAGGTTCTAGCCACGAGTACGAAAGGTAGGGGTGGACATCTCACGGTATTGCGAAATAGACAATGACTCACCTTGTTCCATCATCCAGCATCGATGTACCAACCAACAGCCTATCACGTTGCCCTCGCTCCGCGTTATCCACTGCATCCGCTTTCCCTCGTCCTCCCAGTCCCCGTAGCCAGCCCCCTCCACCTGCAGCGGAGTTGCGAGACGCGGTATGCGCCTCTCGTGACAGCTTCTTGTATCTCGCAAGATCAGCCTGGGCACGCTTGAGACGCGGGGTATACGTCGCCCGGATCGAGTTGGGAATGCCTTGTATTTCGATTTGCATTTGCGATATCTACTCGTACGGCTTAGTGAAATCCTACAAAAGATGCTATGTTGTACTCACGAGATCGTCTGCTTCGTCAAGACTCAGCTCGACGCGGCGTAGCGCCGCCTTCTTGGCCTCTGCTGCAAGGACAACACGCCGGACGTTAGCAACTGCACATGTAGAAGTGATATCATAACGCACCACCATTTGAGCCAGAACCGTCCTCTTCAAGAGACTGTTTTACTGTCGCGATAAGCTGCGCGAACTCGTTCTCGTATGAGGAAAACACAGCAGTAGGTTCTTCCATCGCCGGCAATGAAGAGCAGGACAAGAGCCTGACAACTTCGGCCACCTTTGCTGCGTCAGTGCGCCACACGTCGCTAATTTTAGGAATCCCCCTGTCAAATGTTCATTTCCCTCACGCAACTCACGCTTTTATGTAAGTCTGTTTTGTGTCTCGCTTACTTCTATCACGGTCCGGCCAACTAAACATTGTTCAGTGCTTCGCCTTAAAAAATCATATCCACGAGGTTTCATTGCACGCAAAGTTCTCCCGATCGTATGATGTCGGACTTAAGCTTGCCTCGGACGATCGAAAGCTGAAATTGACTTTGTAAAAAATTTGGATTATCATGCTCCAACGTATGTCTGTCCTCGTAGCGTGAGTTGATATATTCCTTGAAACAGCTCATATCATCCCCCTTGGAGCCGAATGAGATACATGTGTACGACCAGAGGTTACATCTGTCCTTCGTCTAGCCCGAGCCGCTGCATTATTGCACGAATCTTGGGACTCGGGTGCTATTCCCAAGATCTCCCAGTACTGACCACAATCAAAGTGTTGCAGACACTGACAGTGCTTGAGGCGAAAGGCCATTTCAAGCAGCGAGAATGGCTCTGGTCGTCTGGCAACAGCATTGGCAGGATCCTACGTTCCACTCACACGTACTAACAACGTACTAATGCTATGAGAAAGACATCCCCCTCGCCGAAGTGTCCGAGGTCGCCGACCCGACGGAAGGATGCGTTAACACTTTGCCCTCAAAGACCGCGCTATTGGACATTACATCACTCCACCATGAGCATCCAGCAATATAAATACCCAACCATTCTCCCTAGGTTGAATCATAATCCCCTGCTTCTCTGCATTCTATCCATCACTCTTTCAACCTTTGTTCCCACATATACGACATTCTTTCAACCTCACCTACTACCCACACACCAGAAAAATGATCTTTGCAACTCTCGCCGTGCTGGTGGCTGCTGCGACCTCCACCGCCGCCCAGCGACCTACCAACACCTCTATCTGGTAAACCCTCTCTTCGTTCATCGTTGAGTTTAGCCTAACACGCCCCACCCATAGTGACTACTACACAACCGCGCTGCTCACCACAAACAACGCCACAAACCAATACACTTTGCTCACCCTCCTCGTGAACACTGCCGTCATCGGAAACTACACCCAGCCCAACCACAATGCTGTCCCGGGAATCCTCTCTGCTAACGGGACCTTCAATGGGACACCGGTCAACCTCGCACCATACTTCAGCGGTGGGCTCGAGAGTACGAACGTCAACGGCGCCGCGTCGGCTGTCAATTTCCTCGACGACGGAGGCGCCGCTCCTTTGATGAAGAACATGCCCGCCGCAGGCACGACATCGAACCAGTAGTACGTGCTAACAGAACATTGATTCTTTAATAGACACTGATACCTAGATTCTTCGCTAGCAAGCTATTAACGCACTTGTACAGCTATTTTGGAGCTGCACTCGGCTGCTCGACCTATAGCGAGATGGGTTTCCCCGCATATGCCGGCCAGTCATCCATGTATTCCGTTCACAAGTAAGTACTTCCCCATTCACCATGATTTATTCCCTCATCCATATGCAAATAGGTATATGGGCCTCGACGCGAACGAAGTGGGCTACTTTATCACCCAAGTTGGTCTCTCTGCACAGTCATTCGGTGTGGCTGCTGCAGACGTGACTGCCGTGGGCACACTACTTGAGGGCGTCTTCGACGTCAAATGCGCCGCCGCGACCACTGTGATCCCCGCACAGGGCGCGCAGCTGCAGAGCATCTGCACCGCAGATGATTGCCCGACTGCCGCAAACGCATCTTGCTCGGCTTACGGTACCGTCCCGAGCCAGCCAGCTAGTGCAACCGGATCTGCATCTGGAAGTCGCTCGACGAGCGCACCTGCGGGCGGAAGCAGCAGCGGGGCGGGTGCTATGGGTGTTAGCGGACTATTGGCCGGTGTGGCGGCATTTTTAACTGCTATGCTGTAGGCGAGCTGCAAATAGCAATTCATATTCTTTTTAAACGGCGCTCCTCGGGGTAGATATCAAATGGATATCAAATATTCAACTGGGCTGACTCATAAAATTCTTACACTGCGAAAACATTTCCTTGGGCCTCCGCTTGCTGTCGGGGTTTGCAGCTAATTAACCCACCCCCATATGCCAGATCTCTTTCAAACCACTTGAGCTCCTCAATCGTCCTAACCGTGCTTTCCTCCATCTCCTTCCCATAGCATATTTATTGATTATATTGCTCCAGATAGCACCGCATCCTGCCCCCACTCGAGCTAAAAGCCTAGCACAGCTACTGCATCGCCCTTCCAAGTATTGTCTATATATTAGACCCGTCAGAGATCTGGGATCTCTTTAGATGGTATGCCAGTACTTTCTAATAGATGGAAATTTCAGAACACGATATCGATAAGTTGTTGGGAGAAGTTAAAGTCAATGGTGTAGCTTTAACTTTGACGAAGGTTCGTTCTGACTCGCCGCGGATCGCGGCCTTAGTAAGTATTATAAGCAAAGCAACATTTTTCGTCATCGATCGTCAACGACACTCAACGTTTCAACTGCGAGCACTCAGTGCCACTCAGACCTCTCTTCTCTCACTGATATCGATTTCCAAATGCACCGGTGCCTGGAGATACCAGAGTTAATATGCCTTATCTGCGAGGAGCTGGAGTCTAACGAAAGCACACTACTGGACGCTGCCCTTACTTCTAAAGCTTTCCTCGAGCCTGCCCTTAGTGTTTTATGGAGAAAGCAGCATTGGATAGACGTCCTTTTCCGAGTTCTTCCCAGTGATGTGTGGGTGGATCAGTCTGAATTGGAGGAAGGAGATCGGTTTCTGGTGCGAAAGTGAATAGAATTGTGCACGATCGGCTACTTAAATATCTCCCCAGGACATCCGAAGACCGCTCCTGCCAACAGATCTTGAACGGTATCGATTTTATAAAAGCATGATAAAAGAAGTGAATTTCGAAGCCACGGGCGCGATGGGGACCCCATCTCGTAACAGCTATGCCATGCTGCGCCGTGCGTTCGACGCCTACCACCCAAGCGAAAGCTACCTTCCTGAACCAACCACCCTCCAATTCAACATGTCCGATGATGAGGGCTGGCATCTTTATGATATGATCTCGCAAAATCTGAGGCTCCTCAGGATCATTTGTCACCCCTGTCATATATCACTCTTGGCGATGCTATCAACACTCTCCACCAGAACGCCCTTGCTCAAAGACCTCGATATCTCAGAAATAATAAACGAAGAAGTGTTTGGCGTTTTGGCGTTTTCGCTGCCTTCCCTACAGAGTTTGCAGTCCTTTCAATGCGATACCACAATCACGACCGACGTCGCGACAGCCCTGGCTGCATTACCACACCTCGTCCGACTGCACTGCATTCTGCCAAGGCATCCCACGTCTCTATCTCACCTTCAGCACTCATCCAACAATCTGTTCCCGTCCCTTCGACATGTACATCTTAAAGTCCACCAGATCTCCTCGATCGCGCGATTCTTTCAAACCTACATGACAACATGTCCAGCGAAAATATTCAAGGCAACCGTTCTCTATGACGATTCCCAACACCTACCACCAGATGGACTACCGAACACATGGCAGAGTCTTTCGGGAGGATTATATGTCCACTCGCTAACTTCCTTTACAATCGACTGCACACTACCCGTGGTCGTGTCATCGACGACGGCCCCTCCTATAGGTCTTCGCGACTTCCATCCCATTTTGTCATGCGGTCAATTGGAGGTGTTTTCCCTCCAACTCAATCGCTCTATGAGTGGTTTTGATGATTCATCTTCAGAGGCTATGGCTGTAGCATGGCCAAAACTTCGTGGACTTATCCTTGCCTCCTATATCCGCGAGCATATACCCACCCGTTGCACCATGCGCACCTTATCATATCTCGCTCACGGCTGCCCGGATCTGGAGATTGTGGCGATCACATTCTCTCCCTCCACAGCGCCCTACCATGTCCAAACACCTAACGGCAATTCTGTACATCTCAACTTGGCCGATCTGAACGTGTTGCATAGTCCTCTATCATGGTCTTCCGCGGCGGGAGTCGCCTCATTCCTCTCCGACTTCTTTCCTTGCATGCACAGTATCACGATCCCTCAGCGCTACACAACACCTGAAGACGAACAAAATTTGCTCGCGTGGCGCGAGGTGCGTAGGTTATACGAGGCGTCGGGCATGGCTAGGAGGGATTTTTGATGCATCGTGAGGCGAAATACAATTCATGATTGGCGGTGTATTCAAATATGATATTTGGTCACAGTTCATACAGTTCATACAACTGCCAAAAGGCTCGGAGTGGTGCATATTTTAGTGGATAACGGATGAGTGGGCTAAGATATTCGAAGGCGAACGACGGATGTCGTGTACGAGTCATAAAATGACTAACTTGAATAACTGCGGAATACAGCGGCGAACGTCAATAACGGAGCTTGCCACTTTCCAGGACAATTCTTCGTGGTTGCGCTGAGCAGCAGAGCCTGGATAGTGCGAAGCAAATTGAATAAAAAAAGAAAACATTGGTCAAGACGAGAATAAGTGGCCATAAAGTTCCACGCAACAAGGACGCATATCACTCCATGCGTCTTGACGCAAGTGGAAGAAGAACGGCTCGGTTCGAATGTGAAGGACAACAGCAAGGACACATCTGGACATGGTGATGGAACTGATTGCGATGAACGAGCATTATAATAAGGAATGCTGCATGCGACTTACGCTGAGTCAGCGGGAGGGCAGGTAGGTATTACGGTAATGGCGCCTCAGCTCTCGCATGATCATGGAATATATTCGACACGATGAGGCTCGGATGCCACATGTACAGCGGATTAAGTTTAAAAGGGAATGATTGTCTTCAATTTCCTGGAGTAATTGCAGCAGGTTATTTAAGCAAAGGCTGCCGAAGAGCGCCAGATCACGGAAGAAAGAGACCGGCCAACGAGTACGAAGTCAGAAGGACGAACACTGCCAAAATCTACAGAAGTGCGAGCATTGTTTTGCGCAGTGTGAGCTTAATCATTGATTTGACATTTCACAAAAGCAATCTTAAGTATACGTAGTTATATACAAGGAGATTTTGGGTGTAGCTATAATATGCCACCCTGCATAAAGACGAATAAAAACAAAACTAAATAAAATAAAAACTTGCGGATGACGGCGACTACTCGTAGATGGTGAGGGATGCAAAATCAAAGTAGGCATCAACGAATGCAGAAGGATTCTCAGCGACGTAGTCGATGCAAGTCGATGAGCATCCGGAAGCTGCATACACGGACGAAGAGCCGGCCCAGTCACCGCCTGCAGAGTTGATCAGTGTCCCGCACGAGTGCAAAAACAAAATGATTAGACCCACAGAAGGTCAAGTTGATGACGATGTTGAGCGATCCGAATTCAGTGTCGATGTCGCAGTCAGTGTTCGGGAAGTACGCAGTTGGCTCCCCCCAACTGGAAGTGTCAATGCTTGTGGCACCAGAAGTGAAGGCGGCAGGAATATACGCAGAATCTCTCGCCCAAAACCAAACTTTGATGGACGTAGTCGTACGCTCCATAGCGTAATATCCGCCACCAGCGGCGTTGAAGGCGGGTCCGAAGCTATTCGAGTCTGGCGACTGTACGCCACATCCCGCATTCCCGTCGTCATTCGCATTGCAATCTGTAGACACGGTGGTCCTTCGAGGCAACGTTAGGCTTTATATTATGAGGGAATGTTGTGTTACATACCCATATTGCGCGACGCCCCCGTTGGCTGGAATGGTACATCCTGGACCAGTGCTGCAAGTCGAACATGAGACGATATGGCAAGGGGAAGGCACTCTACGTACTGGAGGGTGGACTGATTTGGTGTGACGTTGTTCACACCTTCAACGATATCGATTTCTCCCTGGAGCGCAGATCCTAGTTAGACTCAACACGTCTGTAAACGGATAAGCAACTTACAGCATCCGGCCAGTCCGCCTCGTCGACTTCCCAAATAGCAGGCCAAGTGCCGCACCCCTCTGGCATGTGGTCCAAATCGAATACAGCGACATGTGTTGTGTATGCGGCGTTGGATTTGATTCGGACAGAATTACGTCCTGCACCACTACAGACGGGCGATGTCAATATGCATTGCAACGAGATGTGAAAATGAGAAAACTTACGTAGGACTAAGCGTAGTGGTGGAGTCGGCTCCCATGCGGAAGCTGGCGGAGGTGCTGGATATCAAACCATCGCTTTGAGCTGTAGCCTCATCGACATAGGTACTAGGATCCACTGTGAGCATGCAGATGTATTAAATGAGTGGTGCGATGCAACATACACAAAGCCAGAAGTGGGATCCGCGATGGCCTCGAATGTGAATGCGCTGAGAAACTCGGAGCCAACAACGCTTGATGACAATGTGTACGTTTGAGCCAATGCTGAGGTGCTGGCATAAGCGAGAGCGAGGAAGACAGAAGGGACTGAGAGTCTCATGTTTCTAGAGGACTGGCTGCGATGGCTGTTGATAATTCCTCTCGACCATGGTCTGCCATTTATACGCAAGCATGAGCAGCTGAGATCACAGAGAGACGATCATGGGTTCACTGGAAACATCGACAAGAGGACTGCCAGCAAATCAAGCAGCCTATAGCGGCTTGCTGGGGTCTATCATGACGCTGGCGATACCAAAATTGCAGAATGCGCGTGAACACGTGTAACGTCGACCAGATACGAGCAGTTTGACGGGTGGCAAGATGGCGGCAGCGCATCGAGAGGTACGAACTTTGTGTCCTTTTGCGACCATTGCAGTGGAAATGACCATCGGTGGGTTAATTTAAGGTTGTTGTGTCCCCGATGATACACCTTACGCAGCGTAAGAGACTAAATTTAGCTGCTGAAGTGGTTAATAATATGAGTGTCCCATCAACCGGCCGCCAGGATTGAGAGCGAAACGTAGTTGCTCACCTCCAGCTGGCAGAGTGAAACCCGATCGGACTTACAAGTGGGTCAATGTCTGCTTGAACCTGGCAGCATCTGAGCCCACAATCTGCATCTGCGGCCGTCAGTCATGATTGTCGCTCTTACCGACCAAGCACAAGGTACATACCGCCAAAACAAGTAAGGATTCTAAAAACCACGAAGACCGCGGGGGCTCAAAGTGCGTAGATCGATCCTTCCAATTGGCTTCATAGTATTTTTGTTGTAGGCTTTTAGCTATAGTATTCTTACGACCACATTTGTGCAGAACAGCAGCAATGGTGCCCAAGCCCTAGAATCCAGATATGTGGCCCGTGCGTAACTTAGAGTCGGTTGTGGTGGATCCATGGGGTCAGTCTCAAAATCGAGGACTAAGAACAAATGAATAGCATGGTGGTCAAGAAGAGTACATAGGCGTCAGCAATGTGTCAACCCCAAGTTGCGACTGAGTCCGTCGACTCGAGCTAGCGCCGGTGTTCGTCGGGACCCGCTTCTCCTCGCTCATTGTAGAATAAATTTCATTGAGGAGGTTCGACCAACATATGCCGTCCTAATTTCGCGGTTTAGGGTGAAAATTTGCCATCCGGGGCCAGGTGGACGCAGGACGCGAGGAAACAAGGCCGCACATTGCTGCAGGAGGGTAAATAGCCCCTGTTCGCATGCAATATTGGTGACGCTACTTCCAGCGCTCCTGCTCCATGCGCAACTCACTCACCACCTGTTCTGCTCAAATCTCTGCTATAACATGCAGCTCAGAATGAATCTAGTTTCTTCCCGCAGTCAATTCCATCTTTTCTCACTCAATTCATCCTCCAAGTTCTCCTCGCAATGTTCAACTTCAAAGCCCTTATTTCCGCGATCATCGTCTCTTTCGCTGTGGCAAAGGACCAGGTCCGTCTCTCCAATTTTAATGGAGCGACGTCCACCTCTGCGACCGTCACTAACGATTCCGACAGCTACATCGCTAAGCTCACTGTCGGATCCTAAACTGTGAGTACAGCAGTTTAGAATCAATGCTATTCATGCTAACCAACGCAAACAGTTTGACTTGATTGTCGACACTGGCTCGTCCAACACTTGGTTGGCGCCAACACCAGGTACACCGGATCCGGCACAAACACTGGTAACTCAATATCTATCTCCTACTGATCGGGTTCCTTCAACTCCACCACTGGCCTCGCCAAGTTCACGAGCAAGCCCACGGACATGAGAAGAAGCTGGAGCGGACCCTCGCGTGGTACCTTGTCCCTAGCGACCGGTGCTTCAACTTCGGCATCGGCGGCAACGACTACTACTCATAGATCGGTGACGGTGGAGCATCGAGCGTCGACTTTATCATCAAAAGTTCCTCGAGAACTACTCTACCGTGTTCGACACATCCAACAAGCGGGTTGGATTTGCCACCGCTGCATAAACAACCCGCCCGTTTCATGGATCATCGTGCCGAGTATTATATTTACATTTAAACTATCATTTATAATGTTTATCGTGATACCACCGGAATCAAAATATCTGCCTCACTGTAGCCATCTTTCAAGCGCTGCATCTTTCGTTAACAGCACTTGCTTCTGCGGTCCATACATATAAGTAATGTGCCGCATTCGTATCTGACCGGATGAAAATTGAATCATGTATACTGCCGTCTCTTCTTAGCTGCACCACTGTTCGTGACACTATCGCTGTCAGTTTTGCTCCGAGTCAACTTCGACTATTTCTTCTCAACGTTGAAGGCCACTCGGATTCATATATAAACAACGATGCATATGGATTGCGCCATCTCCTAACGTACTGCGTAATCTCCCAACTTCAACTATAATCGATCCATTATCTCCGTTTGAAACGATGGAATAAGATGGTGGTCATGGTGGCGAGATATGATCGACTCCGATATTAAATAGATTTGCAACATACACTTGAGCAGAATTTATGCTGTTCGATTTCATCCCCTGCTTAGGTTAACCAAGCAAGGCAGTATTGAGAAAGTGATGAGGCAGCACTCAACCGTAACTGGCGCTGAGTAGAGTCTGCACACGTCGGTTTTCTACATTTTAGGGACTACGCACTTTGATATGGGCATCTGAGCTTTCCCCCAAGGTCATGTCTTATGTTGCACGTTGGTTGAACGTCTCGTTGTGTCATTTGATCCTCAAGTCGTCTCAGGTGAGGGTCAAGTTCGGTCCAAGTGGTTGGAAACGGTGACGGAGGATGATGAAATCAGCACGACTCCATATTGTCGGTAACACGGCGCAATGGGGTAGATATGCATATGTTGAAAGGGCTTCCAAAATATATTTAAGAAGAAGAACAAGTTATATTTTTGGAATTCCAGCAGGGGGCGAAGACAATGGCCGTGGCCGTCACTGAGAGAAACCGAAAGTTGAGCGCGTCCCTCTCGCGCTCAGAATTTTTTCGTGCATCGTACCGTGCTTAAATGATGTATATTAACCATAATGCCCCTGACTATCACAATACGCACTCTTGCGTCTGATTGTCTGCAATATGATGGCTCAAATCAAACGCACTCCCGAACCAGCGTTGCAGTTGATATCATACAACCTAGCCACCGCTTCCCAAGCGGCCCAGCTCGTTAATTCCTCATTCGTTGCATTCTCTGTTTCACCCCGCGGGATGTTGATATGTTTTATCTGAGGGAATAAATTGGATAGGAATGACGCCACGCCTGTCGCGGAATCCCATGGCAACAAACTATCTGAGATGTTCAACAAGGTCAAGTTGAGGTGCACAGCGTTTCCGTCGGCTGATTGAATATGATAGGGCGCTGTGGATGGGGAGAACGTGATAGTCACGGCCTCCAAATCTGGGCAGCCGCGAGCCAGATAGGATAGGGTACGCAGAGTACACATTGTTGGTGGATGTCCTTTGGGAAACGAGGTGACGACGAGTCCACGGAGTCTTGGCCACGCAGATGCCATAGCCGCCGACGCTGCATCATCGAAATCGCTCATTGAGTGATTGAGTCGGAGGGAAAATACCTCCAACCGCCCGCAGGACAAAATGGGCTGAAAG
The DNA here is from genome assembly GCA_001630335.1 of Athelia psychrophila. Taxonomy (NCBI): domain Eukaryota; kingdom Fungi; phylum Basidiomycota; class Agaricomycetes; order Atheliales; family Atheliaceae; genus Athelia; species Athelia psychrophila. The sequence goes on along the minus strand of KV417516.1, from coordinate 80,524 downwards.
TCACGAAGACCGAGAGGAGGGGCCACTGCCGATGTTGTGCTGAATGGACCGATGAAAGTGAGGGTGAAGGAAGTGAGCGAGTGGGTATAGAATCCTCCTGCAAGGTTATGCAAAGTGTTTGATAGACCATCCGACGGTAGACGCTCCGGGTCACCATGCATTATGACTGCCTTGAATTCTTGAACCGGACAAGTAGTCATGTACATCTGAAAGAATCGTGCGACCGAGGAAATTTGATGGACAGTAAGATTTACATATCGAAGGGATGGGAAAAGATTGCAGGACAAATGCTGCGGGCGAGATAGAGATGGCGGGTGACAGTAAAGTCGGCTGAGATGGGGCAATAAAGCCAGGGCATTCGCCAGCTCATTCGTGATTGTGGCATTTGACCAGGATTTGCAGTGGAAGGACTGCAAACTCTTTAACGCAGGTAAGGATTGTAACAGAACAGAAAATATCTCCTCGTTCCTAACGTCCACAATATGGAGGTGCTTGAGCATTGGTGCTTTGGTGGGGAGTGTCGAAATCATAGCTAAGAGTGATATATGGCAAGGGTTGGGGACAATGGTGAGGAGCCTCAGCTTTTGAGAGATCAAATCGTAAAGATACCAAGCCTGCTCATCTGACATGCCCAGCCGGAGGAAAGTTGGTTCCGGTAGATAGCTCTCGCCTGGATAGTAGGCGTCGAACGCACGGCGCAGCATGGCATACCAGTTGCGAGTTGCCGTCCCCATTGAGTCGACATTTGTACAATTCAAATGCTTGATCTTGGTTTTATAGAATCGATACCGATCGAGGTCTTTCGGATGAAGTGGTCTTCGAAGCTCCTGGGAGAGAGTTTCAGTAACCGTGCATGCACAACTCTATCCACATGCGCACCAGAATACGCTGCTCTTCTGGAAATTCAGGTTGATCCACCCATATGTCATTGGGAACAACCCGAAAAAGATCATCCGCCCAATGCATAGGCTTATGCCTCCATAGCACACTGAGTGCAGGCTCGAGGAAAGCCTTCGAAGTAAGCGCAACGTTCAGCAGTGCACTGCGATTGAACTCCAGCCATTCGAGAATAAGGCATATCAGGTCTGATATTTCCAGACAGCGGTGCATTTGAGTACTGATCTCTGAACAGCGGAAGTCCAAAAAACAGTGTGCTTGTCGTTGTCAATGCCGATCGATTAAAATTCCCCACGCCTTTTGGTATAACTACCTGCTTTACTCCTCCCCAACAGCGACATGGTTGACTACGAACTCGGACATTATCGACAGCGGAGAGGCAGACAAAAGTCTGTGTCTCTATAAGAATTTACTGCGATCTCCACTCTCACATCTTGCCTATCGCGGTGGTCAAATCCAGTCGCTCTCAATTGTGCCCTGCGCATGGTGGTGGCCTTGAGCAACCATTACTTGAATATCTCGACACCCTTTGACGATCTCGACCATGTTTATGTCTTGATACACTCTCTGGATCAGTGTGGCGATGAAGTACCACTTCTCCCCAGTCGGGGCATTGGATCATTATATTGGTGTATATCTTGATGGGAGACTCTCGCTTATCACCCACTGGGGCGAGAAGATCCGAGGCCTTGTCAGGACCACTTTAGTTGAGCCCCACCGATGGGATGTAAGTTTTGATATATCCTTCTATGACCGCACAGCTGAACCTCGGTCACTCTAGGTTCAGATGGGTGGCATTATAAATGGAAAGTCTCCAGCGCTGCTTGGATGTGAGAAATGTCAAGGGTCAGCTCAGGGCCCAGCCTGAAAATATCTGGGATATCTAAGAGCACATTCTCGCCGAAAATCCTCACCACCGATCATCAAATGCAGTATTGGCTAGCTTTCTCTACCCACACGTTGTCACTCCGCGAGCTTGCGGAAATTATACATGTTAACCTGGATACCAAGAATGTTCCGTCATATGATACGGATCTCAGATATGTAAATTCCCCGCACCACCCTCGCTGTTTGCTCTGGGCTGATTACTAAGACAGATGGTGGCAAGATGGTGGTAACTATTTCCCGTCAAAGTATCATGATACTTTACATTGACCGATTTCAACAGGAACAGTCAAGCTAATGGATTTTTCTGTCTTCGTTAGCATCAACAGGGACATCTCGCACTCTATGGTGGTTCAAACATGTTTGGCCTATCTACTTATCTTCAACAATTCAGCTTTCAAGTTCGATTTTCCACCGGTTAGCTGCTTCCCACGTTACATTTGCGAGTATGTGCACATCCATCTACAACTCCGGTGACCGCACAATGCGTGTATGCACAGAAGTTACTTATAAAGCTATTCACGCCAACAACTGGTCAATTGTACGTGATTATATAATCCAGATATTCACTAACTTCGTGGTAGAGCAGCAGTCGATGATGTGGCACCACCCCTTTGTTAAGCTTATCTCTTTGGCTTACAATATGCGTTTGGGTATCTTACAGAACGAGGCACAGTTTCAAACGCCATCGGCGGTCTCTGCTGGACAGCATCATAGGCGGCATCGTGGAATATGTTGTGTCAAAGACGAGCCGTTTACGCAACCTGGCGGCATATCTCGAGCGGAATATGCATGCAAATAATCCGCTTGGTGCGGCACATCTGACCAAGATCGACCATATGATGCTCGACCGTGGTGCTGATGTTCGTTTTTTTAATAGATGTTCATGGTACTGCGCTGGGTGTTGTGATGATACATGGTAATATACAGAATATCTGACTACTTCTAAAGCGGGGTGCTGACGTCAATCTGCAGGTACACGACACACTTCTGGATTGTCATCGGCACCCACTTGCTATGCTGTTTAATACTGGTCAAATATCCTTCCAGCTTATTATACATACACTAGATTACACTCTTACCCACAGCACGACCCTAATGTCTGCCTCATAATTTCACATGCATCGTTCGCTGACTCTGCCTCCCCAAGCACTGTCTAGTCACCAGGACTTAAGCTCCCTGCGAGTTGGAGGGTATTGGTACTTCTCTCCAGCACACCAGCCCCTTCTCGAAACGTAGGAAGTCAATCAATTGCTAGTTTTCGGGGAATAAATTTAGGAGTTGAGAATGAAGCTTAATGAAAGTTGGTTGACATCGAAAGTTTCAGATGTCAGTGGGAATGGGATCTTCCTATCATGATTTGAGTCGCTTAATATTAAATTGGAATAAAGCACAAGAAGCACCGGCGGTGATCACTCACTGCAAATCTTCCTCTCTCGTGCTTTGGCAAAGGTTTTAAATCATGCGGGGGTCTGTAAAATGAAAGCGCTTCTATGCATAAATGTGTAGCCCAGTGCAAACGTGGCCGTTATCGATGAAGCCCTCAGTCGAATTGGGATTGATGGGCCCAGACGACGAGAGACAACGAGCAGTTTCCCTAGCGGTCGGAGAGATGCGAGCGGCTTAATATTTATGCACCGTAATTAAGCAATTAGGGTTGTGGAAGAGGGTGCGTAAATAGCTATAGACACCCATCCGCAGGGGCTTACGTGATTCCTCTTTTTTTTTTTTGCTTCCATGTAACTTCTACCTTCTGCCTTCTGAGTTCTTCCTTTTGAGCCCGCGCGGGAGGAGTAAAGATCCGAGCATGGCACGATCGAATCTAGAGCTTGACGGACAAGGAGTGCACATAAGTAGACGCCGGATGGTTATCAGCGAGCGATCGATAAATCGATCAGGATCTACCAGGGAGTCAGAAAGGATAAGCTCCCGAAAGCCGACACGCAGCGACATGCTGGCGTTTGAAAGGGACGCATTTTTCTCCGGAAGCAGAGGCGGTTCAACTAGCTGACTTGGAGGTGATCATCACGTGTGGGGCGGTGGTGAGGTATGATACTATGAGGGCCAGCGAGCCCAAAGTCAACAAACTGATTTTTTATTTTAGCGAGAGGCTCTCAAAATACAAGACACCTCCATACACATCATGGGGTGCCATTTCTGGCTCACGAGTGCGCCCTGAGCTCATGAAATAATCAGGAGCACGAGAAGGCGATCATTTGACTAATATCCCCCCAAGTGTGTTTAGCTGGTGCAATAGCACTACACCACCCTACCCTGCACTGTCTGTCACATTATACAATGCTTGTGAAATATCAAATGTCAGCTGGGAAGCATATGGCGTATCTGGGCAGGGGCCTAGACGGTCACGGCGTCCCAGAACCTATAAACACATGATGGTAGACGATGTGGGCCGCACAGGGATCAGCATGGTTTGAAATTTCGGATCCTGTTTTGCGTCATACGCATGTTTGGAAGTCGCGCTACATGCGGAGGTTAAGTCGAGCAAGCATGAGGATACTAGTCATGTTAGGCTTTTGTAGTCCTCGCGCCACGGGGCATTACCGGATCTCAGGTAGTCGAATGGGGACACCAACTGAGCAGTTACGCCGCGAAGAAGAAGGAATTGATTAAATGAATTGGTGGTGCAGCTGCAGAGCATGAGCTATGTTTGGGACATGGGAGGAAGAGAAAAATAATATCCAGAATTAACGTCACGGGCGTCGATCACTGTGACCGCCGATCATTGCGACAATTTTCGTCTCCTGCCCATCACGCACTCTGAAAGTGAATCATCACGCTCTGGATCAGCGTCTGGCTTTGTGCTCTTGATTGCGATACTTCAGTGTTGGATACGGCCTGGAATTATCAAGCGTATGAACACGACTAAAAATTACATGGGTTGGCGCGCGGCGTGTCGGCCTTGTGTCGGCCATGGAGTTACACAGAGCCGAGTATTTTGGATATAGCTCTCACCTGAATAGCCACGCATCTAGTCAAATTAATATCCAAAAGGACTCTCAGGTGCGTAATCGTGCTGTATTCGCGTCCAATGCAGACGTACCACTAGCGTTTCATTTGCATTTGATTGTCAACGAGGTCGCAAACCGAGGGAACATGCCATTTGGGGGTAGCTTGGACGATGAAAGTGGTGGAAGAGGGGCACTGATAACATGTAAGTAAGTATAATTCAGGCACTGCCAGTCACCCTTTGCGCGTGCCAGTGGGGCTATCTTACCCCTTCGTCTGGCGTCTAGAACATGTCAATTGTGAAATGAATCATTGCTCTGATGTTACTCTACTTCTTCCTCAACGTAGAGCCGCTCTATGTCACCTTCCAAGATTTACGCACGCTCGTCATCTCTATCCAACATCTCTGATATCACTTTTACTCAAATCGTGATTAGCCAGCCAGACGGCGGGATGCTCGTAATCGTACCTCGTAACCTCACAGCATTTCACTGTTCCCGCGTGGCACGATCAGGCCGAACAGTCCGACTACTCGAGTCGCTCTCCATCTGCATACGTACATCTTTGTTCAAATCTGATGCGGCGCTGGGCTTTCCCAAACTAAACTCCGAGTGGAAGAAACCTGAAGCGGACATTGACCTCGGTGATCTGATCCTGGTGACCTGCCAATCTGTGGGTAACATGGCCTTCTACTTCTGTGTCAACTGTCTTACCCTCGTTTAGACTGGCATTTGAGTTTGGATTGCATATTTGCTGAACACTCAGGCGATGGCCGATGGCTGACATGTTCTTAATTCTCGGGAGCCGGAGATGAACTTGCATAGTTAGGCGGTCGACCGCAAAGAACTCTGAGCATAATTTTCATTAATTTTAATCATTCTAGCGACCGCCAAGCGCCGTTAGGCTCCGATACCCACATAGAGGTATCAGGCCACCACCATTGCGCTTCCTCGACTCAATGTCGCGGAAACTCCGTATTAGTAACGGCAGTTCGCCATGGACGCCAGTGCCAGCAACAACACCATCGGATAAATGACATTTACCAAGCAACCCGCGCGGCAAACCTCCGCAGTTGCAATGACTATCAATCCTGCCTACTGGCAGGTGGGAAAGCAAATCACAACACCGACCCAATAGGGTGTGTGGAACACGACGCCGCAGACTCATTTTTATTCACTCCGGTCTTGCGCGATGCTCGCAGCCTCATCAACTCTAACGCCAACCTCGACCTCGCTGGTCATATCAGGACCCGGATTGTTCCTGGTTCGACGTCGGCGAGCATCTGGTCCCTTTCGGCTCGGTGCCATGACGGATTACCGCCGCTATCGTCTGCTTACTACAAATCACAGCCCTGCGACTAGAGTGCAACGCCCGGGTCATTGCGTGGCGCGCTACTGAGAATTCGATCTGTAGGGTCTGCTGCAATGGTGTCGAGGCAAATGTATGATGCACTTGATCTTCACGACAAGGAATAAATCATGGAGCGTACAAGGGTCCACTCTTGCCTAAACCTGATGTCTAATCTGGATCATTAATATTCAATCTTTTCCTCGGCGACTTCCTGTCAAGCTCCTATTGGTGTCCCCGCCACTCTCGAGTCCCTACCTCACCGCGCACAAGTAATGAGGCGCAGCTCACTACTCCCGCACTCGATCCACTGCTAAAGGAGCACAGCCCTATACTCAGCCCGGGCCCATGGCCAGCAGCGCATATATTATAATTGGCTCCTGTCGCGACCCCTGTCGGGCCCTGTCATAATCTCATCATAACGGCTCGTGAATTAAAAGCAGGTCACCACATATGCCAGCGGCAAGCATATTCTGCACAGGTCCTGCTGTAAATTTGAAGCTTATGTACGAGTTTAATTTACTCAACCCAGATTAAATCTTACCATCGCTTGTGGACCACCGTGCCTTGCTACCTTGTTATTCGTCGATGAGTAATCTTGTGTCCTTGGTCGCTGCTGCGTGCCTTGACCTTGATCTCTAGCCCGAGACCCCCGCCGGCATGGGTGCTGACTGCAGGCTGAACCATGGTGCCTACTGTTTTCTGAGCCCCTAGGCTCTATGCAGCCACGGAGCGCAGGATATCTCCGTCAAAGAAGAACGAATTGCGTTGTCTCTTGAAAGCCGGAGATGACTTGATCCCGCCGGCCCGCCGGCACGCCTCGCAAATGTGAGTCACGCATGACTCACAATTGCATAAGATCTGGGGACGGGCAACGCCTCACAAGTTCCGTGAATAGGCGCCCGTACTTTTCAATGGTATCACAATCTTGCGAAGTTTACAACATGCCCTGGCCACTTTGGCCGTAAAATTTGAGTGTAAAAACTGTAGATAATCGCTGTACGATCAGTTTCTTTCGTACGGATTTTTTAATTTCATCTTACTCGTCTCAAACCAGCGTGAAAATAGGTTTAAAACATCGAAATAAAAAAATCTACACGAAAGAATCTCGTCATTGGAATCATTTTATGTGATCTGGCAATTTATTCTGAGTTGAAAGTTGATATGACCGCAGAGAAACGTTGTGCGAAGATGAAAGGTGATGCACAGTCAGCAAAGAAAATACGTCGGCAAAGATCTGCGCGTCGCACTGCCACCACTCCCGCCTATTCTGCGTCTTTTCTTCTCTTTCAACCTGGGGCTATCGGATGGCTCGGCGGTCAAGGGCCCAGCAGAATCATGCTAAAACGGCCATGTCCCGTATCAATGCTGCCCGCGGGGACAAAGAAAATGCTCACCGAGCGATAGACTTAGAGTTAGACCCCGCTGTCTCGCGGGTTCCCGAATCTTTGAGCGCATCTCGCGCTGGGGCTTCAATGCGACACATCATCGATACTCGCGTAGCAGATCTGAAAAAGACTGTCCATAATGTGCGTCGTCAATGCACACGCGCCAAGACAGCTGTGAGTGGGCTCCGCACCAAGGCAAAGGATGCCTCGGCCATAACGGAAGCTGCGCGCCTGGATTCCGCGCGCAAGGATCGCTTAATTGATTCCTTGCGACGCGATAAACACACACTTTACATGCGCAGTCGCCGCGCACCCCAGCAGCTTGACTCGGCTGTCGAACACGCGCAATCTTTCTCGCTAAAGGAGAAAGGAATTTTTACACCGCGGGTACGCGAAATGGCTCGAAATTTGACTGCAATTTGCAAAGTCCCAGTCGCCAACATTGGTGCTGTGATTGAAACCTGCGCTAAAGGCTTTGGGAAGCAATTGACTGGCGGATCAATGGATAAGCACTCGGCGAGCCGTATTGCCCTTGAAGGATATATTGCGTCTGACATGCAACTTGTGCACGAAATCCATGAGGCGGGTGGCAAGTATTAATTTAATTTGATTGAGAGGTTTTTACTTAATGACCTCCTATTTTAGCTTGGACCGGCAGCGGCGATGGTACAACGAATAAGCATCTCAACGCAGGTTTTTCTGGAGAATCGTATCGGTTACATGGTCCGCTTTCCTGGGACTAGCAGCACTCGCTACGGATCCCATGGAGAGGCAGCTGCAGAGCTCATCATACGCCGCGATTTCTATTTACAGTTTTTGGAGTTAGTTCGGGATGTCAAGGAGAAAGGCACATTCACCAACATCGAAGATAACATTTACCATGGCATTCAGGACATCCCGACCCTTACTGAGATGTGCGCGCTGATACTGTATGCACAATCTGTCACACATCCGTACATGCGCCAAGTCCGAGGTGCAGGTGCAGTCGGAACAAACAACTGTGATTTGGGGCCCCTCCACGACAAGGTTCTGGTTCATTGTAAAACCATTATCACCAACCCGGACCTCCTCCTATCTCTGGATGCCTCATACGAAACGGGTTCGCTTGACGGAGAGCAATGGCAGCGCCCCGACGGAATGTATGCAGTCTGGGCACTAATGCCAAAGCTGCCACATCTCCGCTCCATTGTAATCGCATTTTTCGAAGGTGCTGCTGAAACCTGGCTCCGATTTATCACGGAGTATGGTCCAGATAGTCGGATTGCATCTGCATCTGCAGCTGAACGTCAGCGAGCCTATCTCCCCCCTACCAATGATGTCAACGAAGGGGCATTGGGTACGATGCGAATTGCATCACGCCATGCACCCAACAGCACTCTGGAGTCACAGAATGCACGCACCATGTACCGCAAAAATAACACAGGTGCATTCATCAGCAAATGCCTATCCCCTGCAGATCAGGCATACCTTCGGCACAAGGCGCGGGAGATGGACAGCAGTGGAGCTGCCCGTAAACGTCGCACAGAGCAGGCAGAGTACGATGACGCCGATGCATCCCAGAAACGAAAGCGGAGAGAGGTATTGAGTGACCGGCGCGCCGAGAAAAGGATCAAGATCAGAGGAATACAACCGATGCGGGACAGCGAGGCCCTTCAAAAGTCACCTCCAAACAATCGAGAACTCGATCTGCAGCTTGAATCGTACCGGATGCATGATACTGAAGTGCCGAAGAAGAAATTCGTGGGCCACAAATTAGAGAAAATTGCGGCCCTTGTGGCCGCCATAGATCGGTATCACGCTGGCCAGCAGTCACCCCCAGTTACTGTTGATGAGTCGCCCATACAGATTGACGTTCCAAGTGATATCGATGAAGAGCCGTCCGACATAGAATGAGCCGAGCCAGAGTTTAGACGTACCATTAACTAATCCCCTCATATCTCCATACATAATTAATTTTTATACCTGATTTTTGCTTTCACGTACTACTATACTACTATATGAAATATCCATCCACTTACTTCAGCTAAAATCGATGTTGAACGATATGTCGAAGACGAAGCTAACACGATACCGCTTTCCGCGTTGATTTGGCTTGGGCGCCTATTCACGGAACTTGTGAGGCGTTGCCCGTCCCCATAAGATCATCGCTGTCGCTGATTCACATTAATTTGCATTTATAATCACCTGATCGAATGATTTGCGATTTAAAATGATCGTCCCGCCACAGCCCCACCTGCGACTCCGATGTTCGAATTCACTTTCCGTCTTAGCTGCACGATTGCGTCAGAGGAAAGCTGAACCAGGACGAGCCTGGCGAGTCGTTGCGGCGGTGGCTACTGAACTATACCGTCAGATTCTCGACTGGTGGATATTAATATTCTCTATCTGACAATGTGCTTATCAGCGATGGAAGGCTCGCCCAATTTTTTTACTGAATTAAACGCATCAGACTTCACCGTGACATAATTGACCGAACAAGCCGCCTGCGGAGATGGGCGCACATTCCAACCTCTCGCACTGTTTTGCGACTAAACACTCGTAAGTCGGACCCAACTAAATGAAGAATGGAATGCACGCATCGTCCGCGTTGCTAAATTCTCACTACTCGTTCTATCGCGTTTAGTTGACAGCAACCAACTATTGTTCCATTGATTACACATCATACCACGGCTCGGCATGATACACTTGATTGACCACGTCGATCACAGTAATCAACTTATTGCTATCGAACCCGCACAGTCCCGCCCTGGGCCATCGTTTGCCACCCGCTGACAATCGCGTCCTGTGTACGCAGATCTTCACATGGGGACGTCCAAACGCAGCATCCTGCCGCTAACGGGGAGAACTAACTTCCGTACCTATCAGATTATGCATCATGAGCACCGGACCACTGACTCGAGCTCAAACCTCGGTTGCATGTTGCATGTTACCACTTATTTGCAATTGCCGTGCGGAAATTCACGTCATACATACAACCTATGCACTACTGGTCGGTCGAACCGTCGATTAGAATTTGCGCCTCAATCAGTACTGTGCTAGCTCACAAGACCTAGCGCGATTATCGACAGATGCTTTTTGTTCAAGGGCACGAGTCTTGTAAACTGCAACCTTGAACCAAGATAGGAATCCATGGCCCATATGTGTGGACGGAGTTTCGAATAAAACACTCGCGGAGTTGAATATATCCGCAAGCGCATGATCCCGCCCCCTGCTCCTGCCAGTTCTCAAGCTAACCTGGAGCGATGCTTGTGTAGCTTTTAAATATAATTGCCGTGCGAAGATTTACGTCATATATGCCTCGGGCTCGTCGCTGCTCGCCGCAGAGTGTGAGAGCTCAGCACGATGCATGTCTCGAGGACCCGCCTCAAATCCGAACAGCACAGTAGCATTCGCGGAATTCGGCATGTATGCAAGCAGCATCACCACACGCCCGCCACCTCCGCCATTACAGTAACACTATTCGCTCTGAGCACCACCTAATTTCCAATTTCCACACCCGTGATCATTGACAATGACATGATGATAGCGCAGATCCCCCATACGTAACCACCACAAGCAGCCCTCGCCTCCCATACGGGGCAGGAAAATCCCGCTGGGCGTCCTTTAGCATTCCGAATCGCCGTGCAGCGTGCCCGATCTCGCCAAGCCTGGCCTGCGAAATCTGGGTTTGATGTGTGCTGCTCAGGCTACTGCCACTGGGAACTGAATTGCATATAGAGGGATCAATCAGCGGTGGGGATCACGGGCGGGGGGATCTGCACGGAAGCAAAACTGTATTGCTCCGTCACGGGGTGCGTGGATTTCGGGCATTCGGTGCGAGTGCAATTCGGTGCGTCAGTTGTGTGTACATGTGTGGGCGGGAGAGGGGGCAGGGCAGGGGGAGGGGGCAGTGCCAATGGGGCGGGGCGGGGTAGCGGTGCGATGGGCGGTAAGGATTAAGTAGCATTCGACTTGCACGATGCAGTACCGTAATCATCTCTCACGAAATATACTGCCTGCCGAAGACGGCACTCTGCAGCTGTCAATCACAATGCAATGCAACTGCGATGCGCAACCGCGAACAACACGGCATAGGGCGCCGTTCCATTGCCAATGCGGGGCCGCAGGTTCAAGTTGAACTGCTAAACTGCTGAACTGCTGCAGTCGTCGGCAGCGGGTAGCAGGTGGAACGGCAGCCAAGGCGTCGACGCAGTGGTTCAACTTCGAGAATCCAGTCGGGCTGCACTTCGGTCTTATCGCGGGTGGTGCTGGTCGCTAGTTGTCCAGACTCCAGGGTCCTGGCATCAATATTGATGTTTTCAGTGTCAATGTCAACGTCCATTGCGTGCCAGGCGTCCTGACTCTTCCGCTTGCTATAAAAAGGACAGCAAAACACACAACGCGAGCCAGATCTAATCGCCCGGACTGCATTCCGTCCGCTGTAGTGGTGCGGATCTGTGGCGGGTGGCGGGTGGGGTGGAGCTGCAGCAGTCAAGGCGTCGGCGCAGTGGTTCAACCCCGGAAATCACGTCGCGTGGCATTTCAATCTTATCGGGGTGTAAAAGGACAGCGAAATAAGCAACGAGAACAGACACAACGCGCGCCAGATCCGATCGCCCGCGCTGCATTCGTGCCGCTGTGGACCAATGGTGTGGATTGGCGGTGGGTGGCGGGTGGCGGGTGGAACAGCAGTCAAGGCGTCGATGTACGTGGTCCAACTTCGAGAATCAAGTCGGGTTGCATTTCAGCCTCCTCGGGCGGTTTGTGTACTTGTTGTCCTGGCATCATCTGCTTGTTATAAAAGGATAATAAAATAAACAACAAAAACAAAAACAACGCGAGCCAGATCTAATCGCCCGAGCTGCATTCCTTCTGTGCACCAGTGGGGTGGCGGGTGGCGGGCGGGCGAGGATTGATTCAGGTTAGGGCCTCCTGGCATCAATATCAATTTCTCCAGTGTCAACGTCAACGTGCCGTCTTGACTCTTACGCTTGTTATACAAAGGACAGCAAAACAAACAACGCGAGCCAGATCTAATCGCCCGAACTGCATTTTTTCCGCTGTGCGCCAGTGGTGTGGATCGGCGGTGGGTGGCACCGCAGTCAAGACGTCGCCGTAGTTGGCTCAACTTCGAGAACCAAGCCCTGTATTCAGTCTGATCTAATATCACCGTGTTGGTGCATGGTGTGCGCCAGCCGCCTTGGGCTCTGCGCTTGTGATCAAAGAACAACAAAACAAGCTAGTTCAAAACGAACAACAACCCAGTAAAAGCTAAATTCTAATCGCGCGCATTGCATGATGGTTGATTCAGAAATTAGAATGGACTGCCTCCCGAAGACGGTAGTCTGCCGCCATTTGGACAGTAATAACAATTGTAATGCAATGCATTTGCGAGGGTGGGCTTCGCAACCGGCACCCACCAACAACATTGAAGCGGGTCGACGCCACCGCATTACATTACAGCAATTACATTCCAATCCGATTCACGGGTGGGTGGTTCAGAAATTAGAATGGACTGCCTTCCGAAGACCCTGGTCTGTGCAGCTGCCATTGGTCAATAACAATTGTAATGCAATGCACTTGCGATGATGAGCGTCGCAACCGGCAGCCCCCGGCAGCCGCGAACAACAAACCATATGCAAGGCTTAAAGTTACGGGTCAGCGCCGCTGCGATGCGCATTACATTCTAATCCGGTTTGCGGGTGTTTGGTTGTCCTGGCATCGACACTGGGGCGTATCATGCGCAGTGGCACCTCGCTATCGTCATCACACACACATCCGTCGACAACCAGGGCAGACAACAAGGATAGCATTACAGACAACAATGCGATTTACACGCGATCCAATCTAATCGCACACGCATACAGCCTACGCCGCGGCACATCCCCCGGCTGCGATATGCAGCAATCGCACAGTCTGCGCCGCGCACACACTCCGGGCGTGGTAGCCGGGCGCACAAAGGTAGCACATAAGAAATTAGGGTTGCGACTCTGGCCCCGCACTGGATCCTGAATGAAATCGGACAGATCAGCGATGTGCAATCCAGATAGACGGCCTGCAGCCAGAGAGCCCGATATGTGTGCGTTCGCACTCTATGCGGCAAGTTCGCGGTCCGCGGAAGCAAATAGTGAGCAGCTGCAGCTTTTGCGCCTACTCTGCGCCTACTATGCGTATAGGCTATACTGTTCATGTATACTATCCGCCCATCGATGATGCCCGCAGGCGAATGGGGATGCAAAGCCTAATTGTGCCTCAGAGGCCGCCCAGCGTGCAGTGTGCGCGCGAGGGCCCTCCTTTGTCTCCCCTCCGTGCCTTTGCCCGTTTGCGGGGGCCTGTGACTTGTCGTCTGATCGCCCACATGCATTCCAAAATGGAAAGGGCCTCTGCAACTTAGTAATGCACATCGATGTGGGAGCGGCGCCGCCGGGGGTTGCCTGACAGTCGAAGCAGAAGCGAAGCGTGATTCGTGATTCGTGATTCCGCACTGGGATGATCAGCGGTTAGCCTCAGTGGGCGCACTCCCTGCGGCGTCGCGCAAATCCCCCGGCGATCGGGCCCTTGGATCTGGATCGCGCAGATGCGGCAGATCGCCCATCGCCATCGCCGGGGCCAAACCCAACGGGTGTCGACACTTGCCTTGTTTCGATCGCGGGCATTGGGGTGGGTGCGCTGAATGCATCTGCATTTGCTCGCGTGTGTCAGGCGTGAGTCAGCCCGAGGACGATATCGGCCGGTCGCGGTGTCTGTTAGCCGCCAATCTTCGGGACGGGCTGTGCAGTGCAGGGTACGCGAGCGCAAATCCCCATGCATCAATTATTGTTGTGAATCAGCGCGCTCGGGGCCGAGGCGCAAGTGCGCTTGCCGAGGTGCGAGTCGTCGAGGGCGTTGGATCGTGCGCCTCCGCCCCGCCGTCGCGCCCGCCACTGGATCGGCGAATCGAAATGGCCGACATAGAAGACCCGAGGGAGAAAGGCCGAGTCGGAGGGATTACATACAGATATGATACCGATGTTAATTATGAGGCCCTGAGAGGCTAAAGGGTGCGATGCGGACTTGGCAGATCGACCATCCTTTGGGCAGCCGCTTTTGGGATTGGCAGGGAGAATTGAATTGGGAATTGGATTTTCCTTTTGTGGGCTAGTGGCTGGATCTCGATGGGATGCGCCCTTCAAGTACCCGCGTCCGAGTGCAGTTATGTTCGCCGTTTTCCCCCATCAAACATGGTCTCTGCCATTTCACTCCCCAGCATCCACGAGGGCTTTCCTCGTCAGTCTTGTCCTGCTCAATCATTGTTCGCCGCTGATGACAACTAGACATCGACTTTGGCTCAGTGCCCGCCGTCCACGCCCATGCGTACCACCCGCCGCCCCTTGACCTCGTCGTACGTGCCCTGAGTCATCGTCATCCACAGCTGCTGATCGGCGTGCACAGACCCGCCGCGTCCCATCCCGCGCCAAGACGACCCCGTACCCCGCGTCCCGTCCCGCGGAGAGAGTGATCACGCTGACTCCCGTGTACGTGCATAGCGCAAACGCGCCCAGGCCTCGCAGCCCACCGCCGCCCCGTCGCACCCAGCACCTCGACCACCAGCAGCCCAAGGCACACTACCAGCCCGCACGGCCGACCTCGTCCTCATCCGCATCATCATCCACCGCCAAATCGTCCTCTTCCTCATCGCCATCTTTTTCCTCGCACTCGTCCGTCTCACGCCCCACGTCATCCTCGCCCCCCATCAAGGCGTCATCGCATCCGCAGGCGCAGACGCGCACGGAGCTGCAGACGCAGATGTACGACGCCCCGCACGCGACGCACTCCTTCGACGTCCTGCGCTCCGACCCCGCCTCGCGCAGTCTCGCCCACATCGCGAGCTCCAGGGGCGTCCCGCGCCCCGCCCCCGCCGCATCCGCATCCGCTGTGTCACCACCCCCCCCGCCGCATCCGCATCGGCTGTGTCGCCCCCCCCCCCGGCGACGGCGGCGGTGGAGCCGGTGCAGAGCCGCGGTATGGCGAACGGGAGCGTGCCCGCGTTCAGGGTGCACCTCTCCTCCCCCGCGGCCGGCGCCCCCGCCTCCACCTCCAGCGCGCGCTTCACGGACGCGAACGCCCCCGCCCCCGCCGCGACGCCCGCGCAGCAGCCGCGCTCCGGATCGGGCGCCCCGGCGTCGATGTCGGCGGTGAAGAAGAACGCGGCGCAGCGCGCGCGCGAGGGCGCGGGCTCGTTCGCGGTGCACCCGTCCCCGCACACGCACGGGTACGCGAGCACGCACGCGCAGGGCGGGCTCATGGGCGTCAGCGATCTCTCCCAGTTCCAGGTGCAGGTCCAGGCGCACCACCCGACTCCGCACGCGCACCACCCGCCGGCGCAGGCGCACTTTGCGCGGGGGGAGAGCGGGCCGTCGCCGGCGCAGGACGGGGCGATCGCGCGCTTCGTGCACCCGCCCGCCTCCTCCTCCTCATCCTCGTCTTCCTCCTCGTCCTCCCCGTCTTATCCCTCCCACCACGACGCGCACCACTCCACGCACACGCACACGCACACGCTCTCCCACGCGCACCCGCACGGCCCGCACGCGACGCACTCCACGCGCGGGAAGAAGCACCAGTGCCCGCAGTGCCCGAAGCGCTTCAACCGCCCCTCCTCGCTGCGCATCCACGTGAACACGCACACGGGCGCGCGCCCGTTCGTGTGCCCGAGCAAAGGGTGCGGGCGCGAGTTCAACGTGAACAGCAACATGCGCCGCCACTGGCGCAACCACGCGCTGCTCCAGGGCCCCGGCGGCGGCGGCGCGCCTGTGCACCCCGCGCGCCAGAACTCGGGGCGGCGCGAGGAGGGGTTCGTCAGGGCGCACCCGGGGCAGATGGGGCTGGGAATGGGGGATCGGCGTGCTCGGCGGGCTGGTGCTCGGCGGCGGGAGCGAGGGCACGGGGAGCGGGGACGTGTCGGACCAGGAGATGGACGCGGAGATGCGGATGGGGATGGACGGCGACGACATGGAGGACGCGAGCGAGGGGGAGAGCGAGGACAGCGACGGGACGGTCGCGAGCCTCGATGTGTACGCGCCGCCGCACGCGGGCCAGCAGCACCACGCCCGCGCTTACAGCCACGGCCACGGCCACGCCTATACCCCGCGCGCGTACGGGTCGCCCTCCTTCTCGCCTTCGCCGTCGCTGTCGCCGAGCCCCCCGCCTTATGGATACAGGGACGGATACAGGATGCGCGAGTCCGCAGACCGGTATGAAAACGCGCCGGTGTCGACCGTGCTGCGCCCTGCCTTCCGCTAATCCTTTCCCACTCGCCCTTCGCTATTGATTATACACCACATGTCCATACACCTCATCCCTCTGTTCACATTGTCGCCATAAACTCACTGCATTCCGCTTACACTGTATCCCATACCAATAACCAATTACGAATTAACAATTACACGTTGCGAATAGTTCATGTATATAAAGTACAGTTCACCTTGCGCACCCCACCCCACTATACCCCATGTATGTATGCAAATTGGATTGATTTGTACACCTGCACGCCGATGATGGATCTCGGTGACTTGTATTCAGACTGAGTGTGTGGACGGCCCAAAGTATAAGACGTTATGGACTGAGCGCAGATCATGGTCACGCGAAGTTTTGACTGAGTACACAAATGGCCCTGTAAGAGGTGTGTACTCAGCGCAGATCCTCACCACCTTACTTGGTCTTGTGATTACTCCCGTACAATTGGATTGATTTGTATATTTACGCGTTGATGATGGATCTCGGGGACCTGTATTCAGACGCTGTGCAAATGGCCCTGTAGGACGTATGTACTCCGAGTCGGCGCATATCCTGACTACGGTTGTATTGTGTAAATTTGATTAGATTGCACATAAAATTGGCTTTGGCTCCTCAAGGTAGTACCGCTGTGTTCGGATTGTGTGTGCGGATCGCCTTGTAAGACGTATGTGCTCAGCGCAGATCCTCGCCACCTTACTTGGTCTTTTGATTACTCCCATACAATTGGATTGATTTGTATATTTACGCGTTGATGATGGATCTCGGGGACCTGTATTCAGACGCTGTGCAAATGGCCCTGTAGGACGTATGTACTCCGAGTCGGCAGTCCTGACTACGCTTGTATTGTGTAAATTTGATTAGATTGCGCATAAAATTGGCTGACTCCCCAAGGTACGCGGATTACGCTTATTCCAGGGACGTTTCGCCTCCTTCGTCTGCGCACACAAACCACATCCTATTTGGTGTTTTGATTGCTGCTATACAAATAGGATTATACACCTTATATGCGATGATGGTTGCGCTCGGCGACCTGGTTTCAGACTGAGTATCCCGATGTCCCTGCAACACTACGTCACGTTTCGGCTGCGGACACCCACCCAATGCAAATAGCATCGTACTTGGTCTTTTGCTTGCCCACAACGACACGAATTCTCTCACTGATCATCTCCGCCGCTGTCTTCCAGAATTTGAACCATCCCGCCACATGCACATGCACACTTGCGCCACCGGTACGCCACCTACAGCATAGAATACATTGGATATGAACACACGGCAAGCAATTTAACCGCATTTTGCCCACATCTTGCCCGTATCTTCGCCGAGTCGGTTCCAGGATCATATCGCGTCCGCAATGCCGCATTGATTGCTTTATCAGACGACGTCTGGGCTCGCAGGGACCGTGTGTGGCTGAAAACCACTCCCAATCCCCTGTGCCGATTTACTTTCCAGGATCAGATTACCTGCTTCGTCGCTCACGCCGCAGCGCTGAGAAGCGGGGCCACAAGACTATATAGCGTGATAGCTGCAATTTCATCGCGATGCTTTCGCGGTGACATCCGGAA
This sequence comes from Athelia psychrophila, assembly GCA_001630335.1. Lineage (NCBI taxonomy): Eukaryota > Fungi > Basidiomycota > Agaricomycetes > Atheliales > Atheliaceae > Athelia > Athelia psychrophila. The sequence continues at coordinate 62,226 of KV417516.1, read as the reverse complement.
TTCACACCTTGGCTTTGGGGGTAGCACCCAGTGGCGTTAAGCATGGCGCGGGCAGTAGCGTGGTATGCCGACTCGGCGTGATAATGGCTGGCCAGTCATCGCGTCTCCTGCCTCGCGGATTTCATTGCCACAATCCGATTACACAATCTTCGGTATCTCCTTTGCATGAAATCGCCACCAAATCAGCACCCCGCGCCCGGAATATTACGCTTGTTGCTGTCACCCCCGGTCTCTTTGGCATGGTCCCCGGCGGGCTCTTTGCGAAGAAGGTAAAGGCAAGTTAAAAGCAAATTAAAGACAAAATTCGAACCTCGCCGCCGGTGCCAGGACACTATATGGGGCGGTTTAAAGTAACTGGAGGTCAAGATTAGCCCAGACGGTTAATCCGCGGATAATCACTATACCTACTTATCTACAATCGACCCTTGGCTTGCCATAGATATCAGAGGCCCGACGTCGCTGTCTGTCTTAAGTGAACTGTGGCATGCGGGACCTGAATTCGGCCGTCAACGGAAGCATATACCTTAAATCCATTATACACTTAACGGTTAATCCTCCCTCGTTACAGCTGCAAACCCACCGTGGGGATCTGCACAACTCTGCACACGTCTGCGTGCGAGGTTATACGGCCCGCACGGTTACGCCGAGCCTCGAGGGCCGCCCGGGCGCATCTTTCCCTGCGGCGGCATCTCCCATAATTGACTGCAGCCGCCGCGTTTGCTTTCACCCGCACCACCGACGGAAGTGATCATCGAGTGATCCCCAGGTGATCCCCTGTGATCCTCGTTCCTTGGTGTCTCGGGACCGATGAGTAGCCAATGTCGCGCGGTACATAACATATGCATGATATCGATCGTCATGGATTCCAGTGGATTCCTGGTCAATGCGCACCCGCGCAGCCCAGGTGGCACCGGCTTATCAGATCATTGCACAAGCGCTGTGACAGCGGCTGCGAGACCGGCCACGAGAGCGGCCGCGCCTATCCGAAACGCGGGGCCGATGACTCTGACTTTGAGAGATGAGAGACAGGGCAAGGGCAAGGGCAAGGGCGCGGGTGTTGTACCGACAATGTTGAACATGAAAACTTGCTTTGAAGTTTGAAGTGTGCGAGACGGAAATCAGTGGCGCACAATCATCCCGCCAGCAGAGCTGAGCAACAACGCCACCGGCAGTCTTAGGAACAAACGAGCTCAAGTGGCGTTCGCAAGACATACAGAATAAATCCGTGATTATTGATATCGATAACAGAGCAAAGGCAGCATATAGGACAAGGACTGACTATCGAACTGTAAACTGTAACAGGCGGTGGCACGGAGCAATATAAGTACGTCTAGCGTAGAAGAGGGCAGAAATCATGGGCACGAGCGGGGTATACGGAAATGTAGTTGCAGCTAGTGTACATAGGTGCGAAAGAAAACAGGCAAGTGGTAACTGTATCTGTATATTTTAGGGAGGCGAGAAGAGCAGAGCATGGAAAGCGAGTATTGGCGATACACTTGGGTTGCGCAAAGAGGAAATAGAAGGAAAGAGTCCAGCATAAAACAGAAGAGTAGATGGGGAACGGGAAGGTATCGTCGGGCCCGACGGCGGGGTCGGGCAGGTATGGTATGTACAAAGGCGTCGAGCCTCGTCTTTCTGGTGCTTGTTCTTGTTCGTGTGTAGTGTGTGCAAGGTTCCGTCCGGTGGTCCGTTTGATTGGGCGTGGAGAGACGAGTTCGCGTTGGTGGCGGGTATGAGTGGGAGCCTACGCAGCCCCATCCTCCGACCGCCTGCCCTCCGAGCTGTTCGCCTCAGCAGCGTCGACGGCCTCCAGCAGCTCCAGATCCGCATCATCCACCTCGCCATCGCCATCCTCGCCTTCCCCATCTGCGTCCTCCGCCCCGACGACCACGCGCGGAACCACCTCATCGGCATCGGCATCCACCGCGTCCCCGATAGCAGCATCCACCTCCACCTCGTCCGCGTCCGCATCGGCATCCTCGACATCCGGCTCGGCGTCGCCATCTGCATCAGCGTCGTCGACATCCATGGGCATCCCCACCGGAGTCGTAGGCTTGACCGGCGCGAGCGGCGACCGCCTCGGCGCAGGGTGCGCCGCATGCCCGTTCCCATGCCCATTCCCGTGTGCACTCCCGTTCCCATTCCCGTTCCCGTTCCCGTGCGACGACGACGACGACGAGCCCGGCCGCCGCGGGTGCGGCTTCACGTCCCGCTCCTCGTCCAGCGTCGCGATCGCGGGCATGTCGCGGCTCTCCCGGTCGCGCTCGCGCTCGCGGTCGCGGCGGTCGTCGCGGTACGTCGGCGCGGGGCTCAGCAGCTGCGTGCCCCCCGGGCCGAAGGCGCCGCCGCGCGCGGGGGCGTGCGCGGGGAGCGTGTCGTTGCGGTGCAGTTTGTCCTGCGGGTGCGGGCGCTGCGGCTCCTGGGGCGGGTGCGCGGCGCGGATGGAGGACTGCGACTGCGACTGCTGCGACTCGAGGGTCCCGCGGCGTTCGACGCGCTTCATTTTCTTCCTGCACCTGAACGAGAATACCGTGTTAGCGTCGTACACTCAAACATAAGCAAAATCAAGATGCATAAGGAAGAGAGAAAGGCGAGGAAGCGACCAAGCGGAAACTCCGCAAACCAAACAGAACACGCGCAAAATTGAGAAGAACGCAGAATCTCGACTCACCGATCGCAGACAGTCCCAGGCCCCTCCGGCCCCGGCCCCCACTTCTCAACGCACTTGCCGTCCTTGTACCGGCCCGGCAGCCCACACTGCCTGCATATCCGCTGCCCCGCGGCATTCTGCGGCGGGAACCCCCCGCCCCCCAGCGCCGCGCCCGCCCCCGCCCCGGCCGACCGCCGCCGCCGGCTGCCCGGGGCTGTTCCCCGCATTCGCATTCGCAGACGAGAGCGGCATCGCCCCGTGCGCGGCGTGCGCGTGCGCGCCGGGGAGCGGCAGCGACGCCTTCTTCGTCGGCGCGCCCGTCACCGGCGGCGCGAAGATGTGCGTCTGGTACGTCGTGACGAGCCCCGGCTGCGCGAGCGGGCCGACGGAGGCGGCGGCGGCGGACGCGGTCGCGCCCGCGGGCGGCGCGGAGAGGATGATGCCCTGGTGGTGCTGGCCCTGGCCCTGCTGGTGGTGGTGCTGCGCCTGGCCCTGATTCTGATTCTGGTTCTGGCTCTGGCTCTGGCTCTGGCTCTGCTGCTGCTGGTGCTGCTGGTTGCGCGAGGACGCGTGGTGCGCGGCCTGCGACTGCGACTGCGACTGGTGGTGGTGCGCGGGCGAGCGGTCCGTCGCCGCGTCGAGCAGCAGGCCCTCGATGTCGTCCGAGTGCGGCGAGCCGCGCTCGCGCTCGCGCTCCCTGTCCCTGTCGTCGCGCCTGTCGCGTTCTCGCTCGCGCTCGCGGCCGCCGCGGGGATCGCGGTCGCGCGTGTCGCGCATGTCGCTGTCCCGCTCGCGCTCCCTGTCGTTCGGCGAGACCGAGCGCGAGAAGCTGCGCGCGCGGTGCCCGTGCGCGATGTGGTGCGACTGCGCGTACTGCGGCGGAGGCTGGGTGTACGAGTGGCCCCGCACGTGCCCCTGCCCCGGGGCGGGGTGCGTCGGCTGGGTCGGCTGGGGGGGGAGGCGGTCGCGGGAAGGGTACTAGACGCCAGTACGGGGTCAGCATCAATCTCCTCACAACGGAGAAAGACGGCACGTACCGAGTCGAATCCACGGTCATTTCTCGCTCGCTTTGGCGGGGGCCCGAGGTACGCCCCGCTCTCGTCCATGCTGCCCGCCCGTGGGCGTCTCATGCCGGTCACACTCTCCCGCTCCCCTCTGTCCACCCGCTCGCCCCTGCCGGCGAGGTTCTGGGTCTGCGGGGAGAGCGCGAACGAGTTGTGGCTGGAGTGCGAGGGGATGGGCCACGTCGCCGCCGTGTGCGGACGCGGGTCCCGCCCGCGCGGGGTCGCCGCGCCGGTGCTGCTGCTGCCATACCGCGCCAGCGCCGGCGGGGGCATCTCGCGCCCGTAGTGCAGCGGGGTGTTGAGCGTGGGGAACGCCGTCCCCTCGCGCGCGCCCAGCACCGAGAACGAGTTGCTGTACCCGAGCGCGGAGAGGGGCACGAGCACGCCGCCGCCCTGCTCGACGACGCGCGCCATCGCGCCCGTGTCGTCCCTGTCCTCGCGCTCGCGGTCCAGCCTGCGCGCGAGGAAGCCCGCCCAGTGGTCCGCGATCGCGCGCTTGCCGGCCTCGGCCTTGTCGCGCGCCTCCTCGGCGTCGGTCGCGCGCTTCTCAAAGTCCATGATGGTGCGCACGGTGGCGTCGGGCAGGGTCGCATTGGCGTTGGGGTTGGCGCTGGGGTCGGCGTTGGCGTTGGGGGAGAGGGCCAGGGACGGCGAGACGGCGGCGAGGATCTTCTCTGCGCGCTCGGCGCGGCGGGCGGCGTCGTGCAGCTCGCGGCGGAGGACGTCGATCTCCCTGTACGAGTCGGAGAGCAGCTTTGCGAGCTGGGAGTTGGAGTGGGTGGGGGCGGGGTGGGGCTGGTGCTGTGCGGGGGGGGGCTGCTGGGGGGACGGCTGCGGCTGCGGCTGTTGGGGCAGCGAGTGGGGCGGGGAGCGCGGGGCGGGCATCGGGGAGAGCACCTGCGGCTGAGGTTGTGATACGGTCGCCGGCGTCGAGGACGACGGGGGAGAACGAGACATGGTGTAAAATGGGCCAGGGGGGATGGGGAGGGGGGAAAGCGTGAAAGCGAGTAAGCGACAGCGGGAAGGCGTTCCTTTGAGCGAATTGTACGTCGGCCGGGAGATGCCCGTTTGCCGCACAACAACGTTGCCTAACTCGGCCCAAACCAGCGCTCCCCCGCTTTCCCACATCTCAACCCCCCGTTCCCCCCCCCCGCTCCCCCCTCCCTCCCCGGTCCCCCACCCCCCGCGTCTCCACGCTTCTCCGTGCGTTATCCAGGCCAGTGCCCGCGCATCGCAGGGGATGCGGGACAGGCCGGGCTTCCCGCCCACTGCGGGGGCAATAGCGGCATTTCCTGATTCGGCATTGTGATAATCAAACGAGGGCGCCTCGATGCAACGGCTGTGCGTGCTGAGCGTCTTGACAGCGGGGCTTGCGCTCGCCCGCCCGCGCCGATTTCACTGCATGCTCCCATTCTAGCCTCACCACCAAGTCAGCTGCGCCCTGTGACCACGCCCCGCCTGCCAAATGCGCCTTATCCGCCCATCGATCAGTCCCCCTACAAGCCCCATCACGCAGTGCAGAAGACGCACGGGAGCCAACAGCCTCCTGCGCGCGTGGCCCCCTGAAACCCACCCCCCGATTGCCGCACCCGTGCGCGGCCGCACGCACTATACTGCACACACCCTCCGCCGCCCCCGGAGCGACCGTGCCAGGTTCTCAACATCGCCTGACATATCCCAAATTGATCTCCCCCGGTGACACTCATTCTCGGGGAAACGCGACACTGACGCTATCGATGGGATAGCCGCGGGGGGCGATCGATAACAGACGCGAGGCGAGGAGTGCAGCTTGCCGGCGGCTTGTGCCCGCCCTTTTGCGTTGTCACATCTGCCTCCTGCTCGCATGCCCATCCCGCGAGCCTCTTCCTCCGATCCCGCGAGCCTTCGCGGGGCCTCTTGCTGCCTGCAGGCGCGGGTCCAGCCCGCTCCACCGCTGCCTCCTGCTCGCACCCGGGCGTCGAACCGCCCCGCAGCCCCCGGGTCCGCAAGGGGACTGCAGCGGCGTGCGTGCCGGCTGCTGCCACAGGCTTCTCCGCGCGAGTCCTGCCACTTGCCCCCAGTCCTGCAGCGCTCGCGTCCGGTCTTGCCTCCTGCTCGCTCCAGTGAGCCTCGACAGAATGCTGCCACGGGACCCGGGACCACTGCCGCCTGCAGGCGCTCTGTCAGTGTCAACACTCGACACCCAATCTCGTCCCAATCTCGAGGCTTCGAGGCTTCTCCCGGGTCGAGACGAACGGGTCCTGCCCAGCGACCCTGCCTGCATACACGTATACGCCAAATCGCCCGAACGGACCGACTCGAGCAGCCGACACTGACAGACATCGATCGCGACATCCTCGTCCTATAGGCTATCATAATCAGCATTATACTATCGGCCGCATTTCATTAGTTGTGTTCTGCGAGAATCGCCCTTTTCATCTCAGCCCATCGATATCTCGATATCTCTTCATCTTTTTGCCTGTTCGTCTCGGTCAGCGGCAGCCCGCGCGGACCCAGCCGGGCAAGAACATACACAATGCACATACACGATTCCATCGTGATAGGGGCGCCCCTCGCGATATGTGCTCTCCTTGGCGGGCCGCGCAGAACCAAGGGACGCAATGTACATTGCCAATCCAATGAACGCGCCCGAAATTTCAATTTACGGGTGCTGCGGCGGAGTACAAGTGGACGCAGGCAGGGCCTTGTTCGCGTCCGAGGACTATAGCTGGTAGTATTAGGAGTGGCGCCCGCGCCCGCTCGGCGCTGATCAGATCCAAAGTTCAGAGTTCGCGTTTTACAGGCGAGACACGCGCGGGCGGTGGCCTGTGATTCCAGCGCCTCCTGTGGCCGCGCGCACAGCGCACGACTACTGCTACTATTGCTACTGGCTATAGTAATATGCGCAGGACGGGCCTTTCCCGGGTGAGAACAACAACGACCCTGCCTGCGTTCGCATATACGTCACTGCTACTGCTACTGCTACTGCTGGCTATTGTAATCTGCATAGGACGGGCCTGGAATCCTCGGGCGAGAAGAACAACGACCCTGCCTGCACTCACGATACTTCACTACGCGCGAACGGACCACGCATATATCATACACCATATCTACCCAATCGCCACTCGAGCAGCCAATGGAAGATAGGGGACCGCGCCAGCCCACTTCACCTTCGCTTCATATATCATACATCATACATCATACATCATATCTGCCCAATCGCGACTCGAGCAGCCAATGGAAGACGGGATGCTTATGCTTCGCTACGCGTGGACAGACCGCGCCAGCCCCTTCACATTCGCTTCATATATCATACACCATATCTACCCAATCGCCACTCGAGCAGCCAATGGAAGACGGGACGCTTATGCGCCTATCATCGCGCGACGACCGCGAGGAGTCCATGTGCATGCGCGTGTTCGCATCGGCGGGCCACGGAGAACAGGAGAACGTGCAAGTTCAGCGTGAAATAAGCTCAGGCTTAAGCTTAAGCTTTTGGCGATTGGGTGCCCACTGCTGCTACCCAAAGTCTTAAATCACAGCATCACAGCACGGTGCATGGCGCGCCTCTCTCTCTCCACCAGGCGCGAGTTGAAAATCGGAACCTGCGAGGCTGATCAGTCGAATTTCGATAGCGGGGTGTGTGCTGCTCGTGCCGCTCGTACTGCAGTCTCCAGCACCTCGCGCAGAGCCAGAACGTGCGTTAGGCTTTCATACGATGAGAGCGGCTTTGCCTGCGTACACTGCGCGAATAACTCAATCTGCAATACCTGCGCGAACGGACGGACCGACGAGCACCGAAGCACCCAACAATGAATTCAATCTCCCGTGATGCTTGTCCTGTGCATCACCTCCGTCTCTTCATTTCAGTCGACATCACAACGACGCATAGCGCAATAATACAACAACATAATTAAATACACTCGATTTCCATTTGGTCGAGAGGCGAGACAGGGGTGCAGATGACCTCATCTCGCGCCGGCCTCGAGGACGTTCTTGTTCGTTCTGGCGCATGCTGCGGCGGGCTGTGCGTATGTTTCAACTACTCGCGATACCGAACGTTGTCTGACGCATGGCGGCGGGGTGCAGGCCTGCGCGCGCGCGCCACTAGCCAGCCATCTCGCAACCCAATCGCGTCCTGCAGGCGCCTGCCTTGTCCCGTCCGCTTGGCGTCTTCGAAACATGAGCACGAGCACGGCCACGAGCACGAATAGGGACACGAACAAGGACGCGAACAAGGACACGACCGCATCCCGACTGGTACTGTCGTTTATTAGCGCTGTCACAGCCCAAATGCCCACAAAGCCACATAATAAACTTCCACGGAATTCCTCTTCCAGTACGTCTCATCCTCTGATTCCCCAAGCGAAACATCCATTTATAGAACTCCTCGCACCCAAACAACTAGCCGGCGGCATGCGCGGCACCGAACAGGACCACTGCTTTGTCCGTCGCATCTTGCTGTAATCATGTGCGCCGTCAGCAATCCATTTGGAAGTTGGAGCACGGAGCACGGACACGCCGCATGCTTTCGAATCTGATGGCGGGGCGGGGCGGGCGCGCATGCCGAACGGGGAACATCACCATGATATGATGCCTGTTGCTGTGAGTGGCGCGTGCCTCGCGGGCCAGGCGCCTTGGAAACACCAACCCCTGCGATTCCGAACAATGGCACGCCTGCTTACCGATCGCATCCCGACTTAGCGCTGTAGCCTGTAGCCTGTCAGTGTCAAAGTCGCGGGCCAACGATTAACCTGGGCCCTTCCTATTTTGATTGTGATTTATCGGGCGATGGGAATACCATATCCCGACCGCATCCCGACCACAATCAATAATCAATAATGCCTGACAGTGAAACGTACCATGCTCACAAGTCATGCCCCACACCCCACACCCGTTCTTGCCCGACGCGCTTGCCACCATGTGGCGTCACGTTGTGCCCGCGTCAAGCCCGAGTTCGAATCTGTGTGGCTTCAATGTCATCGGCTCCCGCTTGGCAGGTGGACGGATATGGTGCATGTTGCCCCGGGGCTGGAACATGTGCCACTTGTTTCATTTAAAATCAGAATTCGCAGGGGCCCATATATGGTGTTCCGCGTATGGATGGTGTTGCCCTCTGCCATGGGCGCCCCCGCAACCCAAGGCCCGCCCGCTGCCACCATCAGATCCAATGATTCATTGCGCGTGTAGTGTCCAAACCGAGCGCTGTGATCTGCATTCTCGCATTCTCACACTCCATAATACACACCGCACAGATACTTCCCCGCGTATTTCATACGGTATCTAGGCGCACGCCACCACTGGAAGCAGCCGACGGCGAACAAGATATTTACGCCCGCATCGTTTGTTTGGCGTCGGGTATGGAAGGTCACAGAATGTAGAGTATAATATAGGAAGGCAAGGGGTTGCTATCATGGGCGACGGTTCCTACGCACACTTGGCTCCGCTTACCATTCGCTAATTTCATTACTCTTCATGCGCTCAGAGTCAGAGGCCATGGGACAATTGCGCGGGGCATTCGGTATTCGGCACCGGCGCAGTATGGAAGTGCACAGAAGCGGTAAAAGCGACTATTAGATTACTTGTTCAAACTTAGGCCAGATGCCTATTCATGAGCTTCGCAGCATCTGCTTTCGTACTAATTTAGCTTTCACCGCCGTTTCAAGCGTCAAACGCGATTGCGATTGCGATCATCAACTTCATGGATTCTTGCACCAAAACTGCCACTCCCGCGCTCAGAGAAAGTTCAGAGGCAATCGGATACTATTACTTGGGGGCGCAGTATTCGGCCACCGGGGTTCAAGTATGCGTGCTGTCCGCTGTGTCCGTCTCCGCTGCCCGACGCGATATGTTGGGGTACAGAAGGGGTAACGCTTGACAGTGGCACTGTCAGCATTCCATTCCGCTCGTTTCAGCTGACGCAAATGATTGAAGCATAGATGATTTATCAGGCTTAGTTCATACACACCATAGTTCAGCCACATCGGATTTCATGCTGTTCTGCCTTGCGGTTTCAAGTAGCGCTTCAAGACATCGAGAATGTCAGCTTATATCTCTGTGAGAGTTGAAGCACGCAGCCGCTTCTACTCGCTGGAATATGCGCGATTCCTTTGAACTTTCGAAATCGGTAGCACAAGCATGTTGTAATCGTATTTCTGTACGTGTACTCCACAGGCATCCATCACATCTGTCTAATCTCAATGCTACGTTGAGATGTGGTGCTGCGGCCGTGGATCCGATATCACCCTAGCTTGCAAACAAGACCGGCACTATGTAGTTCGCTTGCGTCTGCCAGAAGTGTTAATGTCCTCTTATGGCTTGCTGTCAACGCGAATCTAGTAGCTCAAACTATCCGCTACAGCCTAGCTGCGCGTTAATCGGAAATCCGGGTGTCTCTCGTTAGTTAGTACAGCAGGTACCCTAGCATCTATCCAATAATATCAATACTATTAATTAACATCCAAGCGCTCTGAACGAGCTGCAGTCTCAGCGCGAATCCACTTGACAGGGCTGTCAGCGCCACTTTACTGCATAAACCTCCCGCCCCGATACCTCCGCCATTCCCCCTCAGCGCCCGATTTCAGGACTCCACGGATAACCCGAGCGTGTTTGTGCCGCCATCAACTACGCTGCCGAGTCGGGTCGCGCCATGTTCCAGGTCCACGTCTTACCATCATTTCCCACTCTTCAGTCGCCTGCGCCCCCTCTCCACAATCTTGTGTACCGCTCAAAGCAAAACCACGCGGAAGTCAGCTGGGAAGTGGGTAGCCTCTGGGTCCGCATCGCTGTTACGAATCATACTATAGCAAGCCGGCATTAGCTTGCTCAGGTCTTGGGTCGTTCTCGTTGGTTTCGCGCTCCCACCATGTCATGCGCGTGAGCATGGTCGTGTGCAATTGCCGGACTGCTCGGGATATAATGCTTGCACTGTTGCGCGGTCTCTATCCGCTAGCTATTGCTCGCTGGCAGAGCCCTCTTCATTTACAGGTTGTTAGATATGCTTATGGCGCTGGCGACGCGTTGAACAATCAAACACAACGCTGGCACTGTCTGTGTCAAAGTTACTGCTTATGCACACCTGGGTCGTGTTTCCCGCTTCCAGCTTGTGGGACATCTAATCTGATATATTGGCAACTACACGATGGCAATTATCGACCGCTCATTCAACGGACTCGTGTTGGATCTATCATCATCCCGCTCACCCACATATCACAGTGCGTACAACATGCTAATACCTCACGCTTCACCAAATACATAACGCACATACTTTGCATGTGCAGTACTTTGGATACGGGATGTGCCTTGCAACTCCAGTCGAATAAACCCTTCACCGCCAACGATGCGCTAACGCCGAGTGACTGACCCTCGCTATTTGTGTCAAACGTGCGTCTATTCGGGCTCCAGAGCTAAATTGCGTCGATCCGACTTATCAACACCGCGAGGCATTCCCACGATTTCACTCTTACTCTATTTCATCGATAAGATCGGGTTGGTAATTTATCTCGCTGCTGGCTGGTCGCCTCAATGTCACTCGGTATGACGCTGATTGCCCAAATAGCCTTTTAGCTGCAGCCGATTGCCTTCACTCATATGTACCCTGTATGCTCTTTGCAGCGAGGCAAAGCTACTATCGATCTACAACACGTTCTCCATTTGTTCTAGCACCTGTACATGCTCGGGCTCGGCAAAATGTCTGGCTCTCGTATCTGAAGCTGTCTGAAGCTAACGCCACAATCAATCTTGACCGCATAATCTTACAGCTCTCTCTTCTCTCGATGCGCCACGCCGCCACCATCAGGTTCCCTGCACATCACAAATTGAGTGGTAAGTATGGTATCTTCTCTTGCCATCTCGCACGGTGCCGGCCGTAGATGTCGAACTGGACTCTTGCCGAGCTGCAACCGCAGATGCGAAAGGATATCTTGATATCTGCCCCGAGGACGGCTTCAGCGCCTCGTGGTAGAACCAATGCTATTGCATGACGCATTAATGGCCCTTGGATTTGCCGAGATGCAGCGGCAGCTCCTGACACAGCATTTCCTTTGGGCCGGCAGATATACGACAAAGGTTAGTTCGTTGTGGAATATATGCAGTCTCCTAACACTGAGCATCATTTAGAAATGAGCTCTGATATTCCTGCCAGTTCAAATTACTCGTGACAACGTTTGCGGATAACTGTTTCGTTAATTCATCTCTTTCTGGTATTTTTCTAGATCTTTCAAGCCATTCGTTGATCTCTTGTTCACTTTCAGCGGGTACTTGCGCTCGCCGCCTGTGCCTGCATGCATTGACGGGAGTATTTCATTTTGCCCGGGATAGGATCTGCATCCGGATTCCGCTGGTAGGCACACCATGCTGTCACCCCCGTTTTCGTTCCCCAACGCTGCGGAACGAAATATCTTGTTCTAGATGCGCGACTTGAAAAGTTTCTGACAGGTATTTTGATGTGACTCACTGACTCTCGGAGCCCGTACGGCTCATCTATGTGCCATTTTTCCCTGCGCGCCTCCACACGCACAATGTACGCCACTACGCCACCACTTACCCTAAGACTATTGACATGGTTACTGTACTGAGTGCCGGTATGCTCGGGCAGGGACATTAATGGAAGGTGCGCAAGTTCTGATCGAAAGCGAGGCTGGTATCGGCGTGGCAGCATTAGTACCTTGCTGTGCGTATATTATGCAGGGTCAGGGCGGTATTGGCGATGAATGCTTTGAAGCCGCTCGGATTCACCCACCAGCCATGTAGGAAGGTCACAATAGTTTTTACATTATAAGTCCCTAAATAATCTTCAACGCAGTCACAGCAGCAAGTAGCAGCTCAATTTAACAGGTTGACGTCAGAAGTGAGAAATTAAATCGCATTGAACTATCCGTACGTATGAAGAAGAACGCTCATCGATGAATGTTCGATCTCTCAGCCTACTCTGTCACTTCAGCCACAAAGCATGGGTGCTCCACGCAATTGATATATGTGAAGGTCAATAATTTCACTACACTGACCTCCAGCGCTCGCTCAAAGTCATCGGCAAATTTCCAACCTCAGCTGCCGGGCACAAGGACTTGATGCCATACCTATGATTTGAAATCACGCTAGGGGAGAGTGGATATACAAGCAAGATTGAATTCGTGATAGGTGAAGTAGTATCTGCGCAGTTCAATTTTAAAGCGCTACTAGGTTGTAGCACCCATTTTCCATCCTCACAGCGAATTTGAGATCAGAAAAGCCAACGAGCAAGTCCTTCTTAATCAAAATACCCGTTCGAGAAACTGCGGAGGCAGCACCAGCTACACTGATTCTTCAGTAATGGCAATTGGAATCACATGTCGCAGCTCAGCTGTGGGACGAACCTGCATGCGCGCTGTTCCACAGATAACCAGCAGCGCCAAACCCAGCGCTGCGACCAAACAGGCCACCAAAGGACCCCAGGACACTCGCAGTCCCCACGAGCACCGCTGCTGTTCCCGAAGCCTGAAATCGCGGAGAGGGGCAAGTTAAAAGTAGAAATCGGAAGGGGGGAGAACCCGTACCACTGCACCAGCCATAATTCCTGCTCTAGAGAGCGAGTCATTTGCCGAGTATTCGTTTCCGGTACTGACAGTGCAGGCCTCAAACAAATAAATAACCTGTCCAGGCAAATTAGACAATCTCATTAGGTGTCATTTGAATGCGGCAGATAAATACGAATACGCACTGAACACACGCCCGCATGAAAGGTGTCTCCTTCAGCCACATAGTTATTCCAGTAAGCCGGCGAGGGGCCAACTAACAGTCCGAGACGAAGAGGTGCGGGCGTTTCGTTGACGATGTAAATGTTGGGCATGATGATAAGCAATCGGGAAGTGCATCAAGAAAATCGGCAGTCATTCTATATGTGTACAGATGTGTACCCTAGCTCGGATTAAAGTACGATACAAGTAGTATAACTCTACCATAGGGACTTTCCCCAGCGGAGTATAAATATGATTTCAAAAAAAAACCCTAGCTCGGAGAGCCTAGGACTAACTTAGTGCAAACGAATGTAAGTTACAGAACCAAACAATATTGCCACAATCGCATGCCCGCCTACTTTCACATCATCGTGCGTGGATGCCAATTGGACTAGAGCTTGCGTGAGGAAAATAAAGGTGAGTATCAATTCAGTTTATGCATTCTCACTATTTAGCCCCTTCGAAGCCGACAAAAAATTACCAGCTGTTTACAAGGAGGTTCTCGTACTTCGCATTTATTTCGCCACAAGCCATTAAAAGCGGTTCACAAGCAGATGCATCAGCATCCATTTGGGCACGAAATAGCAACTCGCCTTCCAGGTATGTACACTGCTGAGAAAGGATACAAGGTGGCGGAGTGCATGCAAGCGCCCCCGTTATTCAAAAGTAGGATTTTGACAAGCCTTTGCGTCGCTGATAATTACCACCCGTCCAACATCGTAAGCCTTCCAGTTGGGTGCAGCAGTACGCAGTTTCAGATGAGATCCATTGTGCTATCCAGTTGGCGATTACGACTAGCGGAGTAATGTCAGCAGATAGTGGGATGTTGAACAGGCAAGACCTACAGTCTTGTCTTCGTACATGAGTCACGAAATACGTATGTCCCATCCTTTCGCTGGGCGTGCCAGTGTGTTGAAGGAAGTGCGCTGGGGATCAATGATGAACGTGTCAACAATCACGATACGAGACTGAGGGAAGAAGCAAGGAAGAAGTTAGAGAATGCTTATCAATCTTAGCAAAGATTTCCGTCCGGTATCCACGAGCTAGACTCAGGTAGGGTGGAATTTGAGGGGCGAGAGGGGAGTGATCCGATTATGAGGGGGGTCTTGAGCGAAATATCTCTGGGACCATGATTCTGCAATAATATGACTAGAATTTTGTGCGGGGCTTCGAGAGAGTGCACGAAAGCTGAACAATTTTCGCATCGGGTCAACATGGCTTGTACACGCACCGGTATCTTCTGGTCATCTCTTCCTCTCGGTATTCCATCATCGTGTATTTAGCTCTTTTTATGCGTCCTCAGGGCGAATGGACATAGCCTGCAGATGTGATAAATAAATAAAATTAAGAAACACAGGCATCCAACCTCACGGTGTGTAACCATTGTATACATGAGGTTGTAGGGGAAGATCGATGCATTTCCCTGCTCACGTGTGAGCAAGATATAACATTCTTCACTGGAGTGATACATACATAGGGGTAACAGTCGTCGGAGTGCCGGGATGCTATGAAGACATCAATTTTAGTCAGACTCATGGTGGTACGTTGTGAAATTCCAATCAAAGCGGAAGGGCCAGAGGTAAGACAATCCAGTTGACTCGAAACTGGAAGTGGTTGTTGGGTATACCGAGTGAAATGTCTGTGTGTTGCACTCAAGCTTTTGGCATTGTCGCATACGTGGTTCAGCCCGACTTGCCCTAAACCCGTCTCAAGGCTGGCGCAAGTACTGCAGTTTGCAAGCAGTTTGACGTATTAAGAGCGCGAGCGAACTAGAATTGCTAATGTCAGCGCCTTGCAAATGTAGATGGTGACAGTGCCAGGAAGAGGGAGTTCCCAGCGTAGTCTTTCAGACGAGCTAGCACTAATAGTCGCTCGACATGTCTTGTTAAGCTTGTTAAGGGAAACCGCGGACGTATTGAACTCTGAGTAGTCGTACTGAACAGAACCCTGAGAGATGATCTAAATATGCCGGGGATATGAACACGCTATTCATCTCTACATCTGAATCGAGCTTGGTAGCAACAAGATGACAAGAATGAGTTGGAATGTGTGTTGTACATTGGGTTCTAATCATCATCCGGAGGAGGATAGCCATCATTATGCGACTCGTGCTGCAGTAAATGAGCACAGAGATACAGAATAGCTTGATTAAGGAATGCGTACCTCGAGTTCCCCTCCAGCAGATTCTGCATATGTTTCTGGCTCAACATCTTCTCGCTGCTGAGCATATCAGCACCAGGCGGATCGTATTCGTGGGCAAGGCTCACCTCCACCTCGGGATTCGGGGCCGGGAACGACTCGCGCGGAGCTCTTCGATCTCTTTCTCTATCTGCCCCTCGATCTCTTTCTCCCGCTCTTTCTCTTTCTCCCCCTCTTTCTCTTTCCCCCCCTCTTTCTCTTTCTCTTTCTCTTTCTCCCACTCTTTCTCTTTCTCTTTCTCCCCCTCGATCTCTCTCCCTGTCTCTCTCCTTATCCTTGTCCCGATAACGGTCTTTATCCCTGTCCCTCTCCCGATCACGGGGTTTCGTGAGAACAGGCTCAGGTTTCTCGATGATGTAGAGGGTATGCATGTAGGGCAACAGTTCTCCCCATGACTCGACGTCCACACCTACAGGGCGTCGATCAGGTGAACCGTCTTCTGTGAACAGCCTGGCCTCGATTACGATGCGTGCTGGCTCAGGCATCTTCCGCGCAGGAAACATCACCTGAATGACAGTGCGAATCGCGTCCTATCCATTCCAGGCGTTAGCAGTGTGGTTCGGAGTGATAGAACAGCCCCACGCACCCATCCATTCAATCTGCCTAGATTCCGTCGTCCGAAGGCCATACGTGTCCCTCGGTAGTCTACCATGATAGGTGACGCCGGAGGACTAGCATTCGCATCTGCGAGTGCTTTCACGATCATCGCGATCCCAGCTGCAAACTCGTTACTGGACTGCGCCAGCATATTCAGGATTTGGCGAGGATTTGATCGGCCCGTCTCATGGTGGGAGCTGTGTCCGTGACCACCGCCATGTTCGCTGGGATACATCAGTCAAAGCCAGTGGAATACGCGATGGCAGAATATGACTGACGCACCTCTGCATCTTCGCGTACTGGGGTTCCTCGTCTCTTATGTCTCCTGGCTCATCAATGATCTCCTCGTCTGCAGGCTTTGAAGCGGCCACACCAGCATCAGTGTAGAGGGAGAGACTGGGTGCTCAAGTGTGCTGACCGGGTCAAACGCGGCCTTCTTCTTCTTGCTCTTGAACATCGGGACTCGCAACAACTGACAGGCAATCGAAGTCGCCCGGTGAGCGCTGTCATGCCACGTGTGCTTGGTCATGGTGGCGCGCCACTAGTCGCGACTGCAAAGGACCGGACGTTCCGAGCACCGACAAAGTAATGTATTGATTTCGCGTGATCAAACTCTCATCCCCTCTCATCCACTTCAACAAGCCCATCGACTGGCCGTTCTTCGCAAGATCTCAATTGAACAAATTTAACCACAACTACCATCACTGCATTTGCTATTGTGAGCACACCGATTTTAGCCTATTCGATTCATCACAGTACTGATCCCTAACTTATCGCACACAGACAACGAGTACACGGCGGTCTCGACAGCAAGCTCAGTACATCTACGGATGTCATCTATAAATCGATTATCTAGGCTCGAAGGAGCTTCATTTTGTAATGATATAACCATATCATCTCTCCCACCCGAAATCCTGGCCCACATCTTCAGCTTGCACCGCAATTTGGGCAGCCGGCAAATCTGGTCAGACATGACCTCTCCGAGCATACGTGTTTCCCACGTCTCACGAATGTGGCGGGACACCGCACTATCCATGCCCTGGCTGTGGACGGTCCTCACCTCTCCCCTACCCCGGTCGAAATCGTTCATCGAAGCTCCATCACATACGAAGGCGTTTTACGACACAATGGTAGCTCGTTCAAAGGATACACTGCTGGGAATTTCCATCCAGCTAGACACCCTGTCGAACGAGCGCCCAGGCCATACCATGCTGGTTGAAATTGTAATCTCACACGCTCATCGTTTGGGGCATCTGTGGATATCCGCGCCGTGGAGGTTTCTCATACACCACATGCCCACCCTGCATGGACTCTCCTCCCCTCAATTGACACACATGTTGGTCGCCAACGCAGAGGCGAACGAAAGCATGACGTTGGAGCATGACAGGCAGCGCATTGGACGCATCTTCACTGGTGGTGCAGGTAAATTACAGCACTTCGAAGGCGCGAAGATCGGACCACTATTTCAGCCGCCACTTTGCTCGCTCACGAGCATGACACTCTTCCTAGATACGCCTGTGTCTTACGGTGTGCTGTGCAGTATTCTTAGCGAGGCTGCCCCAGCGCTAGTCCAACTCCATATGCTACTATCCTTCATCATAAACCCGACACGTCTATCATCCTGCGCTACGATGCCTGTGTTGGCTACCATGACTATCATTTCTAGAAGGGACACCACTTTCGCGACTATTGAGATGATCCGCGCGCCGTCCTTGCGTGTGCTAGATCTTCTCCTGGTCCAGTATGGGAACGATCAAGACTTGCATCATCAGCGGCACGTGCCTATCTATGGCAGTACAGCGGACAGATACCCAAGCCTTGATGAACTGCGCCTAAGAGGCTTTCTTGAGCGTGGACTCCTAGCACCATTCCCCACCATCACGCAACTGATCATTGACGATATCAGGCCGCCCACCGAACTTCACAAGATATTTGATCCACAGCAGCCAGGGTTTTCAAGTCTCTTGCCGGGGTTGAGGCTTATCGCCGCGCCACCTAGATTTGACCAGGACATACAGGACTTTTTCGCCGCTCGTATGAAGACCGAATGAAAAGGAAGCTCTTAGCATATAGTACGTCAGAAGGTCTTTCGATTCTTATCATTGGATTTTGTTAACCTCCACTCAGTAGGAGTCTATCTGTCTGATCTGCATTAACAAATCGTACGCCGCCCGATTCTGAAAAATGCTTGAACTCGTGGATTCTGGTACTACGCCCAGTTCCCGAGAGTCAGCCAAACTAGCATCGTTTCCACCGATGAGATAGTCGAGATGTAGGATATATATATGCAGGGTTTTAAACCACAATGTCGTATCTCACTCGTCTAGCGCCATCGCCATCATTCATTTCTTATGATTTCATATCCCGCTCGTCTGCCCAGAGCCCTTCTTACACCGTTTGTTTTCATGCTTCCTTGCCAGCGGGTGCCATCAATTTCATCTCCAAAAACCTTTGGAATTAGTACTAGGCTCGCAAAACCATACAGGCCATAAATACTGTGACCCTTGAAAGTATAGCCGCCTGTTCCCCCTTTAAGTATTCTCACAGGCTTCCGATATCTGCTCAAGGAGAATGTTAACATTCTCATTGAAACCTTGTGCTGTTGCTGCCTGCAATGCGTTCCCATATTCTCCTCCCACAAGGCTGACATCTGCGCCACAATCGAGGAGTATCTTCAGTACGTCAGTGGCACCTTCCGCCGCTGCCGCCTGCAACGCGGTCCCATACAACCCCGCCTGTATATTGACATTGGAGCCGCGGTCGAGAAGAGTCTTAGCTGTCTGAGTGTGACGATTGGCTGCAGCCGCTTGCAGTGCAGTCCCATACCGCCCTCCCTGGATATTGACATTGGCGCCGCGCTGGAGAAGCAGCTCCACCATCTCAGTATGGCCTTTAGCTGCTGCCGCCTGCAATGCGGTACCATACGACCCTGCCTGAAATTCGGTGTCTGCGCCGCGGTCGAGGAGAAGCTTAGCGGTTGTGATATGACCTTCGGCTGCTGATGTGTGCAACGCTGTCCCGTGATAGCCTCCATGGAGATGTTCATCGGCGCCACGGTCAAGGAGCATCATGAGAATTTCGGTGTGACCTTGGGCTGCTGCTGCCCGCAATGCAGTTCCATAGTAACCTCCCCAGCGATTGATATTGGGGCAACCCTCGAGAAGGCGCTCGACCACATGTTGTAGACCGAGTGAAGAAGCACAATAAAGCGGCGGTGCTACTGCGTCAGCTGCTTTTCGAAGCCACACATCCAATACCGTCCAAGGCTCTGGTTCATACATCCGCATCCAATTTGCCAACGCCGACTCGGAGGTTGGTGTAGATTGGAATAACTTCAATAGAAGCTTCTTGAGGGAAGGGCAATCAATTTCCCCTACCGAGCGTAGATGCAGTGATAGATACTGTGCCGCATATATGTGCAGCGGGAAGGGACCAGTCATGGAAACAGGCGTTTGAATGCAATTGGGTTTGTTGAAGATGAACAGATACGCGACGCAGGTCTGAGCGATGACCGAATGGGAGAGATGCTCGTTTATAGAAAACTGTGCAGCATTGCCGGTCTTGATGCGCTCCGAGATAAGATATTCCTTCACGGAGAAGTGGGCCAGCTTCATCAGGCCTACAATAGCGCACACGTCAGAAAAGGTTGATTCAGTTATTCTTCGATATATTTACCATCTGTTTCGGTGGCGAGGCCAGAGCAGACAGTGAGGGCGATGAGGGGATTGGAGTATTTTAGATCAGGATCATAGCACGGGCCATCTTCCCCGTCGACGTCCACCGATGTTATTTCGGCAACCTCCTCTACGCGCAGAGCTCGGGCGGAGAATGCCAGCCAGTGCAGCATTTGGACGAGCTCGTTCCGTCGACGGCTTCCAGCAAGAATTTGCTCATAAGTTTCCTCGAGATCTTTCGGCAATATATTAAGCTTCTCCCTAACCTCCTTTGTGTTCATGCAGTGCTGCAAACTATCCATCTGCATAACGACCCATCTAAACCTGCGGGTAAAATCAGCCGTGAACGTGCAAATGAATAAAGTAAGAACTCCCTCACATTCCACCCGCACCCCC
Organism: Athelia psychrophila; assembly: GCA_001630335.1. Taxonomy (NCBI): domain Eukaryota; kingdom Fungi; phylum Basidiomycota; class Agaricomycetes; order Atheliales; family Atheliaceae; genus Athelia; species Athelia psychrophila. The sequence goes on along the minus strand of KV417516.1, from coordinate 41,954 downwards.
GATGAGCGTGGTCTTGACAAGGGCACGGATTGGCGCGTTCCAATGACTCATAAGAGAGATTCTTTCCTCCAGATACATGCTGATGTCTTTCTCTAACCCCATACCTTTCAAGTGTACGCTATGAAAGTTAGAGATGCCTTCGAGGCGACTTGTAATAATGGGCTCCTGTCGACTCGTGACTAGAAGATGCCATTTTGCCGAGTTCCATTCAGTCGCCACGGTCTGAATCCACTGCAGTATATCGATTCTGTCTCCACTCTCGTCCAACGAATCGACCATGATGTAGACATGATTAAATGCCGCAACCACTGTTCGAAGAGTCTCTTCAAGAGCCTTGACGGACGGCTGCTCACGGCCGCTGCCGTGCGATTGGTACATAACTCTGACGCTCCCAGGGATTCCGCCACAGCGAGAGCAGAGTTGAGAGAGGACTGATCGCAAAAAGTTCTCATAAAGCAATAGTCCTTTGTTCGCGTTTCGGTTGTCAAAGAAGAAGTAGGCCCAGCCTGATAGTGGGGTTGTGCAAGAGCCTTTGACTGCTTCGATGATGGATGAGCTGGATATTGAAATCAGAAGGGATATTTGGCAGCGAAGTCATAAGCGCACCATAGAACCGTCTTCCCGCACCCAGCTGATAGGAATATCGTCAGTGGAGGATAATCATACGGAGGTGGGAACTCACGAGCGCCATAAATGCACAGTACAATATTGGGCTGTTCCTTCCACTTCGCAAACTGTGCGCTATCAAGAAACCAGGCGCCGGTACCCACTTGTCGCCTTCGGAGGGCTGCGTTCAAATTCTGAGATACATCTGGTGCCGACAACCAGTCATTGATATCCTTAGCTAGAGCAACATAATCAGAGATAGGGGACTAGGGAATCATATACGCAGCGGACGACGTACCCAGGTCTTTATCTTGAACGACCTTCAAGCGCTCCTCGATGGACTCCAATAAAGCGTAAGTGTCTGCTCCCAACCCCTCGTTGACGTGTGTGATGTGATCGCCAGCAACGTTCACTATGATCGTCTGACAAGGTCGGATTCGTTTTATCACCGATGCGAATGTCGAGTGAAAATGCGTGGATAGTTCTGCATCACGATGAGTGGCCGCGTATATCTTTATTGGAAGAGCCAGTGCGTACGGGTGAACTTTGGGGTGTGCATCGGTGCGCACGTCGAGGAGCCAACTGCCAGCACATCTTCGCATCCGTCGCTGGCCATGGCGAGGCTGGGGAAAAGGGATGCAAATCATATCATTGATGTATGTTTGGTCCTGACAACCAATTGCTGTGTGATAAGTAGCCTAAATTCATCGCAAACACCATAGAATCCGGATTCCGACATGGGCTGTGCGAGCGCCCCTACCACATTGGTCGTTTCCTGTTAGTAGATCGATCTCCATCGTCAGTCAATATACAACAACAATTGCACTTCAAACCAATCGATGCCATTGAGCGGAAACGCCATATCTTCGATGAAGAAACTCAGCTGCAGCTGGATGCCAACAGGAACAAAACATAGATCAAACTCGTGTTGACTTGCTTCCTTGACAGGGACTAACTGCCTCTGGCAGCAGGCGATGCATGATAAGAAATTTGATACATCTGATGCACATTCAATAAGAAGCATTACAGCAAAACATTTACACGATTACAATCCGATTTGCGATGTGACGAAGGGCCTCCCGCTAGCTTGAACTTAAAGCGCCGAGTTCCTCCCCATCCCCCAAGAACCCCAACACAGCACCCACCCACTTCACCGGGTAATCGACCATCGGCAAATGCCCCGCCCCCGCGATCTCGACGTATTCCACCTTCCCAGATCCTTTCCTCGCAGCATTCCAATCCCTAGCGAGTGCTTTGAGCGTCCCAGGCAGCGCGCCGTCTTTCCCACCCGCGAAAAGCAGCACAGAAACGTCCGCCTCGAACAGCGAGGGCGCAGAGGGCGAAGATGAGAGGAGGTCATACGCCTGCAGCGCGCGCGCGCACCCCACGAACCCCGTCAGCGGGGTCGCAGTGACCATCTCGTGCACCCATCCGAGATCTAAGTCTTCGCCTCCCGGGAACCACCTCGGCACTGTCACAGCTGCGAGCTTCTCGATGCCATCGTCCCTTGCGAGTTGGATCCGTTGGTCCCACGCGGCCACATTCGCAGCTGGCGTCCGCGCTTGGGTGTCGCACGCGATGATCCTCCGCGCCAGGCCCGGGTGGCGAGCGGCGAATGCGAGCGTAGACGCGCCGCCTAGGGAGACACCTATCACAGCATGTACATTCCCCTCGCACAAGGAGTTGATCAACAGCGCGATGTCGTCTGCGAGATCGCCCATCGTCCACCCCGCGCCCTCTTGTGGAGGTGTAGACTCCCCGTGCCCGCGCTGGTCGTACAGCAGGATGGAGTACCCCGCGCTGACGAGGGCGGGGGTGACGAGATGCCAGAGATGGGTAGATGTGAGGAGGGAGTTGACGAGGACGAGCCATTTGCGCGTAGGGCTCGGATGCACGAGCGTAGTAGCGTGGAGGGAAAGAGCAGGGGAGGTGTTGGGGATCGAGATGGTGTGCTGCAGATATACAAGTCGTTCATTTCATGTTCAAGGTGATGAGAATGGTTGTGAGCTTACTTCGGTACGATCAACGGGCCAAGGTACGACGTCGTCTGACTTGCCCGCGACGTCCAGGGATACGAGAAAGCGCGAGACCATGTTGTACGTTGCGACCACTGCGACGGCCTCCACGACCAGATCTTCCCCATTCCCATGCCCATCACCATCGCGTTCGAGTTCGCCCTTGAGTGCGGCAAAGACGCTGTCGGGGACTTTGATGTGTGTGGTGGACGCGTCGGCTAACGCAAGAGCTGCTGCCTGCAAGGGCGTCAAGACACCGGGGGTGGGTGCCGACGTGATCTTAGCAGTATCGCGGATGACGTGCAGCTGAGCCGTGGTGAGACCTGCTGCTCGGCCAACTGGTTCATGCTGGATCCATTCGAACGCAGCGCCGTTCAGTGCTGCCACGCGCAGTATCTATTCATTCAATGTTGAACAACGAGACCCTGCCGGTCGAGAGTAAAAAGCGCACCATCAGCTCCCTAATATCGCCCCCCAACTTCCCCCCAGTCCGGACAGCTCCCAGCAGCTTGTTCCACCCATCTGCAATCGGGGGTACGTGAAGCAGTGTTCCATCTAACGGTGTGAGGCCGCGGGCTCCGCGGCGTACTCTGATGTTGTCTGCGATTTCGGACTCGCCTGGGGGTGGATAGCGGCCGGGGACACGGCGGGAGGTGGATGGCATTTGGAGGAAGTCGGAAAGCGTGACATCCCGGCTGAGACTTTCCGACACTGTGCGACTTTCAAAGTTCAAACCACTTGTCAAAGCTTGTCAATCCCGTGGATTTGAACCTCTGAACTTCTTGTGATCTTGGTTATGTAGCTCAAGCGTCAAGCACCTCTTTCCACGGCTTTTCACTACGCTTGATGCTGCAGGTACACTGTAATAGCACCGCCCGCTCAAGTCTGTGTAATCGACCCTGCTCCAGCCAGATTCTGATAGGCGTGGGCGTTATACTGAGATCCTTGCGTCAATGGCCTTTGAAGAAGTCGCCCACATCAAGCGCACCCTGCCTTCCCACTCCGTCATGCGGCTGTTATGGGCAACAATGTATCCAGATTGATACGATGCGGCGTCTGCCCCGGTGCTTGCCACGTCGCTCCAACCTACGTGGTCTCTAGATCCAATGAAACGATGTATAGCTACTGAGCGCGATACAGCTCAAATGTTGGGAGTCAAACGATCTCGATCAACCGATAGTGAAGATGCAAGAAGACAGCGTCCAAGACACGAACCTCAAGCAAGTGTTTGCACACAATGTACACTTCGGTGCTAATCCCACACCATTAGACGATCAATAAGTTAGGGGTTTCAGGGAAAGCTCGCGTAGTGAACATTGGAGGACATTACCAACGACGGTTTGTGCGCGGACTCGACCCATGCCGTTTTGGAGTCAATCGAGGAGCATTCGAAGGCCGTGCATGGCGAAGTTCTAGGTATGTCAGCTTCTAAATATTGTATAATCCGCTCGTGATTGTGATGTACTAGATGGAAATGTTGACGGCTGGGTCCCGGCACCAGACATATCTCAAAATTTGAATGCAGCACTGCGAAAACGACAAGTGGGAACGGGCGGCTGGTTCCCTGATGGCGCACAGTTTGCGGAATGGAAGGCAAATCCCAATGCCGTGCTGTGTTTCTAAGGCGCTCGTGAGTGCCCATCTCTTTGTAACCATCTTCCACCAACGAAATCTCTTTCAGCTGGGTGTGGAAAGACCGTACATTTAGGCTCGTTTGATTGTTGTTGCGCCCAAAAATTGTAACTGAACTCAATTTATAGCTCGTCCATTATCGAAGCGGTTAAGGTGTCGTGCACAACACCATTATCAGGCTGGGCATACTTTTCTTCAATGCGAGAAGCGGGAACAGAAGTTTACGTCCATGCGAGACCTTCTTGCTCTCAGTTCTAACCCAGCTCTGTTCTCGCTGTGGCGGGGTTCCTGATGCCGTCAAAGCTCTATACCAATCGCACGGCAGCGGCCGTGAGCAGCCATCCGTCAAAGCTCTTGAAGACACGCTCCGAGAGATTATTGGTGGCTTCGATGATGTTTACATCGTGGTGGACGCGCTGGACGAGAGTGAAGACATAACCGAGCTTATGCGCTGGATCTCACCCACCTTGGCTAACTTCTTCGACAACGGCTCGCAGATAAGAATAGGACGACTTGGGCTGAGATCGCGAGACAACATGCCTCGCACTTGGGAAATTGCGATAAGAAAGATATACATATGGAACAGCTAACCAGATGTCGGAACGAGGAAGATCAAAATATGGAAACAGGTGGAGGGCCACCATGTGGCATTGTGGTGTATATGCGCATCGGTGCTGCGCCCTGCGCTCTGTATATGGGGGCGAGACTGTCACTGCGCTGAGTGGAATATCGATTATCGCCTTGAACCAACTGGGAAAGGGCATATGAAGTTTTACCAACACGTATCCTAGAAGACTGAATCGTATCTGGACTCCGCGCGTCCTGGTGGTTGGTGGTTGATGGTTGGCTGCTTGGTTGGCTGACCCCTCAGAACGCGAAATCAAAAGTCATTCGCATACTCATACACGCCGGCACCGACGCGTAACTGCCACAACAAAATCATCGTCCCACTCCGTGTATCGCGAACTGGGCCCATCCCCATCCCCCCATCCCCATCCCCCCATCCCCATCCCCCCATCCTCCTCATTCACGCTACTACTTGTCGCAAAGTTCACACTCCCCAGCGTCATTCCCGCACCACCCATACCCAGGGTGCCCATGCCCGTGGTTTTATAGGCCTTACAAGGTCTCCAGAGCCGTAAGTAAGTGACCGAGAGATTTTTCTGGCCCTCAAGTCTTGTCCGAAATTTGCGTATGGCCTTAAGCTTGCCAAATCCAAGCAAATTGTCCGAAAATTTGCCCATGGCCTTCGGCCAAAATCGAGGTCATTTGTCCGTTTTTGCGCACGGGCTTCGGCCGTCCGAGATCCATTTTTGTCCGAACGGTGCGAACAGTCCTCATAAGCATAATCAGGGGGCCTGACCGTATCTGCATATCTTTGTCAATGACAACAGTCAGCTGGTTGTCAAGTTTCAACTACACGCTCGGTGGCGCAGGGTGGCGCGGGCATCCGGCCGGCGGCCCAGTGGCGCTCTGAACTTTACCCGCCCGGTAATCTAGAGTCTTGCGACCGCTTGCGTTGCTCATTTACATCGTTTCCTTGTTGGCCTTCCGGACCTCCATCACAGCATCGCCACGACACAATACGCCCATAGTAATATTTGACCCATATAAGATTTCTCTTGTAAGTATCCGCCAAATTTGCAGTTGAGTCCGCGGCGGTACTATGCTATGTCATCCCTTGTCGGACTATTACATATAATAAGGAGTTCCGCGGTGACCGCGCTCACTGTTTATCCTTAGCAAGTAGACGAGTCGGGAACCGCGTGCCTGACGCCACCCGTCCAGCTGACAGCTCGGGCCCCAGGTACTTACCCCATCCCGAGGACTGGTATCAGTGGTATGAAATGCTCTCCCGCCTACCCCCGTTAACACCCGAATGTACCAGATTCCAACGTGATCGACTGGGGAAACGCTTGTCCCACTGTTGCCCGGCGGGGCCCCGCACAGCGGACCGCGGATGATCCCCTACCCGCGACGTCACCCCCACAGACTCTGATGGAGCTTATCAAACTTCGCATTTCAAAGGACATAAAATCGCAGCTTCATTTCTATTGTCCTTCATCCAATCCACCACAATGCCCACATTCACATACGAATTCGATAACGAAAGTCACAAAGGCACATCGACCTTTGAGACCGGCCTCTTCATTAACGGCCAGTTCGTCGATGGTGTCGACGGAGGTACAATCGAGTAAGCACGAATCTGATCTCCCCGCCATCCAGTATTGATCTAATCGTTATCTGCAGTGTTATTAACCCAGGTATGACCATCTGCTGTATTGGGTATCGTCCTTTGATAACTGACTATCGCATATGGAATAGCCACTGGGAAGATCCTCACCAAGATCGCCGAGGCGAGGGCAAAAGATATCGACATCGCCGTTATTGCAGCACAGAAAGCCTTCGACACCGTATGGGGAGAGCACGCCGAAGGTGAAAAGCGTGGCATCCTCATGAACAAGCTTGCGAATCTTCTGGAGAGAGATATCGACCAGGTCGCCGCGCTGGAGGCTCTTGACAACGGTGCGTGTATATGATCTCCTCGCACCGGACCGTGTGCTGATCTGAGGGTATAGGCAAGCCATTCAGATGGGCAAAGTCTGCAGATGTTAGCGGTGCTATCGGCACCCTCCGCTACTATGCTGGATGGGCAGACAAAATCCAAGGAAAGCAAATCCCGGTATGTGGAGTCACCCCATAGACAGCTTTGCACCCAGCGCTAATTTCAAATTTGACTATTTTCCAGGTCGGCATGAACAAGCTCGCTTATACACGCCATGAACCTATGGGCGTTGTCGGCCAAATCATTCCCTGGAACTTCCCCCTCCTCATGCTCGCCTGGAAGATCGCACCCGCGCTTGCCACAGGCAACTGCATAGTCCTGAAGCCCTCGGAGTTTACATCCCTAACAGCGCTGTATCTCTGCAAGCTCATAAACGAGGCGGGCTTCCCTCCGGGTGTGGTGAACATCGTCCCCGGGTACGGACACATTGCTGGCGCCGCCCTGGCAGAGCACATGGATGTCCTGAAGATTGCGTTCACGGGCAGCACCCCCGTTGGGCGGAAGATCATGGAGGCCGCTGCCAAGACGAATCTCAAGAATGTCACCCTTGAGCTTGGTGGAAAGAGCCCCAACATCGTGTTTGATGATGCGGATCTGGACCAGGCTGTGAACTGGACGGCGTTTGGGATCTTGCAAGTCTTTTTGTTTGAATGGCGCGACAGGATTATGCTAATAGATTGCGCGCAATAGCTGGAATCAGGGCCAGGTGTGCTGTGCAGGCTCCCGAATCTTCGTGCACGCGAACATCTACGACGAGTTCCTGAAGCGCTTTTCAAAGAAGGCGGCGGAGCTCAAGGTTGGCGACCCGTTCGCCAAGTCTAGCTTCCAGGGTGCCCAAGTTTCCGAACTGCAATACGACGTGAGCCTTTCTCGCTCTGTCTCTCAAGTCCCACGATCACATCACTAATTGCATTCCCTATGTTTGTAGCGCATCATGAGCTACATTGACATCGGGAAGAAAGAGGGAGCGACGTGCCACACCGGCGGTGCGCGCCACGGCAAAGAAGGGTACTTCATCCAGCCCACCATCTTCACGGACGTGACGACGGATATGCGTATCGTAAGAGAGGAGATATTCGGGCCTGTTGCCGTGATGATAAAGTTCGACGACGACGACGCGGTGATCAAGATGGCCAACGACACCAGCTACGGCCTTGCCAGCGCCATCTTCTCGCAGAACATCACGAGGGCTATCAAGACCGCGCACAAACTGCACGCTGGGACTGCTTGGGTGAGTTCAATCGATACTGTGCACGAAGTGATAGAAAGGCTGATTTACGGGATAGATCAACTCGTATAACGACCTTGACTTCCGAGTGCCGTTTGGTGGATACAAGCAGTCGGGTATTGGCCGTGATCTCGGCGAGTACGCGCTCGCGAAGTAAGTTGTCTTTCCTGCCTTTTTCGTGGCATCTTGGCTGATAGTATAAAGTTATACCCACATTAAAGGGGTCCACGTCAATCTCGGCGCCAAGATGACATAGATGCTTTTTGTCGCTCCTTCGCTATCGTTAGCTGGCTCTGCACCCTTATTGGGTTCGTCCTGGTGTGCTATGTACGAGATAAATGTATTCCTTATATATAAAATGTACCGAAGTTCAGGCATCATGCTATAGAAATCGCGCGTGTAGATACAGCAAAGACTGGTGAGCAAGAAGACCATTGGATCGAACTCATGCGATTAGGATGCAGTAAAGACGATCATCTCTCGCAAATGATAAATTCATCTTCTTGCTCGATGGCAGGGCCTTAGCCAACTGCATTTGCTTGAATGATCCAGATGGCACTCGGAGGGGTGTCAACTTTCGGAAGCCATCTGTAGCCATTGCTTCGCCTCTATATTATGTTTGTATCAACGGCGTTACAGCCGTGGTACAGGAGCTTTGGTACGTGGAGCGGACGCAAATGTGAAAGAAGCAGGATGTGGAAGCGCGTTGCAGGCTGCATCGAAGAGAGGCTACGATGCAATCGTCCAGTTACTGCTCGAGAAGGGCACAAATGTGAATGGGCTAGGACGGCACAACGACGCCACACTGCTGCTCGCATCAGAGGGAGCCTTCAATGCCATCGTCCTGTTGCTGCTCGAAAATGGGGCAGACTCGGACGCGAATGCGCCAGGAGGGTGCGAAGGAACCCCACCGCATTTTGCATCGGGGAGAGGCGACGATGCCCCAGTCCGATTTCTGTTCCAGAAGGGTGTAGATGTGAATGCGCAAGGAGGGTACAGTGGAACCGCACTGCAGCTTTCATCTGAAAGAGGCCACCATGCCATCGTCAGATTGCTGGTCCAGAATGCCGCAGATGTTAATGCGCGAGGAGGACATCAAGAAACCGCGCTCAAACAAGTCGGAAGATACAGCTCTCGATGTATCGTGAAATTGCTACTCGAGCACGGTGTTATTGACGATTGATTGACGAGGATTTTTAGTAGGAGGATGAAATGGACAGCGACGAAGCCGTGGACACCGAAGAGCAAGATGATCAATTGGACAGCAGCACGAAATTCGAGGGAGATCGTAGTAGCTCAGGCAGTGTTTCAGAAAATGAGTGGGCATTAGCGCTGGAGGATAGTACAAAGGATCGTGCATATGGCAGCGGCAAGCGGGGGATAGACGTGCCTGATGAGACTCGCCGAGCCTCACGGCTAGCGAGATGACGCGGTGTGGGCGATAGGGTTTGGGCGTGGAGGAGGAATCAGAGCGCGCACTACGTGGGCTAGGAGGAAGGCGAAGCGATAAAAATAAAAGCTTGCGAGTAGGGGAGGCTAATTGAAGCGTACACACCGATAACCCATAACCCATAACCAACGCGGTCCTAGCATAAACACGGGAACGCTTTCGCCGGCTGAGAAGTCCGCATAATTGATATTGTCAAGATTCCTGTGTAAGCTCCGCGTCGAGACTTGAGATTCGATATTGCCCAGATCCGCATAAGTAGCATAGCACACTTTAAACGGCGCACTCGCTCACCGAAATCTGAAATCTGAAATCTGGATACCCTCGCCTTCTTAAGCCTCGACACCACCCATTCTGATGTGTTCAGATCAGGACAAGTAGTGCAGGGAAAGAAAATGGCCCGTAAGCTCATGGGGACAGCAGGAACGCAGAATGCGCAGTTTGCAGGTTGAAAGCTGTGATTGACCAGCTGAAAAAATTGTTTGTATGCTGGCAGCTCGCAGCGCTATCTATAGACATCTAGACGTGCAACCTCGGGGTGTAGTAGCTGAAACATGTCGAGGAATCAGTAGGATTGCGATGTCGAACCAGCTCGCTCGCAGAGCCTGAATCACAGAAAAAAGAATAAGACATGCACAGGGAGGCGGCATAGGCATAGACTAGTCTCAGTTCTAGTGAGTTGCGGCCGCCATTGCAAAGCTGGAAGTATTTGGTGCTGCAAAACATATACATCTATGGAGGCCGTCGCGGGGGATCGCAATATTGGTCAGACTGCACGCGTCGACGTTTTCAAACAGGGAGATGCCAGGTAAGTGACGCAGAATTAGCGGGAATGAGCAGGACTGGCGAACGGCACAAGTTGTTATACAGTACTGGCAATAGTGGAAGGGGACACCAACGTCTTGCCAACGTCGCCTTTTACATATATTCACTTCGGGAGCAGAAGCATCGATTTTTACAGCCGTTTGCAGAAGAGTTGGCAGAGACTGTTTCCGCGTCGGTTTGGCGCATTTTCGCTGCAAATCTCGCGAGGGCGATAACTCTGCAATGCGGGCACGTAGCACCATGTATATTTAGTGAAAATTTATCCATTTTTTAATGGCTAGACGGCCCCGCCATTTTTGAGACGATCCGAGGGGATCTGGCTGACCGACTTTCCGCCCGTGCTAATTGCAGTGCTTGTGCTATTGCTCTCAAACTAGTGGGAAAAAATCCAATGTAAGGTGCAGTAACTGCTTGTATATACATCTTTGATGATATATGCGAGCTGTCAATGGGAGTGATTCGGATATTGCGCTACAAAGAAGGCTTTCCGCTTGGCTTGTTCACCCGAAAAAGCCCAAGCACGAGTACGTACAGCTGTACGTCGGTCAAATGAGCTTTCGTCAACGAAGACCGTCTGTTCTGGCGTGTATTGGGTGCCATACTGATAGTGGTAGACTGCGCGTTTCCCCTCGCTGCGATCGAGGGCTTCTCGAGCGAGCTGCGGGAGAGTGGGTACGAGATTGTGTGATTGAAAAGCCAAAACATACCTTCTTCATGGTAAATCCACTCCGTTTCAATGCTCTCCAGATAGTACTATCATCAACTGTAGTCCCCCGTCATTTCTCAAGCAGTTCCCACATCTCGTCTAGGTAACCGTCGGGCCTGTGACGGACTGTGCCTTGTAGGAACTACCTGGTTATTGGAGAACTTCTCTAATGCTATTATAGCGGTGGGTACAACATACCTAGACATCAACAGCAGTAAGACTCCGCTTAGCACCACACAAATCCTTGGCCGTGCGCCTGCGACCGATGAAACCCTTGTGACAATATTCGGCCAGTAACCTTGCAATAGAACGATATGTACAGCGCCCCTCCGTGCATCGAACGATCGAATCGATATCCAGATGCCTAGCCAGGCTGATAATGACCTCACGAAGGTCATCCGAGTACGGTTTTCCGCGAGCCATGATGAGAGTACATAAGAGAAAGAGCACCGAATCCTAATTGGGCTGAGACCACAGAGCTACAGCGCAATATCCGAATCACTCCCATTGACAGCTCACATAGGGTATCATCAATGATGTATATACATGCAGTTACTGCACCTTACATTGTATTTTTTCCCACTAGTTTGAGAGCAATAGCACAAGCAATGCAATTAGCACGGGCGGAAAGTCGGTCAGCCAGATCCCCTCGGATCGTCTCAAAAATGGCGGGGCCGTCTAGCCATTAAAAAATGGATAAATTTTCACTAAATATACATGGTGCTACGTGCCCGCATTGCAGAGTTATCGCCCTCGCGAGATTTGCAGCGAAAATGCGCCAAACCGACGCGGAAACAGTCTCTGCCAACTCTTCTGCAAACGCCTATAATTGGCTGTCAATTAGACGTGATCACAGCCCCTCTTCCTAATTCCTCAAGCTTCAAGGTCATCGTGCTCAATATTAATGCGTTCGCTCTCGGCCCTTGCATGGATTCAGCTGTGATCCGCGACAAATCGAGCCAGCAATCCCAATAAGTTGTCCTCACCGCTTGTGCATCTGTCGTCGTCCTAACCGCCTTCCTGTGGGACTGGCTCCTCGTCATCAGCCGCACGATGAGGCTCCGCCGCTACCTCATCTGCGTGTCTCTCACCAACCTCGGTGTATTTCCCCTGTGTTGCCAATCAAGTACCCCAAGCTGACCTCGGGTGCATCGCCAGCGCCGCAGCCTCGGTTTTTCTTGCACGTCCGCGCCGTGTTCGCCCACTCCCGGACAGTGTAGGCGCTTTTCAGCTTTCCCTCGCCCTCGCCGTCACCCCTGCCGCGCAGTTGTGCAATACTTGTATCCCTTATAAGTGTCACCTCCTTCTCCCGCTACGACCAAATGCTAATGTACGAGCACACAGGCCCCCCAACGTCGATCAACTACTGCGATACATGGTTCCCGCTCTCCCTAATCCCTAACGGACCTACCCTCCTCGACGGCGCCCTCGTCTTCCTCTCCATTTCCCAACGCATAACACGACCTTCGTCTTTAATGGGACGGCTTTCTGGAGGACGGTGAAGCAGCTGTGCAATAGCGCAGGCTTGGAGCAATTTGCTTTACTGTGGGTGCGTGTTGTGTCTCCCATTCTCTTCTCATCTTCCCTTCCCATTTCTTCGCTTTCCATCGCATCACATCTTACCCTATCACCCAAACTGACCCATCCCTCTCTACAGAGTATAACAATCGGCTTCCAAATAGCATCCAGAAGTTCCACATGGTGCTCCTCGGGAAGGCCAAGGGCTACGATGGCGATGGAGGTGGGATATACACCCCGGGTGTTGGCGGCACTGAGATGGCCGACCTCCTCATCAAGTGTGCCGTTGATATTCGCCGAAGGCATATACGGGGAAATCACATTGGAATTGGCAATTTCGTTAAGGAACACCTAGACGGTATTGGTGGTAGAATCTCGCCACCGTTCAACATATATGTAGCTCGGCAATTGTAATATGATGCTTCAGCGACCGCGTGTTCTTCTACTTCGTGTCCTTAGGTCCCAAAAGACGGCCAAGTTGATTCTCAGACACAAATTGAACGATGCCAGCGGGTACGATTTCAGCGAGAAGTACGATCCCACCAATGATGATGCTGCAGTCGACCGGCAATTACTAAGACTTGCGTGAGTTGAACCATGATGCCCGGATGAGAGCAAGCGCCGGGAGATTACTGCGTTAGTGATGCAAGCAAGGACGATTACAAGCTGTTTCTGAGACATAGAATGAACGATGCCACCGAGTTTGCTGAAGATTGAAAGTATATTATCATTTGGCTGACTCACTATGTACAACGTCCTATTAAACGACCAAGCAAATATATATGTGTTTGATATTATGTGTACTTCGAATCAGCAGCACATACAACAACAGCGCGTCAAGTCCGGATGCATCATAAATAAAATAGCATAATGTTAGTGCACTAAGCGTCTATTCCATCGCAACCCACCAGTAACATTCATCCCTTTCATGACCACCCCCCTCCTACTCGCTCGTGTCCGGCGCCACCATCCTCGGCTGTTGGGACAGTCCAGAAAACGCCGTTCCCACCATCCCCACTTACGTCTCATCATCCCAACCGCCCCCCTCTTCTACCGGCAGGTGCTCAGGCTCAGGCCGCGCCCCCCTTGTATCAGTCGGACTCTGCGCAGCGACGGGTGTCTTCATCGCATCGTGCGTCATCCGCTCTCACGCACGACGCCTACCACCCGGATACTCCTGTTCGGTTTCGCCCCGCGGGACATGTCTCGTCCTGGATCAGTGTGGCGTTCGCGTTGGTAGAGGGCGAGGACGAAGATGGGGAGGAAGAGGAGGCGACGAAAGAGGAGAAGATGCGTAAGGTAATGGCCATCCCCCTCTGGCGATATCCGCAGGCAGGCCGCGTAGCAGCGTGGGTGCGTTTGCGCGGCAGATGCGGGCCTTCGCTGCGTGTTCCGCATCCCTTAACCTGTACTTGCCATCCTTCATCAGCTCCTCCACCAGCACCTCGTAGCGTATCCACCTCCAACGGCGTATCCGCACACATGAGACGCGCAGCATTCTCGATCCTATCATGCCGCGCGATGTCGGACAGGAAAGGGCGTGGTGGGCTGGAGGCGGAGGAGACGCCATGATGGCAGCTTCCATTGTAGGCCTTCGTTGCAGGTGTCCCGCGGAGGTGTCGATGCGCGATGGAAGTCGTCCCTGGGCATTCCTAGACAGAGGTGGACCCGGGACGACGTGCAAGAGGCAGGACCCCGACGCGGTCCGCGAATATCCGCCCGCCTGGAGTGGTCCACTAGATTGTCGTCGATGTCACTCGGCGTGTACTGCTGCCTTGATGCACAAAGCTCGCGTCGTGCCCGATCCTGTTTAGTTTGGCGATGGAGGACGAGGCGGTCGTGGGTGAGGAACGACGCAAGCAGGAGCAAGAGCGCATAGTCCACTTGGAAGGCCCGCAGCAAGGTGGAGAGAATGGAGTCTGCAAAGGAGGGGGAGATTCAAGATCAGCATCGGAGCAAGTCGTGATAATGGCGAGAAAGGGAAGCCCGTGTGTAGGAAATCAACGGGACGGAATGAGCTCGAAAGAATGGAAAAGGAAGGGAAGGGAATTGAGTTGAGAGAACAGGAAGGAGAACGGAGAAGAGATGTATACTCACAGATTTCACATCATTCACGACCACATTTGGAGGGCGCGCGCGAAGTTATGGAGGGAGGGGTCTGCAAAGTAAGGCAGGTCAAGGCTAGCATTGAGATTTTGATAATGACAAAACATGTGCAAGGATGGCGAAGGGGACGTGAGAGAAAATCGGGGAATGAGGTAGGGAGGAGGGATGGAAATGGAATGAAGGCGAACTGATAAAATAGGAAAAGAAGGGGGAGTAGGGAGAAGGCACATATACTCACAGATACCCAATGACGAGCCAGCGATTCAGTGCAGGGAGCGGTCAGCGCACATCACCAGGCTGAGGTGCACAAAACTTGTTCGAGGTGCCAAGATGGTCGCGCGCGAGCATCACAGGGTATTTTTCACACCAATTTCGTTGTTGTGGTAGACATATATATATAGTGCAAGAGAGAGGATATGGGTCGAGTAGGGTCGATCTGAGCGGCGAAGTATATAAGGGCGATAGAGAGGCGGGGTAGTTAGCCGAACGAGTGTCGGCCCTCAGCTTAACGCGGGCCGACGACATTAGCGTCTAGTGACTAGACGCCACGTCAGCTAGGCTTTGCGACTACGGAGAAAGGACATGAAGGGCACAATGGATGCGGCAGAACTCACGCGGTGGATACGATTCGCTGCGAAGGGTGGCATTGGCAAGTGCACGGCTACGAAAGACTGTCGCGGAGGGCGCAGACGATCTCATGTTTCTCAAGGTGAGAGCCACATCGTACGTACGGGGATCTGTCTGCAGGTTGGATCCTGGGGCGTGGATATCAGCTCTTGGTCAGAATACTGACTTCGTGCATGTGATAATAGGATGACGCTGTCACGGTGCTCATGGAAATACCGCAAAGGACAGACTTGTACCATGTAAGTCTCGTTATCCACTGGCCGCACCACGTACTGACCAGTTTCCAGGGCTATCGCGAAGTGGGCCGCTGCGAGAGACACGACGTTCGCGTTCACCCGAAGCTCAAGAAGCCAGTCATGACTAAACACTCGTCTACGCCCATCTCCAAGGCCTCGGCATCAACCACGTCTCCATCGCCAAGCTTCATTCCAACAGACGATCATAACACGAGCTCTCCGCGCTACGCGTCTTTCATCAGCTCACCGCCACCCATGGCTATAGTTGAGGTGCCTCCTCCGCTGGCTGTGCTTGCCCTATCGTCAGAGTATCAGATGGCCTCCGGGACTTCGAGCGCGTCGGATTTGGCGCTCGGTACGCCGGTACACACTCCCCTTCGAGACGGCGTTCGAAGGCAGGTTTTGTGTCTGACGCAGATCATGAAAACCGCAGCATGATTCCAATACCTGACTTCATGACCAAAAGTAGCGAATGAAGCATGTGCTTTTAAGTGTATCTGAAGCAGTCTAATCGGAAGGATGGAGTTTGTCTGCCAGTGGCCCGTGGGTGGCATTGCAAATGACTGACGCCCGGGATGTTCCGAGCAGCAGTGTAAATCCTCGGGTATGTTGATCGACGGGCATAATGGAAAGAAGCTACCAGATGTACGGGCCGACGTGTTCGGAGCAGAGAATAGTCTTCGCGGGAGGATAATTCGCGGCTCGCGGGAGGGCCTGCATGCATGAATGGACGTCAAAATCTGCAATGGCGATAAACTCCGGGACGTCGTGCAGCGCCTCATTACAGACACGATGCCGATCGGTTTTATCTGTGTTGCGGTCTTTTCGAAACGCGGGCTTGGGGCTGTCACCTTGTCGTCAATGCGAGGGTTGCTAATGATATTAATGTTTCAAAATGAAAATAACCATGAAATTTGTACCGTAGTGTACATGCTGAGGACTGCCATCTGCTCCAGTGCGCCAATACGTACCCGCAGACCGCACAGATAAAGTGATGGTTGGCGCAGTTTGTTATGTAATCATGTTCTTGACGCCGGCGAAGATCGGTCAAACATGAATAGGCCAGGGATTGGCGGCGCGGACAGTTTGCCGCCCACGTTCGGGGAGTTAGCGCAACTTGAAAGTTGGCGATATTACTGCGCAGGTAGGAAGCAGACTCTGATAATATTAATGGAAATGTCTAGCTTGTCTCTAGCTGTAAAATTGATGTTCTAGCTATAGTAATTCTCAGTTATATTCTGAATAAGCGGAATAGGTCGCAGTTTCGAGAGCGCCAAGCAATACCGCCCGCGAGACATTCAGGTCCAAAGCGATGCAATCACCCATGTCGTCCGGAAAGTCATTTAAATAAATCATCCAGCTCATCATCTATATGGTGTTGATAGAAATATATTTCTTCAGTGTTAACATTGAAGCAGGCAGCACTGTACAGCTCCATGTATATAAATTCAGGCGCGATCGTTCACCAGAACTCAAGGTTGAATTGTTCCATGGATCCGGAATTGAGGTCAAGTTGAGGTGCCCAATTGTCGAAAGAAACAAAAAAAATTGAAATCACCCAAGACGTCGAACCATACGGAGCGAAAAAGTCGCAATAAAACATTCGCTAGTTGTGATTCTTCATAAGTATCGGGACTGTGAAGTCAAGAAACCTTGCATCTCTCTCGCTGTTTTGGAGGCACTTAAAAGCTCGAGTGTATAGAGAAATTTCGCCATCAATGTTCATGATCGAAATGATGGCCACGAATAATTGTTGCTGGCCGTGGGACGCCAACAAGTGCCGGACCGTCTTGTCGACCTCCCACTATCGGCACCGACTCTTCTTCAAAACTCTATGGTCCTCACGATGCATATCGCTCTGCCTCGTCTGTTCAGTCTCTACTATCAATCAAACATGTTCTCTCAATGTGCCATTGCTGTCGGTTGAATCATAAAATGACAGTGGACGCTCGCGCTGGGTAGAAGGGCCAACGCAGTGGTCCAAGTACGAATGCTCTCAAGCCAATCTAAAATCGAAAACGGTATAACCTTCACGCCTCGATATAGCATAGGTTTCTATCCCACTGATTCCAGCTCTGCACCCTGGCCAAGTACAGTAGTACTGGTCAAACTTAGCGCTTTGGCCGCTTTGGCGTTCAATCGACGAGATCTCTGGCTTCGCATGGGGATGTACCCTGGACTCGCCTTCGATAAAGTTATAGGCGCATATGGTGTCGGTGAGTCTCATTCATAAACACAATGTTAAAGTAAGAATACAGGACAGATGATCGCTGCCACTGACCCCCAATGACGAACTGATGTGTAAACGAGTGTTCTTCCTGCCTATGAAAGGCTGGGAGGAGACCCTGATGCACCAGAAGCCGGCGAGTGTGTTTCTCAAATGACCATGCATCTCCTGCTCTCATCCCTAAGCTGTCTAGGGTGTTTGTGGCAGTGGGCGGTTCAAAATTCGCAGAGTATGGGACATTCGCCGAATATGTGGTCGTCTTGCTCGCCCCCGAATTCATCGATGATCTGCATCTTGCGGCATGGCCAGTAGGAGGCCTTACTGCTTGGAGGCCAGTCACTGGCTACATTTTCGTTCTTCCTCTTCATCCTACTAACAATTGGTATTTTGCAAGGCGACAATGGTTAACGGCCGCGTCTCGTCAGGCCAGACTGTACTGGTCACTGGTGCCGGCGGTGGGGTAGCAATTATCGCCATCCAGCTCTGCATGGCCCAGAGTGCGAACATCTACATCACGACTGGTAGCGCCGACAATATTAATAGAGCTGTGGATATCGGCGCGAAGGGCGGGGTTTGCTACAATGATGGTATGTCTCGACTCTCTATCCTTTGCGAAACTACAGATGGGCGATGCATACTATAAACCTGTCACAGCCGACTGACCCACGCAGCTTGAGAACCTCCTCAAGACAGACGGTATCAAGAAAATCGATGACTCAGCTGGCGGTGAGCAGCTAATGACACTAGTCGGGAGGGTCCTGGGGAACGGAGGGATTGTCGTCTGTTATGGAATGTAATTTTTTTTTTCAATTGGCGTTGCCGTGTAGGCAGGACCGCTGGAAAGCATATTAACGTGACCATGCCAGAGGTCATGTACAACCGATGGCTCATAGGTGCGTTATGTTCACGTCATTGTTTCAAATCCTCTTCAGGAATCAGCACTATCTAACACCATTATAACCCTCTCCGTGTCAGGCTCTACACTGGGTTCCAAAGCCGACCTGAAAAGCTGCGATTGCCTTCCTTGAGAAGCACAGAATTATACCTGTCATCTCGCGAGTTCTATACGGGCTGGAGGGCGCGCTTGAGGGATTTGATATTAGGAAACAAGTCGAGGGCTTCGGAAAGGTTGTAGTTGATATCAGTGGGACGGACGCGAGTCTGTAGAACACGGAGGAAACGATGAAGGCGGAAACGGAGATGTAACATGTGTATGAAGCTACTTATCGGCTTGTTGTACGACTGCAAGCGCTTTGGAAGGGCATAGTATTCAGCAGTGTGATAATATGCGGTCTAACGAAGATTATCATAAGCACGAAAATAACAAAACAAAATGGAATTGATGAGCTACTGCTAGTTTCAAGATGGACGCGGTCGCTTGGGGGCTGGCCCGTTATCCGATTCCTTGTCAGCAGACGCCTCATTTTGCGGAGGCATAGCCCACAGGCGCTGCTCCCCAACGCCGAGAGCTTCTTCCTCCATCTCGGAAGTCACCGGCCAGGTGGTACAGAAGTAGTACTGGCGATCGCGAACGGGTGTTATCCAGTCGGGTCTCTTTATCCACGCAGATTGGAATCGACAGATTTTGCAGGTCATGCGCATCAAGCCGTGTTGTTCTTTTCGACTGTTCGCCTTCCCGTAAGCGTCTCCCAAGCGCGAGGGGCAATCCTTTTTTCCACAGCGGGGAATAAAGCCCCAAGGTCGATGCATATGATGTGAATAGACCACTTGCCGTCCACGAGCGGTGCCGAAGTCATCCTTGTCTAAAAGGACAACGGTTGTATGCTCCAGTGCTGCTGACGTGATTGTGCAGTAATGAACAATGGATTCCCATGGGTCTCGTCCTCTGGTGATAATATCGCTAAGTGCGAGGCGGAAAAATCGCATGACAGGTGTGGGCTCGGCGGAAAAGCCAATGATTGAGGAGAAAATATCCCTATGGCCATTCCTGTGTTTAGCTGCAATGTCGACAAAGTTGTTTTACTTTCGACGTACTTTGCGATGAGACTTTTAAGGAATGTCAGGTGCTGTGTGTCGGTCATTACCGACCCACAGGCTAAGAGTAAGAGCACGCGCTGCCCTCTATGTTTTAAAAGGTTGTTTATGATATTCGGGTCCAATTCCGATTCGGCAAAGTTTCCGCATTGTATGGTTAAGAGGACGCGGCCGAAAGGGTTCTCCTGCATGAAAGTGAGCAGGTCTTGACGAATATCCTGCGCGGCCTGCGAGGCCCAGCCATCTGTGTTCATGCAGAGCTCTTCCATTCGAGGCTGTAACTCTCGTATCAGAGAATTACTAAATACCGGGGTAGAGCACTCACTGTCTGCCCTTGAATTGTGAATTGCTCCTCTAGTGAGTCGTTCAACTGCCTGACTGTCCTACCTCCGGCAGGAAACCCCCAAGAGATATGCAGGACAAATGTTGGCCCCAGCATCAGCGGAGAGGACTGGAGTGTGAAAGCGTGGCACTGGACGATGTACTGTGCCAAATTTTTGATCAGGCAACGAGTTGAACGAAGGCATGGCGCACATACTGGTATGTTTTTCAGTTTTCCAAACTTGCATTTGATACATCTCGGACATTCAAATGTTGAAGGGTCGAATGTTACAGACTCGGCTCGAATGCACGGTGTTTGGCGATCCTTCCTGAAGACGCAAACATTCACAGAGCAGTTCGCAACCGTGCACATTAACGTGATGCCGATGGAAAAGCACCCGCTGCACGCCTGTATATTAACTAGATCAGATTGTTTCAAATGAACGAGTGCGCGGCCACGTACGCCCATCTTGTGGTTTTTGTGAGACGCAACTAGGAGCTCATTCATCAGCTTCTGGTATTCGGGACCCCCACTCATGCCAGTACTTCCAAGCGTCTCCAGAAAGCCCAGATATTCAACACTCATGATGGAGACGAGATCAAATAGAGAGAAGATTTGAGAACTGCGTAGTTGAGCTATAAGAATTCAAGAATGAGTGGCATTAAGCAGGTTTCTACGCGTAGCAACGGTATTACGTAAAGCACAAATGCGTCTGCATTTAATTTACATTGTCCATCGCTTACCTTGTCCAAACTTTGTCTATGCCCACTGTTTTTAGTGTCCGCCGTCGAGGTGGATCATTGTGTAAATCGCCAGAGATCCCGCAGGTGAGTCATGCTAACACGCTACCTCTACGTATCTGCCCTCCAAATGCTGGCGTGTTACTAATACTACGGTGTGTGTGCTGTGGCTCCAGTCGTTGACCGTGCCGGTATACAGAGATCATCACAGCTGCATCTTCTTCATGTTCTGATTTTCATGCGCTTTAATCCTGCCCATCCACATCCACCACCACTTTCACCGCTGCAACCTTTCCCCTTCTGTTCCCACTCCCTAAACATCGAACCCCTCCCTGCATCTCGCGATCGGATGGTCCAACATCCCGTAGTTCCACGAAGAAGAAAAATTATCTCTCTTCCGGACGGTCGTCGTCAACATGCGCCCCCACATCGCGGGCGCACGCCGTCTCCATCGAGGTCTTCTCGCGTGTTGGCTAGGCGCAGCTAATATCACAAAGGCGACTGAAGGGCTCTGGGGTGCATATTTCCTTTCATTCGTGTCTCAGTCCCATTTCTTCTGTGCTTTCTCCTTCGGCTTCTCGTCCACGATCCACCTCCTCCTTCCTTAGCGGGTTTCGTTTATCTCATGACCAGTTTGCCCTGCTTGTTTTCCTTTGCTACGTCTTTCTCTGTCCACCATAATTCTCTTGCCGCCCCGTCCTATCCGCTTTCCGTTGTCCCGTGCTGATCGGACAATACCGCATTTTATTGGCTTGTGTTTTCCTTCTACCCTACTTCGCATGCCCTCTGCAGGCCAGCGGCCGCTGGACTTATAGCTCTTAGTGATATTCCTTTATTACTCCTGATGATGTTTACCCTCGCGTTTCCTGCCTCCACCCCTTCGTTCTCGCGTCTGCCTGGTGTATTTGTATCTATCACTATTACTTACGCCCAAATACCAACCCCGATGTTAATTTTCAGACCATGTGCCACTCACATCTGCCGAATCCCTTGCTTTCGCCACGAGATCGCAAAGCCCAATGATCAGGTGCATATGTCCCCCGCTGTGTGTTGGCTGGCATCCCGGGAAACACGGTGTATTGGAAGCAATATAGTGGCGTACAGGTTCTTTGTTATATCATGTACGACTTGAAATGGGAGGGTATCGTCTCTGTTGTTGCATGCACCAACTATGTACTGCCTGACGTCTGAATAACATCCTCCGAGCCCGTAAGTGTACTTTGTAGCCTTGAAGTTTGACAAGGCAAGTGGATTGACTCGAATGGTTTGGGTGAAGCAATGGCAAGTGTATTGACGTCGAAAGACAGAAGATCCATACGGTACTAGTGTAAGATTCGTCACTACAACCAATCAACCCAATTCCCGACAATCATCTATGATACCGAATGAACAGTTGAACGCAACTCATTCCGGATGGCCTACGCACCCTCCCTAAGCAGATCCTCGTGAATGGTTTCAATATTCACTTCAACACGCGTGGCTTCGACATCGAGTAAAACGGCGCACTTACATACGCCCGCAGAGCAACCTCCACGCGCACGAAGACCTCCTCAAGTTCAAGTCGCCATGCTGCCAATGTCAAGTAAGCACAGAGCGAAGCGAAGCCACGACTCCTGCGCCGTCCCCCGTGGGTAGCAACCGCCGTGAGCAGGCACACCGCGCTGGCCTTCGCCCCCCACCCATTCCCACCCTTTGTGCCCTGGTGCCCCGCGAGCCCACGTCGATCCACTTCCTCACGATCCCCGTCGCCTCCGCTTCGTATCCGCACCCGGCGAGCGCCTGGAGCAAGGCGGCGGCGGCCTGGCGCTGCGTGGTGACATCCGCGGAGGCGGATACTCGAGCGGATCGTCTTCGAATTGCTCCATTTCGTGCTCTGTGGGAGGGGCCGTCAGAAGGGCATGTCCGGAATGGAACAGACACGCGCCTCTTAGACCGACGTTTGGCACGACGACAATCCCGGGCGCCCACACGGCGACGGAGGGAAGCTTAATGAGTTGGTACGGGTAGAGCTTGATGTAGAGCTGGCGGAAGAAAGACAGGTGTCAACATCTAACGTTCACTCGAGGAGGGGAAGCGAATAGGGAAAATGGAAGGGGGTAATGATGCACGGGAAGGAAGGGAAGGTGTATGAGAGTCCGTTGTTTATAAGTATAATGTAATGATGATACTCAATATACAAGTACGGGAAAAGGAAGGAACGAGAGTAGTTGAGGTCCATTAGGGATAGAACCACGATATCGAGAAGATGGCAGATGTTAGGTAGGATCCCAAGCCAGCAGGGGAGGAGATAGAACATGGGCGATAAAGGTATAATGGGGATACATGGTATTCAAGATGGCAATGGAACATGAGACACAGCGGAGCAAAGAGCGCACCTCCACAGTCTCCAAGACCCGCGTCTTGCACCCGCTGACCAGTCCTGCCTTCCCCTCCTTTTCCTCTCCCAGCGCGCCTGCGTTCCATTTCAGCACGCGTATGAATCACCCCTGCTCCGGGCCTCAGAATTCCTCGTGCGCATCCTCGATCGCGGGCGGCAGGTCCTGGCACATGAAGTCGTAGTAGATCTCGGCAGCGTCATGATCTCGGAGAAGAGCGCGTCGGAGCGGGCACGGGCGCGTCAGGGCGCGAAGATGGAGTCCGCGGTCTCGAGGACAGAGGCGTTTGTGATCGTGTCCGTTGGTGAGAGGGAGGTAGTTATGCTGTCATCCTAGCCCAGCATGTTGTTAGTCTTCGTCTTCGTTACATCGCGATGAGGACACACTGCACAGGGTTAGGAAGACTGGACTCGCGTCAATGAGGTCGGGCCAGCGCTCGGGAAAGTCGAGTTCGGCGATGAGGCTGACGCTCTCTGCGACCTTGGCGCGGATGGTCTTGTCGCCCGGCGTGGAGAGGTGCAGCATCGCGGTAACCAGCGCCTTCCTCGGCTCCACTTTGTCCGAGTCAGGCATCGGGTTGATGTCCTGCAACCACGCAATATCTGATCAGCAGCCATAACCCAGTTGATACCACAGAAAACGGACCTCCTCCCATAGTACTTTTGTGATATTCTTGAGATACACGCCCGCTGAGAGGCGGATGCTGCGCGGGTGCCCTGGCCGAGGACGAGCTGAAGTAGGGCGCCGATGAAGCCGGGCTGGGTGGCAAGGGCGGTGAGGCTCTGCTCGGCCTACTTGCGTGAGGCTGGTCAGAGGGACGCGAAGAGCAGGGACGAGATTGCTGGACATTAATATTGTTGTCGACAGATGAGAGAACTGAAGAAACGCGTAGCACGTGCACCCACTCGGCGCTTGCTGAACCTGTCACTCTGAGCTCCTTCGAATTCCACTGTCCAGTTACCATTAGTCTCTTAAAGTCATCATCGGTACTCGACCCTCGTCAGGGATCCTGTTGAGCCTCGTGTATTGAACATTTGCGTCTCTCTGGTTCTTTATAAAATATAACTTTTGCTTCACCTCGGTCCTCGCCATTCCCCTCTGGCTGTTTCAACATACCACAGAGGCTCCCAGTATGTCTACCCCCATTCCTCCTCATCTGGGTGCGCCGATCAAGCACCAATCACTCTTTATCGCTTGTTCAACATCGCTTTCATCCTAAGCTTTGGCATCGCGAAAGCCGTCTGCTCTGCAAAGTGCCAGTCTGTGATCGCAGGAAACTCGGACTTGGGCTACGGGCCAAGCGACAACGGACTCCCTCCACGACCACCAACATCTGGTGTTGCTTCCTCACGACTGATGTCGACGTCGTTTATGCGTCCACGTTCACGAAACCTTCGAAAGTGACCTGATGCGGCGGAACGGCGACAACACGTCGTGTCTCAACCACCCTCACCAACGCACTCCCAGGCTCGCGCACCATCCACAGCTGAGCACCACTCCCAGCACTACCCCGAGCCAGATCGTATGCAGAAGAAAGAGCCGAGCTACCAGCCATGCCGCAGTCGATCCTCCAGCCTGTCGCCATACGAATCCAGCAGCTGCTGACGTGGACGATCAGCCCACCGTCCACAGCTCGAATGGTTAGGTTAGCTAAGAGAGAACCAGAGAGTAGCAGTGTCTGAACAACGAGACGAGGGGCGGCAGGTGGGAGAGAAAGGGGCCAAAAAACAAGACGGCACCGGTCAGTCTGAGGTTGGATATGGCCCTGGACATCGAGGCGGAGGTGAGGGCGAAGATTAAGGGGGATATCACGCTCTCTCTTTTGGATGTGTCGGAATAGGCGTGTTGTTTCTAGTCTGTCCTTAATCCTGTGGCTCATTCTCCTTCGATTTTAGGTCCGGTTGGACTCGTATTGGTTCTTCGTGCTCATCTACACCTGCGTTTGTAAATCCATGTACACTCTGTGCTCATATCTTCCTGTACCGAACTCTCCTTCAATTACATCAACAACACCGAACATGCAACATTCGCCTTGGGGCTTTACAAATTCCACGTCTTTGACATGAAAGTGATTTCGCCCCAAACGAGCTTCGACTTCGACTGGCACTTCATGTGTACCTCCTGCAAATCGCGAGATGTGGCTTCGAACTTTATCAGGGCATGACGATATGAAGTCTCCAATCTCAGCTGGCCACGCCCTTGCTTCGATTCTGCCGCAGCATCCACGCAAACAACTACCTCGAGGCTTCAAATTCTACTGTACTTCTCAACGAATTTTCCTTGCATCAGAAACGCACGTAATTCTCCAGGCGCACCTTCTGGGGCAACCGTGGACTTGTGGAATGTTCTATGGAACCGGCGAGCCTCCCAGAGTTGCATGTGCGTCGAAGACCCTTCTCCTTTACTTCCTATTCACCCCCATATCACACGGCCATTCTGTCACTCCTGAAGTCCATATTGCCCAGGTAAGTGAGAAATTTGCACCACAGCTGTATCCGATACTGATTGGGATGGGTGTATGACGCAGACGCGGTATAATGCCCAGTGGATGGGCCTCCTTGCGCATCTAGTGGTAAAACATACAAGCAGCATCAGCGACCACTACCACTCTGGCGGCGCACACAAGAGTTTCATGTTGATCAAGGGCCATCTGGACAGGCCGCGTTCGATCCTGAACAGACCAAATGTTACAAAAGCAAGACACCTCACACGCACATGGGAGTGACGATGTGCGTTCTACTTCAACTTGCGGGTCCTGGCTTATCACGCGGAGGGGCGGTGAACTGAGGAGGGAAGTTGATCGCTTGAAGAAGATCAGTAGTTTTCTGTAGGCTACGGCGTGTTGGCGGCGTGTTACCTCTCCAATCAATCTCCAATGCACCATATTCACACTGCTCAACCTTAAAGGTCAGCTTGACGGGGGAGAGTCCGAGTTCGCCGATCTCGATGCTTCGACTTCGTGATTTCTGCAAGCAATTTTCGTGATCGAAGGTCTTATACTCGAAGATCGAGGATCGAGGTGCGTCCATTCATCACGTGCTTGTAGGTGTAGAGGCTTATTGCGCGTGCCTAGAATATCTTGAATTGCCATCGCCGGAATTTGCAGCTGCACCGCCTTTATATTGCCATTCTATGAAAGCCTCTGAGAAGCGTATGTATACTTACGCGTTGATGTTGTCGGAAGCCCACAAGAGTCCAGGCACAGAGCGCGACTCTCAGGCTAGTCGAAATTAAATGTATCATTTGCTTGATCACGGAAACCCAACCCAATGAGACAGGGTCGGAGAGAATAGCAAGGTGTGGCCTAAATACGTGTTTGCCAAGCATAGGACTGTGAATAGTTCTAAGGGTATGTTTGAGCCGGATGTCATGAGGCCCCCTCGCTCAAGGGTATACATCTCGAGATCGTAGCTTCATAGTGATAATACTACTGATAGAGCGGTGTCTGAATGTGAAACGAATCGCAATTATGAGCGCTTGGGTCAAGCCCACTGTCGGGGACGAATTACACTCGGGACGTGTAGTACAAGACTATCGATCAGCCTACATATATGAACATTTACAGCGGCTGTGCTCCATGTTAAGCCTGGGTATATACATAACAGACTACTTGAGCGTGTGTAGTCGTACCTATGGAGATGCATGCAGCCGGCGTCCAGCCACGAGCTAGCCAGGCATCCATACCGCGCCTACAGTGAGCCGAATGAGCACCATCTGATAGGAGTACTTGAGAGCCTCCCTCGACGCGCCATATCGTGGGAGCATGAGCGGTACGGTGCCATGCATCAAGGTAGCTTCGAGGGGGCGTCGCGACGGGCGGAAACTGGCGCCAACTCGAAAGCGCCGACGATTTGCGTCGTGCTCAAACCGGTGCTGGTCGGCGATGTCTCGAGCATGCCCAGCGCGACGCCGCGAAATACTCGGCACGCCATGATATTCGTGAACGTGATATACGCCGTGGTGAGCACGTGGCGGGAGGTGGCGGGGATCAGCGGGGAGTCCGACACGATTAGGTTCACCCAGAAGAAGAGGATGATGGCGCTGGAGGCACATATCAGCAAGTTGAACAAGGTTCGCACTCTACGAGATGGGTTGACATACAGGTAATAAAGTTGTCCGCTGATCATCAGCGATCGCGAGAGGCGGAAAAGGCCTTTTCCGGTAAGTACCGGCTGGAGGCGAGCACGCCAGGTTGGCGCGGTCGCGGCGTTGGCCGCTAAGCGATAAGAGATAGCTATGAAGACGCAAGTGTCAAATGCGAATGAGGAGATGATCGGGTAGGTGGCGTAGCGAATCTGGTAGCTTAAGCAATGATGAGGGGACGTAGGAGTGGCTGGATGGTGGATAGAGGATGGTTGAGTTTACAAATGACAGGGAAGCCATGCTGGCGAGGCTCACCTGGGCGAATCGATACATCGGTGAAGGTGTTGAGTGTTGCCATGATGAGCCACAGAATGCCGAACACAACGGTGACAAATACTGAGCCGAGGTATACGGCTCGGACGCGCATAAAGAACAGGGATGAAGTGGCTATCACCTTGATGACCGCGCACGTCGAGAGCACTGCTACGAGTGCTGTACAGTTCCCCACGGGTGCGACTGCGTGGCTCGTTAGATGGCGTCTGCGCAATGTGAGAGAGAGAGGATTTACACACGAAGATTGTGATTAGACCCAGATGAAGGAATGTGGTGATGCTGGGGTGCACTGTTAGTATGTACTGCAGAAAGGAGAGAATGATCGCGCACCGCGATAGAAGGTAGACGGTGATCGACCAGTTAAGTCCAGTCCTTGAAATAACCTTTTGCTCTCCCGGTATCGACAGCAGCCAATCGTAAGAATACGCCTGGTAGACATGCATGGTATATAAGTGAGTGAGCGCGAATTGAATGACCTCCAACGTACTGTAAGCTGGACAACCGCAACATAGGTCATAACCTTGTAGGCGAGTGGATTGACTGGAGGCAGATACATCTGCAGAGTTGGCAGCGCGGCCATGGGGGTGAGACGAGGGGGCCTTCCAAGTCGTTGTAGTCACCAACGCAAACCAGAATTCATTGGCGAATTTATGATAACAATTTGGGGCTGAATGTGCACATCATGACACTTATGAAACAGGGGCGGTCTCTCACGCGTCAAGTCGGGTCTTTGCCGAGTCTGCTCTATCTCAGTTACGCCCAATTACAAATTGCTCTCCACTGCGCTGCTTTCGACTCGAACCTTTCTGGCCCGCGCGTAGCCGTTTGTATGGGAGCAACTTGGCCGTGTAGGCGGCGGCGTGAGACCTCTAGTACTTTTGATACATATGTGGGTATTCAAACTATCATGTTGCAAAACATCCCCCCTGTCAATAACTTATCGTTGACTGTTTACGCGGTTGGTTGATATAAGTTTAACCACGACAAGGGAATGTCGGGTGCGGCACCGTATATCAGATAAGCTTCAAGATTGCTGTTTTGTGTGAAATTAAGTTTCTGATCGCCCCTGCCCCTGATCGCCCGTGCCCCTGATCGCCCGGACATATCCTACGTCACCCCTTCATTTCGTCCATATCGGTGCGTAAATTTTGAAGTTTCCGAAGTTCTAGAAATCGCCACTGCGATTGCTACCCGACCCCAAATTTTGATGCTCACGAGGTGACGAGACCGAGTACTCCGTGTTTCAACTGGTCCTGCTAACCGTTATGCACGTACTCTCCTGCGAACCTCGATTTTACTTCGAATGTTATCTATTTGCTATTGGCGCACAGAAATACCCAGCTTGTTTGGATTTATGGTAATTGGTAATGAGACCTAGTACTAAGGTCCATGGTCAGACACGGCAAAAAAAACCACCGGAATTAGGTTAGTGATCCCTAGCGAAATCACTCAGCGGCGGTGCGAGCGAGAAGAAATGGAAGCGATTATCTGGATGTTTGGGTGCCCACGCAGGCCCAAACGGCGGATATATTGCAGGGAAAAAGAGGGAAATTGCATCACGGTAATAGGTAGTGTTGTCCGAAAGCATAACATGTGATGAGGGGAAATCATGTGTAAGAACGCGTGTTGATCATCTACCCACGAACGACAGCTTCCAAGTCCCAAGTAACGATGCACTGTCATATAAAAACAAACACAGGCATGTACGTACGTCGCCCATCCACTCGAATCGAATACGTAGCCAGCCGTGGAGACCTATAATATAGTCGTCAAGTTGTCAAGTTGATCTTCATGAGATCGTGGGGACACGCAGCGGCACACTCGCCGGGGTACTTTAACTTATGCGAGCGTGCATGCGTGACACATCTATCGGGGAATCGTATGAGTATAGGGGCATAAGGCAGAAGAAGAAAGGGTGTACGGCTCGTAGAAGGCTTGGCTGCATAAGGTGCAAGTGCTGTATCGAGGGAGCTCGTGGTACATGGGCTCATTACACTCAGGCTGGAGAAAATGTTAGATGGAGCAGATAATCGAGTGTACGGTGGACGCACCCAGGTTAGATGCGCAGATGGGCGAGGGTGAAGTCGAAGCAGGAGTTAATGTGCGCGACGGCTGGGCAGTCATTCATGCTGACATGGTCGCCGAGCTGTAAGAACGTGATGTTAGCGATGGTTATCTATAAGTTACACCGCACCATACCTCGACGTGATCAGGCTCATTCACGAGCCCGTTCTTGCCGCCCGCGATGATTTTCGCGGCCCCAATGCAATCCGTAGTATAGATCTCCGAGCGTTTCCCAGACATGACGTTGTCTCCAACCTCGAGCAGCTCGCTGGGTCCCAGCAACAGATTCCCGTGGCCGCCCAGCAGAGACGTTTCCTGCCTTCGCGCCCGTGGTGCGTGCCGAGGATATCGAGGGAGCGCTTGAGGTTGAACCGCGAGAAGATGATGGAATGTATCCAACGCTTCATGAACAGAATGATTTGATGGGGCAGCTATCACGCAAACGATTCTGCATAGCTACGCGGAGAGTTAGTTGATATGGTATGTACAAAAGCGATGAAGGGAGACGCACCCAGAGAGCTCGTACTACGTGATAGGCTGTTAGTCCACGAACCAGCAGAAGAAGTTCTGGAAAGCATTGAGGATGAGATGCAGGTCGACGAAGGTGTATTGTTCGTCATCAACAAGATCGACGCCAACGAGGGCATGTTGTTTGTGTTCAATGCAAATGCATGAACATGAGTTCGCCATGCCACAGTCGAAAGAGAAACACTCACATGAAGCGAATATCACAAAGATAATGAGCACCCGCATGCTTGACACCTGAACGGCGTCTCCTTTAACGCTGCGCTGGACTTGTCACTCGGGTCATCGAGCGAGCACACGCGTGGCTACATGTTTCGCTGTCCTTGATGGGACGACGACGCGCTTCCCGATGCCTCGCATGATCCAAGAGGAAGACCCCTGCCCTCTCCACGCAGAATCGGCTGCTCAGCACCGCAGTCACCGCATATCCGTCCTCCGGCTCCAACACATCATCCTCCTATATCTCGCACTCAAATCCAACCTCCCATTTCCATCCATCGTCGCGTCCAACATTGTCGGCCCAGGTTTCATCGTAAACGCCCTTCCTCCCATTCCTCAGCGGCTGGTTCGCGATTCACCACTGCAGATGATACACGCTGCACATCTGATACATGCCAGGTTTGTACCTCCAGATGACGAGCCACTTAAAGAAAAGAGAGCAGCAGCGAGGGAGAGATGATGCGCGGCGAGAGGCGCGCAGCGGGCATAGTATGCCTTGCGCTCCCAGTAGAGTCTGTGCTGTTGATGGGCGACGAAAGCCCAGTGAGGAGCCGGAGGGTGATTAGCGCTAAGCGTGGCTGCGTGAGTTCTCCATCAATAATGGAGCGAGAAGGGGACATACGAGAGCAGAACGAACGTTGAAGGGACTTGCCAACGCCGGCGCCTATGCTATTTTCCAAATGGCCTCCACATCGACTTCACCACCGGCCCCCATCCCGGCACACCCATTCGCGAACAGCAAAAGCCTGCTCGTCGTCATCCCCGATGACAAAATTGATGTCGAAGAGGAGGCGAGGCTCTATGATGAACTTTGCGTTGTGCGTCCCCCACACACACTCTGATGTCTCTCACCAAGTCTGTATTCATTGGCATAGGCACAGGATGACGAAGTAACACCCACATTGCGACGCCCATCCTCGCCCGCACCACTTTCAATCTTCTCCAAGGATATATGGCTGGGCGACAACTCGGGCGAGAGCCTGGCGTTCGCGCGGGATGTCAGAATAAGCGGATGGACGAGCGTCGGGGACAAGCTCGGAGGGGCTTACATCGGTACGTCTTGCCCGGTGTATCTTGACTCTCACGATCTCATACAATGCGCGTGTGACATAGTGTACGATTGCGTTATCAAGACAAAGGAGGTACGTACCACCCTTTCATCCCTTCCTTTTCACGCTCATACGATATGACTGACAGGGAACCACAATCCACGCCCATAAACGCTACAGTGCATTTGATGACCTGCGCTGCTCACTCGAACACTACCTCCCACACCACCAACGCGCCTCCATTCCACCCCTGCCCCCCAAATCACCTCTCGCGCGATTCCGTCCTCCGTTCCTCGAGGAAAGAAGACGAAGACTGCAATATTGGCTTGCGAGCGTCCTCCTGCATCCTGAGATTGGTGGATGCAAGCCAGTGAGGCTGTGGGTTATGGATTAGCGCGAGCTTAGCGAGGGCGTGTCGAGCTAAGGAGACGCATGAAGAGGATGAAGAGGATGAAAGTTGTCTGAATTTGTATGTTGCTGTTGTATCTATCTCTCAATGTACCATGCTAGTTGATATCCCATTCTGTGCTTGAACTTTCCTCTGCGGTTTCGAGTCGTGAGCTGCAAGACCTGTCTGCAGCGCAAGAAAGGCTAGTGCTTGGAAGCTCTGGCTGAACGGGATATCGACGGCAAGCTCCAGTCGAGGGTATCTCTTGATCGCATAATTCCCGATGGGAAACTTGAAGACAAAGGTATCGAGACATTTCTCGACGCGATGTTATCAAAGTTTACTTCACGAATGACTCTGGTCTCCGCTGTACTGACAATTTACCAGGTTCCGACGCGTGCAGCGAATTAGCGCCGATCGTCTTCGCAAACGACGACCTCCAACCACGAAAAGGAGTGAAGGGAGGACTCAGATACGGGCAAATAGGTGAGTCCGAAATGTTTTAATGTACTTAATACTTACTAACTCGACATTTACAACTCTCAGTACGATCGCGCAGCGCCGCGCGCGCCACAGATCCCATGCGCATCCCTCCCGCTGGCCTGCATCCACGCAGCCTCCCAAGTACCACTATCGTGCTCTCCGACACGCCCACCCACCCAATACGCCCCTCCAACTGCCAGCATCATCGAGTTGGTGCCGTGCTGATCGCGCTGACTACGTCCCCGCTCGCCCGAGTCCTCGCCCGCACAGAACGACCTTTTCTCCGGGTCGTCTCGCCTCCTGTTAGACACGCTCACCCACAGGACCCTATCCCACGAGTTCAACCTGTGGTATGGGCTGAACATCGGGAAGCATCCATGTGCCGCGTCGTCGTCGCCGCCGCACGCGCGCACAGACCTCGGAAAACGGGCTTCAACGCCGCCTGTTTCCTACGCCGCCGTGCACACTCCACCCAGGGATCCAGTACGACAGTACTCTACTGTCCTTGGGGACTCCTGGTCCGCAACGCGCGCGCACCGCTCCTACCTTCCACGCTCAGCGGCCAAATCGCTCCCGCCACATCACCACCTAAACAAGCCCGGCGCCCATCCCGCACACGTTCTCAAAACGTACTGAGGTAGTCCCTCTCGCTTCAAGAGCCGCCATACGCGACCCACAATGCCGCAATCGGGAGATCACGTCTCTTTTTGGGATCCGCGCTCGCTCCCATTCCCGCTGCCCTACCGCGACAGCCGCCTCAAGTTCGACGCCCCCGCATGTCCCCAAAATGTGTGTGGGTACCTCCTTGTCCTTTTGCGCCCGCCCCACACCAGCCACAGTCGCGAACGCGCGAGTTCGCATCCACCAGTGTTATTCACCCTCACTGCCGCTCCAGCCGCACCACCCCTTCATCCCGCACTACGACGGACAACCAAGTCCTCTCGAAGGATGTGGTAGTGCTCTACCAATATTTCAGCTCTCCCGGGCTACTTCCCATCGCAGAACCCCCGAATCGTGGGGCGTCTCTGCATCTCGCGCCCCGCAGCATCCCACGGCCTCAAGACCTTACCCCGCGGAACGCCTGTCCCCCACACCCTCTCAAAGGACGTGGGTGTACTATATCGACACCTTCCAGCTAGTTCGGGCCACTCGCGATAGCCGGTCCCCGGAATCGCGTGGCATCTCCGGAAATACTTGGAGGAAGTTCATCAGTTCACTAAGTACATCCACACCGCTGACGAGTAACTTGCATAACCCATAGTGCTCTCAGCTGGGACGACCAGGGGCATCCGCTGTTTTGTGTTTCATCCAAGAGGTCTCAGAGTGTCCTATGGTGCACCAACGTGCTGTAGTTGCGCGCTCTGTGTATAGGCTCAAGAACTCAAGCTCATGACATAGACCTTGGGCGGTAACGGAGTTGCAAGTGAAATGAAATGAGATTATGCAAAATAGGTAATGATACGATAGTACTTAGTCTACCTTTCGCGCCCACTTTCGCGTCGGCGTCGAAGCTCGGGGCAGGGGACTCGATGATCTCAGAATCTCCGATCTCCCCGTGCTCTCCGCCTTCACAGGGACAGGAGCCACGACGTTCATCTCTGCCTTCTCCTCCTTGACCTTTCCGTCATTTCCCCAGTACATCCACATCTGCGCCCCGAGCACGATGTTCAGCAACAGCGCCAACGCGAAACCCGCTGCGACGAGTTGGTCTCCCACTTCCTGCGCGGTTGTGAAAAGGCGGGCGAGGCAGCCGGCGACCTGGGCGACGACGGCGACGGCGGACAGCTGGCCGGTTGACTGGGCACGTGCATTCTGCCGGATCTGGGGGACCTTAGAGAAGAGCGACAGGGGCAGCGTGGCGATTTGGAGCAAGGCTAG
This sequence comes from Athelia psychrophila, assembly GCA_001630335.1. NCBI lineage: Eukaryota > Fungi > Basidiomycota > Agaricomycetes > Atheliales > Atheliaceae > Athelia > Athelia psychrophila. The sequence goes on along the minus strand of KV417516.1, from coordinate 7,761 downwards.
GGTCTCCTTCGGGAGGGAATAGAGCGTTGCACCAGCAGCAATGGCGGATAGGACGGTGGCAGCGAGCTTCGAAGCGACGTTCTGGCCGCGGCGAAGTGAGGACGAAGGGAAGTAGATGATGAGCAGGGTGATGATCGTGTTTTGGATGGTGAGGAAGAAATTCTCGCCATAGGTGGAGAAGGGAAAGTCGTGGCGGAAGGAGTACGCCGTGGTGATGGCATATGCGAGTGTTTCCATCACGTATGCTGGGAGGGAGAGGCCACGCGCTGAACGTGCGCCTAGGACTGTAGGGAAACATCAGTCACAATCAGTGTGTTGGGACATGGGATAGCCAAGGCAGTTTGACGCACTCAAAAGAAGCTGAGGAACTTTCATTATCGTCCCCCCCACCACTATCCCAAGTCCTAAACCCTTGGAGAGGGAGTACTTAAGGCAATCGATGTCGCCCACATTGAGGTTTTCCACGAGCGACGTGTAGCATTTCTGCGCCAAATTAGATGTTAACAAGTTCATTCATTTCGGAGAGCATCCATTTCACTGACCTTTCCAACGATGGAGATACCCAGGTCGCGAATTGGAGAGGGTAGGTTGCGTGTTATGGAGGTCATGGCGTATCGAGGGTCTCGGAGAAACGTATGTTGTGGCTGTACTGGCCCCGATTGAGATCTCGTGTCTGTGATTCTGAAGCAGATACATATGATTACATAATCACGTTACTGTACCATTTCGACCAAGTGTTCACAGGTTGTTACAAGTTACCAGTTCAGTCGCTATGGGATCCAGTTCAGGGCTGAGGTTACTTGTTGCCGATGTCAAAATATGTTCAGTTCAAAAAATTTGAGTGTTCACAGGGGTGCCATGCTCAAGCCGCGCTGCAACAAAGTCGAAGAAGTATGGAGGAGGTGAATGGGAGAAGCATTAAGGAGTCATTTTGGGATGTAGAGCACTGTTTAGCTTGCGAGTATTTGCACTTGGATTTTTTTTTGAAAAGTCCCATCTGTTACTTATATTGGGTCTAGTTCAGCTCGTTGTGCTACCTGTTACAAGCCGCTGCAAGTGCTCAGTTCACGGTACCCTGTTACGCGTAACTGAACACTTGGTCGAAATGGTACAGTACTTACATTCGTTGACACGCGTCTCTCTTTCCCTCAGTCGTTTACAATCCGACTGAGGTCTAACTATTATTAGCTGCATCGATCATCATGGGGAAAGTAACCATCTACTGTGGGGTGCGCACAAACTCCTCCATCTCACTCCCGCAGCCAGCTCATCGAGTCCATGTCATCAACAGATATCTGGCTGCTCACCGGACATGCATCGCTCAGAGTGGTTTGACAGACTTTTCAACGACGTGCCCGAAGAAGGCGATGTAAAGATAGGGCCTATAGTGCGCGCCGCACTCCTTTCCTTGATAGATGATCGCGAAAAACGCAGTCAAGACGATGTGACCCTGATTGGGCCTCCCATCTCGAAAGACGAAAGCCGAATGCCCGGGCTTGAAGAACTGGATGAAGGCTTTAACGCAGCCAGGCTTTCTGCCATCACCAACGAATCTCTGCTTCTGTACAGATGCACCGTCGTCGACGACGACTGGGGCTACGGTGTTGTATCCTCTCCAGAACGTCCAGAACGTGACAATAGCGGACACTGTGTATCCCTCGGCCCAATCGTCATGGTACAGACCAGCGCCCTCTCCATTTTACTGCACGCAACTTTTGGCCGCATGAGCGCTCATCGCTTCTGGCGATTGATGATGGTGACTATTCGTACCACCGCAGCACCATCGGAATACGTTATTCCTGGCATCAATTATGGCGGCTTGATGCACGAGAACGAGGTGTGGGACCAGTTCCCACACGGCACAATTTGCATGGAGTCGGAGGAGGTAGCGAATCTGGAACCATTGTAGGGCAAAAGCCAATTATCCCTAGGTTCAGACTGGGTTCGGGTTGCTCAAATAGGCAATTTGTGGCGTGAAATAAGCGTACTACAGACTCACGCACCGGGAATCCATTATTAATTATTAAAGTGCATGAGAAGATGATATTGCGGATACAAACAACAGGCTGGGTAGCTAATGATCGCCGATGTGAAGTCAATTGATACAACCATTAGTATTGAGTAAATTTTCACCAAGTGAGAATCGCCGCGGGTGTGCAGGGTTCGCATCGACTTTGATAGGTACACACACTGCCGCACATGTAGAACGTTCACATCTGCTAAGACTTCGAAATGAAGATTTCAGGAAGTTTGCCGCCGATGTAGAACATTGACATCCGCTAAGATTTGAGATAAAATCTCAAGGAATATTGCCGCTAATGTAAAACGTTCACATCCGCTAAAGACTTCGAAACGAAAGTTCAAGGCAAATTGCCGCGGATGTGGAACGTTGACATCCGCTAAGATTTAACATGAAAGTTCAAGGAACATTGCCGCTAATGTACAACGTTCACATCTGCTAAAGACGTCGAGCCTAAAGTGAAAGGCACATTGCCGCGGATGTAGAACATTGATATCCGCTAAGATTTGGCATGAAAATTCAAGGAACATTGCCGCTAATTAATGTAAAATGTTCACATTTGCTACAGACTATATATATTAAACGGAGTAATCACTCCAGTTTACCAGCACTGCCACATATCTGAGTGATTACTGGACCGTATCCTGATCGCATCACAAAGTCGCGTCACTTTTACGTGTCAACTTCGGTCCGGTCAGTAATCACTCAGCTCAGGTCAGTAATCACTCATCAAGAAGTGTATAAATTTTCATATCCAAAAATTTATACGGTAATCACTCAACTCGGGTCAGTAATCACTCAGTTGAGGTCAGTAATCACTCAACAATACTTTGCATGAAATTTATTATTTAAAATTTCATGCAGGCATCTTAGGTCACAAAATGTGTAGGCAAGGGTCACTGATATCTCAGGTCAGTAATCACTCAGAACTGGTCAGTAATCACTCAGCACAGGTCAGTAATCACTCTTCACCGGTCACGTTAAATTGAGCTGGTCCAATTTAACGTCAAGGTCAATATTATTTGTGATCTCAGTGAAACTTAAGATGGACTGATAAGTAATCATTGGCCAGTACAGAGTGATTACTGGAGGCTTCTGAGTGATTACTGACACCCCTGGAGTGATTACTGGAGGGTCATTGAGTGATTACTGGAGGGTCACTGAGTGATTACTGACTACCATGAGTGATTACTGACCTGTACAGGGTGATATTTCAGTGATTACTAGGAGGGTCACTGAGTGATTACTGACTTCTTACTGGTCTTAAAGGTGCTGGCCATGGTAGAGTGATTACTCAGTGATCATTAAAAATCTGGAGGTCACTACTGAGTGGTTACTGACCTGATATATGTGAATGCTAACTAGCATTCAGTGATTGGGTGTTCCTAGATATTAAAATAGACTTTGATCTATTATGGCATGATACTAGTGTGGGAATGCATTACATCATCAGGGTATTCATACATATAGAGGGTCCATTTCTCTTTGATTTTCCTTTCTTTTCCCCCACTTTGCACTTCCTGTCATAACAAGTAGTAATCAGATACCTGAAATATTTACAAGTCCAAAACAATGGTGCATGAAATTTCAAATAAAAAGTTTCATGCAATGCTGATCATCCATTTTGTTTTCAAGTCTTCAAACACTGACCAGGTGCGTATAAAATTTCAAATATAAAATTTTATACAGTGCTCATTTTATTTTAGACCCTCTTCCGCCATCCCTACCTTGAGCAAATTGGCTTTGTGATCAACAATGAGCTCAAGGTTCTCATCTGTGAGGGTTGTGGATGTGCTTGCACACCCAAGGGTATTAAGGACCACCTGAACAAGAAGCACCAAAATGGCAAAGACAAGAGGTCCATTGACCAAGCTCAGGTGCAAGCAATATGTGATGCTCAACATATTACTGCTTCTCTGCCCATCCCCGACCCCACGCAAGTCCACTTGCAATTTCTGGGGCTTCGTATTCACGAAGGCTTTGGTTGTGCACAATGCAACTACATTTGTGGTGAGGTGTCTTCGTTGGAAACCCACTATAAACAGCAAGCAGACCACCCTGGCCAGCCTCCCAGCAGTCCACCCAAGATTCACTATCAACATCTCACTGGTCGTGGAAAAGGCTCAACATTCCTCAAGGTCACTCCTAGAGCAGTCCCAACCAGCACTGATATTCTTGAGGACATGATTGCAGACTTACGCAAGGCAGCCAACAGTGCAGGTGGTGATCCTGCCTCCAAGCTAAACGCTCGCCAGATCAATCCTTGGATGCTTACCACAAAGTGGTACCTTCACGTTGAGGGTGCTGATCCGTTAGCACTCAAGGTTAGGTTAGGTTAGGTTAGGTTAGGGTTAGGTTAGGGTTAGGTTAGGTTAGGGTTAGGTTAGGTTAGGTTAGGTTAGGGTTAGGTTAGGTTAGGGTTAGGTTAGGTTAGGTTAGGTTAGGTTAGGTTAGGTTAGGGTTAGGTTAGGTTAGGGTTAGGTTAGGGTTAGGGTTAGGTTAGGTTAGGTTTAGG
>KV417515.1:462366-477785 GCA_001630335.1 Athelia psychrophila | reverse complement strand
CATCAGCAGAGTTCATGGCCAGGCTTAAAGGCTGCTCTCACAAATACGGGGGCCCATCCAAAGTCGGCAAACCCACTGCTGATATGAAGTACTCTCTAAAGTCAAGATTTATGGATTAGTCTTGGGATCGAGCTTAATAGATAGTTAGAGGCTGGCGTACATATACCCCCCGCCATTTCGCAGCAAACTGGGAGGGAGTGGCACGTTCGCAGTCCCGTTACCACCAGCTACGGTGTCACTGCACTCATCCGGGAGCTGCAGCGTAAATGGAAATTTGACGAAAGACCCTACTAAACCACCAAAGGGCCCCCGTGCTTGAGAATCCCCCGTTGCCTCGTCGGAATCGTACACCTCGACAGACTGTTGAAAAATCTCATCCATATCACTGAGATCGACAGCCGAGTCCTTCGTTGGCACTGAAGCGTAGCACTCGCCTAGACGTCGGACAAGGCTCCCTTTGAGCTCCTTGGTAAGATTTGGAAAAGGAAATTGCTCACCCACAAGGCCCACACGCACGGATGTCAGGGTAGCCTTGGATCCAGGCAAAAGGCAAGGAGAACAGCATCGGATCCAGCCCTTAACTTGTTGTCCGGGCAAGTAGTAAGGCTCGTCGCTCGTCTTGAGTTCCAGGTTTATTTGTAGTAAATGGGACCCAGAGAGCGAGTTCAGACGCCCGAGAGTACTAACAGGAATTGTGGGAGCGGATGGTAGTGTCGACATAGGATAAGATAAGAAGGGTGTCCTCAGCTGGAACCCCATAAATAGCAATTTGGTGCTGTAAAACCTTGTACAACGTCTCCATCGCAGTGAACGCCGCCGCCGCCTGAGATTGAGTTCCGAGCGTGATCTAACTCAATGAGGTCGGATCCGCAAACGCAAAAAAGATTTACACATGACCGACACATGACATTAATGAGGGATGTTTCCGCGTCGGCCGCGACGAGCTGCGGGATGCTTCGCTAGGCAAATTTGGTTTACAAATTACAAGGGTGAGCGGAGCTCGAAAACGGCACGTTTGGCGCACATGGAAGGCAACTCGGTCCGAACCCCGTATGTCGACTACGTGTCTTGTTGCCTCTGGTTACCCAGTTTCTGGTGGCCTTGGCAAAGGCACCTCGATTGGACCTCCGAAGATCGATGTTTACCTTGCCACTGGACAGCAATGATCCTGTTGGATGTGATTAACTGTTCATTAATGATAGGCCAGAGGAGGATTCCCGAGGTGATAACGCGAAACGGCAAAGATTGATTGAGGCGTGTAGCTAATTGATAAGTATCGAAGTTGTATGTATGTATTTGTATCGGGTGGCTGAGCCGCGGAACCGTAAATACTAACATTCATGAACATCGTGATTAAGATTGCCTGAAGATTTCTGCCATACGGGCCTGTTGCTGCACGGCCCACCGCAATCAGGACGAATTCAAGCGGGACAAATGCTCGGGGAAATCTCACCTTGCGACTAAGCCCGCCCTGGTTGACGTACCCATTCGCATCGGCCGTGTCCTGAGACTGGGTAGTATATTCGTAGCCCGCGTCACACTGTGGGCACCTTCGTCATCACGGTTTGCACAATAAAGTTGCAACAAAAATAGCCCCTGAATTTACAACAATTGGGCGTCGTCGGACAGCCACACGGGTCCCTCGGCCAATGACGCGCCGCTCCACTTTGCAAACTTCAGCAGCCCCTATTTGGCTAACCCTCAGCCTGAACTTGTCCACGTGTTACTCTCATCTCCCACTTTTCTTCTTACGCACATCTCCACCTCTTACGCAAGAAATGCCCGCCTCATCCTCCCGCTTCTCCCTCGCCTCCCTTGGCGAGCTTTTCAACATCCTCGCCAACACACCCATGGTTCCACCCACCGAGGCAAAGCCTGCAGATCTCGAGATCGCGTTGATCGAGATGCCGGCGCGGAATTATACGCATTCCGTGAGTCACGGCTGGTGGTGGTTTGTGTTAGCGTGTAGAGGCTGACCGCGACGGCAGAGATCGACCTCGGACAACGCAGGCATCTGCAATCACACCACCACCTTCGGCTCTGCGAGAAGCAGTCTCGAAGTTCCCGTAACCGTTGTGCGACCCTACGTTAGTCCACTTCTTCTCTTGTTGTTTTGCCATTACATCAACAGCGATGCTGACATCCACCTCCACCTCCAGTCCCAGTTCGAATTCTACGAGCCTAAGCGGGCTGAATCAAAAGCGTGAGCGTGGCTGCTGCATTCCTATATCACTATTCACTTATCCCTACGGACATTACGACAATCTTAATGCTGCATCTTACCCACCCGCTAGAATAACATCTAATTATCTACCTACACACTTACTTATTTACGGCCACTCATATATATTAGATTCACTCAACGCACGGAAGTCAAAATTGTTGTATCAGAGAACATGGTGTACGGCGGCGGGACCTGTCGCGCATGTGCGCCTCGTTCTCTTCCACCAACCACCACGCGCACTCGGTGCACTCGGCATTAGCTTCTATCGCCCCTCCGCCCTCTACTCTAAAGCTACACAAGATACCCTTCACCTCCTGTGAAAGCCCCAGTGTCGTCTTGCAAGGGCCTTTCGATTCTCGACTCCTGTTTGTTGCTTGTCTCTGTACTCCTTGGCCGTTCCGTCTGCTATTGTGTAGTTTGTTGTGCGACGGCGATCTTACAACACCCGGGAGTAAAAGGCAGTGCAAAGACATTGATCGCCGGGGTACGGCCCATCAGGAAAACACCTCCTCGGTGCGCGTGTTGTACGAATTCTTACTGGTGATCTTACAAGATGTGTAGATCACGAGACGAATGTCATGTGGATCTGCAATTTGAATGTGTTTGCTGAGCTTAGGTACGCTCAATCCTAGTCATCTCTCGTCAAGATCGTCTTTGTCTTGTTCATCTTTTTCTTAGTTTTTGCAGTCATAGTTGGGTCTTTCAAGACGAGTCGTTTGCCAATATGCCTCGTTGCTGAAATCGAGAGTTGTGATGGGAACCACAGCTACTCAGCACCGCTAGCATGCTTCCATTAGCGTTGGCCGTCCGCCAAGTTTTAGCAACCGCACAGCGCCCATAAAGCAAACAATTTGAATCTTGATCTCCTCGCCACGTGCAGGTCGGCAATGCAGCTTAGCTTGATGCTCTGTTGCTCAGGCAACATTAAATTTGCCTGTGCTTGGTCCATGCGGAGAGCCGAAAGGTATTTAAAGGGAGGAATTCGCCTCTCAACTTCTCATTGTTCTCAACAGGGTTGTACAGTTGCGCGAGTGTTGTGCGATAACGAAGCCCGTACACGGAATTACCCATCACAAAACCGTCCGTCGGTCACCTGGATCCATTCTACCGGATCGCACAACAACGTGCGCAACGCAATTGAGTTGACTACACTAGTGGTACAATGCGCTTACCATTCTGCACTTACTCCTAGAAGGCAAATAGTTCATTTGCCGGGGCCGCAAGAGGTAGTAATTAAACCGATCACGAGCTAGAGCTGTGGCCGCACATGCACATATGTTGGCAGCACGAGATGCATCCGTAATATGACTTTCGGCTCAGCGCTCAGGGCCTCAGGCTGCCTTTTCTGCTCAATTCTCTGATGGGCAAATGCCTAACTGCCGAGATCTTTTTGATTCACAGTCCAAGTGACGGAGTACGTATAAGAAGTTGGTAGCTTCGTTAGTACATAGTCTTCCCCTTCTCCCACTCTTCCGCTTGCTGGAATGTCGTCCCCCCAGAGCCGGGAAGGTACCCGCGCCACCCACCGGAAGACAGTGGTCGAACGCCTTGAATGCCCCGTTGACGAAAATGCCACGTACGAAAACGACAGGTGGACCAGTGAGTTGGAATATTCGCATCGACTAGCTGAAATTTACCTGACTCCCGTCGAAGATCGTGACTTGATCCCTATTCCTCCACAACGGCGAACCTATGTGCGTTACACCTTCCTTCGATCGTATTATCACACCTGAACCTTGCTCTGCTGCTAAATAGAAAGTATGGTCATACTTTGTATATTGGTGCATTTCCGGCTCGAATATCTCGGCCTACACGACAGGCTCCTCTCTGCTAGCGTATGGGCTGAACGCCCAGCAAGCAATGGTACGTCTCGATCACGGATCCTGCTTTTCTCGTCTGATCCTGTCGCAATACAGGCTTGTGTAGTTATTGGGGCTCTGATAGTAGGGATGGTGAGTGATTCATCAGCTCTACATTGTGTAGTGCCCTTACAAACCATCTCGGCGCCATCAGCTTTCCGTGGCATGTGGCTGGATGGGCGAGATCCACCAGTATGTCTCTACTCTGGTCAAATGACTTCGCCATTAAATCAAGGCTGCAGTATCGGCTTCACGGTTTCGTCGCGATTTTCCTGGGGTACCCGGGGCGGATATTTTCCCGTCGTCCTTCGCGCCTTCTCAGGAGTATTCTATTTCGGAATACAGGCGTATTGGGGAGGCCAGGCTTGTAGCGTCGTGAGTGTCTATCATGTTCCCCGCGTCCCTGCAGCCTGTCTGAATTTGAGTCACCTCAGGCTATTGGAGCGTTGATACCAGGGTTCGCCCACATGAAGAACACAATCCCCCTCTCCTCTCACATCGCGACCAACGACCTCATCGGCACACTTATCTGGTATCTACTATATATCCCCTTAGTATGTCTCCTTTCATCCCAACATCCGCCGGGTTGTAGAGTGTTAATGCGTGGCGTCGCGATAGATTTTGATCCCCCCTGAGAGGCTTCAGCGATCTTTCGCCGTCTCCGCCGTGGCCCTCACTTGCACCCTCCTCGGTCTCACTATCTGGAGTGTCCACACAAATGGCGGTGGCGGCCCACTGTTCCACACCCCTAATACTGCAGCTAGTACTTCTTGGAGCATGATTTTCGGCATAACCAGTATTCTAGGCGCATGGGGATGTACGTTGCCCACCTTCCCGGCATGTGCTTCACCGAGGCTTACTTGAATACGAAGCGGGCACACTGGGCCAATCCGACTGGACTAGGTACGCCGAGCGACGATACGCACCTACGCTGTCGCAAATGGTCGCCGCACCCATCACGATCACGGTAACTGCCCTTCTCGGGGTGGTCGTCACATCCGCATCATCGAGTATTCTCGGGGAGCTGTACTGGAGTCCGATTACACTCCTCGGAGCCATCTTGGATTATTATCATTTCTCGTCTGGTGGTTAGTTCATTCACATGATCCGCTGTTGATATTGCTCGGCTCATACGTTGTGTTGGAAAGCAAGGGCCGCTGTGTTCTTTGCAGGCGCTGCTCTAGCATTTAGTCAGCTCTGCCTCAATGTCGTTCTCAACTCCGTCAGTGTGGGAATGGACATCTCGGGTCTATGGCCGCGTTTCATCAACATCCGCCGCGGCGCGTACATTTTGGCCGTTGTGCGTTTCCCTTTAACATGACTCAGTGGAAAGCCCAACTTAAACGCGCTTCTTTCTGACAGCTAGGGATAGCATCCAACCCATGGCAAATTCTGACCTCCGCCGCCACATTTCTGACCGCCATCTCGTGAGCCTTGTGCCTTTTTGAAAATATCATAAAACTAACAGGAGGTTTGCAGTGGCTTCGGCATTTTCCTCGCACCCATGACGTACGCCTCTTTTTCCAACCTCATTTTGTCCTGGCTCATGAGAGTACAGAGGCATCATGCTGGCCGACTATCTCGTCGTGCGCAAGAAGACTCTGGTCATCGAAGATCTTTATGTCGGCGATGCTCGAAGCATTTACTGGTACTCGCATGGTGTCCACTGGCGCGCCGTGCTGGCATGGGCCCTGGGAACATGGCCCACCTTGCCTGGATTCATTATGATATTGCAAGATCCCACAAGTGAGAACAATTGGACCAAAATATTCAAAATCGCCTTCTTCATCGGTACGTTTAGGCGTCCAGACCTCCAATCAAATTCTGGGATGTGCACCTAATTGATTCACACGATCAAGGCCTTTCAATAAGCTTCGTGTCTTTCATTGCCATCTGCGCAATCTCGCCCCCGCCTCGTCTGGGAGAGGGCCTGGATTATTTAGTACGTGACACACACTCTCCTCGTCAAGCTTATACTGACGTACCGGCATGGGCAGGATGATTCCATTGTACTTGCCAAAGATGACGGACAAATGAGGATAAGCAATGCGACATTAAGTGCGGATGATGCATTAGATGAGAAAGTGGAGACTGCGTAGTATGAAGTGTAAAGTTCGAGGGCTTAAACACTGATTAATTAATCTCTGCTCGCCCATGCTCTTATTCAATGGCCTTCAAAACAGTCATCATCTGGCGGTTGCGCGCGTCATCTACTGATCACCATTTGACAGCCCATGTGATGTTGCGTAGTTGTTGCAATAGTCGACGAAATAAATGCCGCATTTCATGATGTACAAATTCGTTTTGACAATGATATGCGCTCTACCGAGGGGTACGATCTGTAGTGGGAGGCACATTAGTGGGATAGAAAGTAAGGTTCGGGTCTCATGTCAGTATACGTTCACGGTACCGTATGGTAGAGCAAATACTCAACGGAGGGATTCTCCATCATCGTATGCGAATGGCAAGATTACTTGGTACCGGCGCGGATGCCGATTACTAGGCCGCTTGTACGACGTATCTTGGTGTTGTGTGTGCACCTCAGGATCCAGCTCGAAATTGTCGACTTGAGTAATGTCGGTTAGCTGGCCCGTGAATGTGGCTGACGGGCTCGTATCTGTAACCCACGAGCAAAATTCGGGCGGGACGAAACGTTAAAGGGATCTATGCCTTGGATAATTTCGATTTGAATTTGATTGGTTATGGAATTTGTGGCCTTCACACACGGGAGTAGTGGGAATGTGTTTTGCACAGATATAAATACAATAGATGGGGTAGGTACGCTATCTAAGTCCTCAAGCTTGCGTCGGATGATACATAAAGGCGCGATGTATTGCTAGTCATTCACCCGCGATCGTTCCCCGGCACAAGAGCGAGAGGTAAAATGTAGAACTGCTTAGCAGTTGTTTGCGGAACACGCTTGTGTGATGAAGCGGTACGACTGGTCACTTGAGTCAAGGGTCTTGCAGAATCCAGTAGGCGAGAAGTTGTAGCCGACATTCTGGCAGCTATAAAATGAAAAGGATCAATTAGAAATTATACCGAGAAATGTTTTTGGGGGACCCGGAAACTTACCTGCAAGAGCCGTCACCGTGAGTGATCACGAGGCAGTAGGTGCTAGCTACATCGCCATTGTCTGGGATGTACACAGATCCGCGACCTGCCTCGCCGAGACATCCAGAGTTGGTGATATCGACGCCGATGCCCCCGTTGACCGAGCACGCTCCATCATCTGCAAAATAGCTCAGAGCCTATCCTTGAGCATAAATCAGTCGCTGCTCACCGAAGAAGTTGGCGTAGTTGTTTGCTGCAGCGAAAGAGCCGAATCCCATGACGGTGGCGAGCATCAAGGTAGAGAATTGCATGATGAAAGAAGTATGAGAGTTGGGTTGGAAGTAGAATGCTTTGGTGACTGATGAATAATGTGAGAAGCGAACCCCTCCCTTTATATACCTTTCGGCTCTCCGCCTGGACCAAGCAGAGGCCAAAGTGGGGTGGTTTGAACAACACAGCGTCAAGCCAAGCCAAGCTGCTGACGTCTATGGGGTGGGAAGATCAAGTTGTTTGTTTTATGGGCGCTGTTTGGTTTATGATGGAGTGAGACAAAACTTGGCGGACAGGCAATGCAAATGGAAGCATCCGAGTAGTGCTTTTGTTTCCATCATAACCCTTGATTTCAGCAACGCGGTATGTTGACGAACCTATTGACTCAGAAATAGATAAGCGAGACGGTGAAAACCTTTACAAGAGATGCACAGGATTGAGTGAAGCGTACCTAAAATCAGCAAACGAATAGCAGAGATGTACGACTTTTGTCTCGTGGTCTGTACATATTGTAAAGTCGCCCATATGCTACACAGATACATTCATTTAGTGCCGCAATGAAGCATAGAGCTACGTGTCTACAAGTCCATGCTCAAAAGTGTGCAGTAGCGCAAGCGGTCGGCAAGAGGTCATCGAGCTCAATGAGGTTGGATAGACGAAAATGATGTAATGACACCGCCTTTAGTTAGACTTACTCCAGCGGCATTGCCCTGTTGTCCCCATTGATGAAATTTGCGCTGGGACGCTCCACACATCGATTTCGGAATCAAAATCAAAGTGCTTGCCAGTCAATATCAGCACGAGCGCTGTGATACGTGTCATTTTCGACTGTGCATCGCGCAGATAATTTGGAGCGCAAAGAGCCAGGATGTCGACCACGAGCTGGAATTGTATGTTGGTTTTGATGTAGGTGTTGGCATTGGTGTTGTTAGAGGACTTGAAGTCCTTCTCCGTAGATAATGCAGGTCACTACAGGTCACCATGCCCCCGTATAGCCTAGGGCAGAAGACTCTCTGTCGGCAGACCCAGTCACCCGCAGTTTTAGGCTGTGCGCTCAGACCCATCAGTGGGGTAAGAGACTGCGAAAGAGCGCTCGAAGTTGATCTCGCGAATGGCTGGCCAGTGGAAAGGCATAGGTTCTGCTTAGTGAGGTTGCAAGAATGATGGATGTTTCCGCGTTGGCCGTGACGGGCTGGGCCAATGTTGGCTGGGCAAAGGTAAGATACGAAGGTGAGCGGAGCTCGAAAACGGCACGAAACTTTAAATTTGCCACGTGGAAGGCGGCTTAGTCCGAACCCACGCCTCAATCGCTGCCCTCTTGCCTGAATGCGACTACGTGTCTTGTTGCCTCTTGTTACCCCACCTTCTCTCGCGATATGATCTTCTACCGTGCTAGATCTGATAGTTTCTGGCGGCCTTGCTAAGTTGCAATGGTCCCTCAATTAGACTTACGGCGATGCTTACCTTGCTACTGGATGGCAATGATCCCAATGTCTGAAGATTTCTGCCACATATGGGCCTGTGTTCGTGGACATAAAGCAGCTGTTACGGTGACTTGCGGATAAGCTTATCCAAATAGACTCAGAATTGAGATACACGCATCCCATCGGTAGCCCTGGGCATGTTCATCTGGCTCATCATATATCGGCACTTGCCGCAAAAGTAATTGTGAATATTGCGCGTTTGCCGACTGCATTCGCCAGGCGGTTTGTCGGCTGGCCAGTCTCTGAAAGAGAATGTCATGACGCGAGAGATAGCCCATCGGAATTTGGTATTCGTGCTGTGGGCTTCGAGTTAAAGGACTAAAGGGTCCTTCTATCTAGTGCAAAATATTGAGCTAAGTTAATTAAACGCATGCTCACCGCCACTGCGCTTGCCAGCCTTCCCAGACCTGTGCTGGCGGATAACCCAAGTGTTTGGGTCGTGGTCGTGTGCACGTGACCATTGACCAGGCCGCAGGTTGAACGTTGAATGACCAGCGCTTAGCCTCATAGCCGCCCGTCTGCTCCAAGGCGCTGCATGGCGCACAGCATCGGACCCTATTCCTTCCTCCTCCCAGCGCATCCATCATCTATGAGCCGCCAATACGACGACCGGAACGAGGACGAGAACGAGAACGAGAACGAGAACGAGAACGAGAACGAGAACGAGAACGGCGGCGAGTCGTCGACCGCCGGGCTCACCACGTCCACATCCGCACCCAATTTAAACTCCAGGTACGCATGTCTTCTGCCCTGCCGATTCCCCCTGCTCATGCAAAGTGCAGACTCGACATGCAATTGGCACCTGTGACGTTTATTTCACACCATACGGGCGGCCGTGGCAGGATCACAAACGTCTTCGGGGACACCACCACAATCAATTGCGGACGCTGCTGTTGCATGGCTCGGGACGGGGACGAGGACGGGAGGGAGACTCGTCGTCGGTGCGCAGCGAGGACAAGAGACGCTGAGGAAAGTGAACTCGAGGCGTTGGCGCAGCACCGAAAACGAGGTGAAGAGTGCGATGGGCGATGCGGCAGAGGCGACAGTCCCGACTCCAAGCAAAGTCCATCGGTAAGTCCACGCCCCTACTTTCAGCGTCGAGCGCGATTTTCTGACGAGCAGCGACAGGTGGCTGCAGTAGCTGCGGTATCGATCCAGTTCAATCTCGCCTTGGGTGGGCCGTCTTGCGAGGGGCAGATTGTAATATCGTACAGGGTGGTGGCGATCTCGACGGGGGCTTTTTTTTTTAGTGACCCCACCCTTGGTTTGACCCCCAATGCCGTGTACAGCGTCGGGCTCGCTGGCTGTAAAAGGGTGGGCCGTTTCCCTTACCGGTGTTTGGTACCTTAGTTCTAAGCTGTGCCAACACTCAGTGCTAATACAAGCATTCATGACGCCTCCTCAGTGGTATCTATCTATACCCCGCTATGTCAAGTTAGTATATCATTTCATTTTATATTACCTTACACCAGTCTACCGTGCGCGTACCCCTCCCCGGTGGATGATAAACAGATTTTCGAACATATTGGCTATTCGAGGACCACTGCCATCACCACTCTTCGCGTGACCCAGATCCGAGCGGGAGAGCGGGCTGTGTTATACAATGAGGTCCGAGGATGCTGAGGACGAAGGCCACGACTCTGAGGCGCTGTCATAATTTCGAACACGAGGACAGGGACGGGGAATGTAACACTTATGGGCAGCGCACCGCCGGCTGGACACGCCTGGATCGTGCATTGCGCGTTTGCTGATTGCATTCGGGTCGTCGGTTTGTTGCGGCGGGTGGAATTGATGTACTTAGATACCGCACTTTCACGGGACAAGCCCCTGAATTTATGATACTCCTCGTCAGAATTTGGTATTCGTGCAGCGGGCTTTCGTGGATAATCGAGTTAAAGGATAGATCCTTCTATCTGGTGCAAAACATCTCGGTCATTGACTGGATGTATGCTCACTGGAGGTACAGCAATAAATGATGATTTGGGCTGCCGCCTGGGGCGTGCATCGTTGCATACAGCACTGAACCTTACTCCTTCTTCTTTCCCACCACCATCATCCATGAGCTTCCACGACGAGCACGAAAGTGAGAACGAGAACGAGAACGCGGGCGCGCCCATCGCATCCGCGTCCACGTCCGCACCCAACTACAGGTACGCATATCCGCTGTCTGGCCTGTCACTCCCGCTCATACAAATGGCAGACTCAGCGTCCCATTGACACCTGTGACATTTTCGGTGAACAACGCGGGCGGCAGAAGCAGAATCATAAACATCTACGGAGACAACAACCACATCGATAGTGCGCGTTATTACTACTCAGGTCGGGACGGGGGAGGAGAGGAGATTCGTCGTCGTCGCGCAACGAGGGCTGGGGAAGCTGAGGAAGCTGAGGAAGAGGACCACGAGGCGTTGGTCCAGCATCGAACACGAACACCATCGACTGCCCCAGGAGAGTACGAGTACGATGGGCGGCGCGACGGAGGCGGAAGTTCCGACAACAGGCGGAGTCCCCCGGTATGTTCATGCCCCTGCCGTTGAGCACGATTTTCTGACGAGCAGTCGCAGATGGCAGCCGCAGCTATGTCAATCCAATTTCACGTCGCTTTGAACGGGCCGCCTTGTGAGGCCCAGATTGTAATTACGTATAGAGTCGTGGCGGTCTCGACCGGTGTTCTTTTTTTTTTTGAATGACCGGTGCAGAAAACACGCTGCGTGTATTACAGCAATGTCCATATCGTTAGGGACACTTTTGATTTCGGGACTTGTGAAATTCTTGTTTATTCAACGCCGGAACAAATAAGTGGCGTTACCATATGGAGTAATCGATCACCGTTTGCTCCCGATGCAGTGCCTTCAGCCAAAGCCAGGTGACACCAGCTTGACTCACACGCACCATGACCGCTAATCGTCGACACATCGCTCCTGAACTCAAAAAGAAGATGGTTGAGCTTGCTATAAAGCACAAACATGCCGAAATCGCGAGGCGGCTCGGTGTCGATCGCAAGACTGTCAGCCGAATTGTCAACCTGGTAATGCAAACTGGGGAGGTTGTTCGAAAGCCTGCACGGAGGTACCTGCCTAATCGGGAGGCGCCACTTGTTTGTTCCGGCGTTGAATAAACAAAAATTTCACAAGTCCCGAAATCAAAAGTGTACCTAACGATATGGACATTGCTGTATGATGTTGATTTGTGCGAAAGCTATGTTCGCCGTTGCTACTCTGCTATGGCAATCGCGCACAGCCTACCTATGACTGACAGCTTGCATTCTCCGCTATTTTACTTATATACTGGATGTATCTACGAGAAACGCTATCGCGTTTGCTCCTTATTCCCCTTATCCCACTATGCTATCGCCACTTACCATGATGTGGCGCGAACTTTAACAGCGTGCACAACAGGAGATGAGGGTGTACACAACAGGTTCGGTCGGACACGATACCATATCGCAATAAATAGCCCCTGAATTTATGACCTGACAGGGCTCGTCGGACAGCCTCGGCTAGGCCAATGACGCGCTGCTCCACTTTGCAAACTTCAGCTCCTATTTAGCAAACCCTCGAGTGGTCTGATTTTTTCCTCGTCCACCCCTCTTCGTGCTCTTATCTCCTATATCTACTTGTCCTCCTACCTGGTCTCCCATCACGATCAGAATGGCTGCCTCATCCTCCCGCTTGTCCCTCGCCTCCCTTTCTGAGCTATTCAACGTCCTCGTCAACACCCCCATGGTCCCTGCGCCCGAGGCAAAGCCTGCCGATCTCGAGTTCGCGCTGATCGAGATGCCGGCGCGGAATTACACGCATTCCGTGAGTCACGGCTGTTTGGTTTGTTGCCAGCTAGGTGTGCAGCTGAGCCTGACTGCGACGGCAGAGATCGACCTCGGACAACACAAGCATTTACAGTCATGCTACCACATCCTTCGGCTCTGCGAGAATCAGTCTCGAAGCTCCCGTGCCCGTTGTGCGAACCTACGTCAGTCCCCTCCTTCTGTTCTTGTTGGTGTTTTGCCATTTACATCGATATTGATGCTGACATCCACCTTCACATCCAGTCCCAGCTCGAATTCTACGAGCCTAAGCGGGCTGCATCAAAAGCATGAGCGCGGCATCTGCACTAAACTATATCACTCCTCACTTATCGCTTATCCCTATGGACATCACGACGATCTTAATGCTGCATCTTGCCCACCCACTAGAATAACGTCTACTTATCATACTTGCTCATCTACGGTCACTCGTATATACGGTCACTTAACGCACATAAGTCAAAACTGTTGTATCTCAACATGCTCACCGTGACGGTTTAAGTTGAGCTGTGCTGCACGACGCCGGGATCTGTCGCGCATGCGCGCCTCATTCTCTTCCACTAACCACTATGCACGCACGGCATTGCTCGGCACTCGGCAACAGCAGCTTCTATGTATCGCTTCTCCGCCCTCTATCTACTCTATAGCTACATGCGATGTCCACCACCTCCTGTGAACCCCCCAGTGTCGTCTTGCAAGTTGCCTCTCGACTTTCGATTCCTCTCTGTTGCTTGTCTCTGTACATACTCCTTGGTTGCTCCTTGGCCAGCCCTGGCTCTTGCATAGGCTGTTGGCCCTTAGGTAGTCTGCTGTGCGACGGTGATCTTACAACACCCGGGGCAAAATAGATCATAACGCAGTGCAAAGCCATTGATCGCGCAGTTGCACAAGAAGGAATCACTTTCTCGAGCGGTTAGCATATTATGTGAATCCTTACTGGTGACTTCATCCCACGAGACGAGAGACGTGCACTGGATTTGTAACCTGTCCGCTAAGTTCAGGTACGCTTCGCTCCATCCCGATATCGATCATCTCTCGTCAAGACTCCAGTGTGTGTGTCTTCTTGATCTTTTTCTCAGTTTTGCCGGCAGACTCGTATTTTTGCGTCCCAAGCCGAGTTGTGTGCCAGGATACGAGATCGGGGGTCGTGATGGAAACCTGGGTCGAAAGCCCAAGCCGAGTGGTGTGCCAACATACGAGATCGGGGGTCGTGATGGAAACCAAGGTCCAAAGCCCTGCTCAGCGTTATAACTTATCAGCACGCGTCTATTAGCATTGGCTGCTGTCCGCCAGGTTTTGGCAGCCCAACAGCGCCCATACAGCGAACAATTTGATCTTCTCGCTGCGTGGAGGCCGGAAGTGCAGCTTAGCCTGGCGTTCTGTTGTTCAGAGTCCAGACAATGTCACAGTTGCCTGTGCCTGGTCCAGGTGGAGAGCCGCAAGGCATTTGAAGGGAGGGAGTCGCCTTTCGAATTCCGCAAGTTGTGAAATGGCGAGGGTCAATTACGGAATCAATCACAGAACCGTCTCGCCCATTCTGCCGGATCGCCGACAACAACGCTCACAGCGGAAATTGAACATGGACTCCAATAATGTGCCTGCCATTCTGCACTTCCCCTTAGTGCTGGTAAGCAGATTGGTCATCTGCCGGGGCTGCAAGAGGCAATGATTAAACCGATCACGGGCGCTAAAACTGCGGCCGCACTTGCGCAGATGTTGGCGGCACGATATACATCCGTAATTATAGCATATCAATCGGTTCCCCAGACGTGCAGTTCTCTGATGGGCAAACGGCTAATGCCCTGGATCTTTTCGGACCCACGGTCCAGGTGACCTTATAAGAAGTTGGTAGTTGGGAGCCGCTAGTACATAAGCAATCTCCCCCTTCTCCCACTCACCCGCTTGCAGGAATGTCGTCCACCCAGAGCCGGGAAGATATCGGCGCCACCCGCCGGAGGACAGTGCTCGAACGCCTTGAATGCCCCGTGGACGAAAATGCCACGTACGAGAACGACAGGTGGACCAGTGAGTTGGCATATTCGCATCGACTAGCTGAAATGTACCTGACCCGTCGAAGATCGCGACTTGATCCCTATCCCTCCAGATCGACGGACCTATGTGCGTCACACCTTCCCTCGATCGCATTTACCCCTAAACATTTGCTCTGCTGCGAATAGAAAGTGTGGTCGTACTTTGTGTATTGGTGCATCTCTGGCTCGAATATCTCGGCCTACACGACAGGCTCCTCTCTGCTAGCATATGGGCTGAACGCCCAGCAAGCAATGGTACGTCTCGATGACGGATCCTGCTTTTCTCATCTGAGCCTATCGCAATGCAGGCGTGTGTAATTATTGGGGCTCTGATAGTGGGGATGGTGAGTGATTCATCAGCTCTACATTGTGCAGTGCCCTTACAGTCCATCTCGGCGCCATCAGCTTTCCGTGGCATGTGGCTGGATGGGCGAGATCCATCAGTATGTCTCTACTCTGGTCAAATGACTTCGCCATTAAATCAAGGCTGCAGTATCGGCTTCACGGTCGCATCGCGATTTTCCTGGGGTGCCCGGGGCGGATACTTTCCCGTCGTCCTTCGCGCCTTCTCAGGAGTATTCTATTTCGGAATACAGGCGTATTGGGGAGGCCAGGCGTGCAGCGTCGTGAGTGTCTATCATGTTCCCCGCGTCCAGCCTGTCTGAAATTGAGTCACCGCAGGCGCTTGGAGCGTTG
>KV417515.1:434611-459073 GCA_001630335.1 Athelia psychrophila | reverse complement strand
GACGACTATAGTCGACCCTTCGCGAAACTAAAACTAACGCTTTAGCTACACACCTCGCAGGCTCGCGGTTAAAGTAGTTACCCCTGTTGTACTGTTACGGCGACCCGATTGATGTCCGTCACAGTAATGTAGTAAAAAGCATGTAGGCCGGGAGTCCGAGAACGTGATGACGTGCGAAAACTCTTACCTGCGCACCTGTGCGAGATAAGAATTAACGCCGTGATTTACTTACATAGAGACATCGTATGACCGCTGAAATGTTCTACATGACTCAAATCCACGCGAAGTGAGTTAGGATATGTAGAGAACAATCCTGAAGGGAGCAGAGCAACTAGAGAAAGAATCGCCTATCCAAACGGTGGTATAGCGCTGTGATATGTGTCATTTCCACCCGTGCAGCGCAGAGGGCCAAAGACGTTGACCATGAGTTGAATTGTATGTTGGTGTTGACATTGGTGTTGTTAGAGCACCGGACGTCGTACAGAATACAGGTAACCCTGCCTCGTATAATCCAATGCGGAAGACTCTCCGTTGACAGACCAAGCCACCCGCAGTTTCGTGATGCTGCGCTCAGACACAAATCAGTGGGGTAGACTACGAAAGAGCGCTCGCGAAGTTGATCTCGGGAAAGGCTGGCATGGTATAGGCCTGTGTAATGAGGTTGCGAGAATGATGGATGATTCCGCGTCGGCCGTGACCGGGCTGGGCAAAGATATTTGCGAAGGTGAGCGGAGTTCGAAAACGCCACAAAACTTTGCCAAACGTGGCTTGCACGTGGCAGGCTTTGTCTGCACACCCACGCCTACGAATGGCGAGAAGCGCAAGGATCAATTTCGTCCGAGCCGCGTCAGCTCGCATCAGCCTCCTGCTTGCACCGCTTTCCACAACACCTCTGGCAACCTTCCTACGCATCCCAGGGGACCATAGACCCTTCACAGACCCCTCAAATCATGTATGTATATAAAATTACGCTTCCACAGGCTCCGATGCACCCAGAAATCACTCATTCGACGCATCACGACCGTTTCGGGCTCAATTAGCTTCCAGCAACATCTTGTTCTCCTTTGGAGATCGAGCGGCTGCAGGTCCGCTTCTCAATAGGAAGGTGCGTCGAGTCTCATCATTACCTCTATCTTCTATATATACTACGTGTTGTGCAGCAAAAAAGGTGTATAAGCAAACAGTATGCACCTCCCGCGCCTCTTTTCCGAGTCAATTTGAAGCTACATGTGCTTCACAGTATCTCACCCGGACAAACCACAGCGCTATTTTGTGATGTAAGGTCCCGTTCCATGTGCTCATGTACCTCTAAATGCTCACTCTCCCAGGTTCATGACATGTCTTAGGCCACGCACCCCAGCTGCGGCATCGCCTTCCTCTCGTTCGCGGTCCCGCTCGTGCACGAGCCCGTCATCTCCAAGAGCGTGAATTCAAGCTTCATTGGCATGCGGCTCGAGGCGCTCCTGAAGGAGCGCCAGGTCCACCGGCTCTTCATCCAGGAGTTGAGCACTGACCACCATAACCAACCAGAGTATGTTCGCCCGCACTGCTTCTCGTCTAGAATATGTGCTTACTGGCCATTACAGGTGTACGACGTGCCGACGCAGTCCCGCGCTAGCTCTTCTGACTCGCAGTCATGGGTGCTGCTCATCAAGGAGCAGGTCGCGCGCATAAAGGATCACGAAGAGTGGGCACGGCAGGTGTCACTCGCGCAGAGAGAATCTATTTCGTGCACACAGTTATATTATTGTGAAAATCCCTATAGTAATGCGCGACAAGAAATAGGTAGTTGGGAGATAGGTAGTTGTCCGTATACGAATTAATTTTTTGTATAGTATTGACCAAGAAGTCCGTGCACTATGAAAGCTAAATGCCTTCTATTCATCCTTCTCGTCTTCGTCCTGGTCAAGCAGATACAACTGCTCTTCGAGCACTTGCAACGATGCAAGCTTCAGCTGTCGGCAAACGAAATTGCACTGGTGGTTCCCAATAAAGTCCTTGAATCCTACCACACCATGATCACCGAGCCCAGATGTTCTGTCATCCAAATTGGTTAGTACACACTTTGCACTTCAATTCGATTGAAATCACCGCTCACAGCTTATGGGTATGAGTCATAGGGTCGAATAAAGTGAGTATGGTCCCTCCCTCGCCTCGGGTATCACGATCAAGTGATCCTATGGAGCAAATGCACTTCATCAATTCGACGGGATATACCACCAACCGGATTGGATCTATACAACCAGATGAGACTTGGACGCTGCTGCGACTGAGGGATATCAGCATCGAGCAGATTCTAGCATGGGATGGAATGTATGTACCGCCGTTCATCACAAATTCCCGTTGCTCACATACTGCCAGTACGCCCACCGGAATCCTCGACGATGAAGGACGGATCATCGCCGTGCTGGCAGGCCGCCCTACCAAGGACTCTGGTGCTGGAGACGACTGGGCTGAAGTCATTGCTGGCCTAGAGGCTGCAATTAACAAATTGCACCGTCGGTGCTCCTTTACCGCCAAGGACCGCGACCATCGCCGTGGGCCTCACCCTGCAAAGGCATTTGGTGTATCATACGGTGGTGGGCAAACCAAACCATCCGTCCTCGATCTTGGCAGCAAGGCCAATGAGCGTGCTTTTAATGCCTTTCGCCGTGATCCTTCCGTGGTCCGTGCAGCTCATTTTGGCAGCGGTAACTCTTTTTTTGCATTGCCTATCACCCGCGCTCAAATAGCTCTTCAATCTAGCTGCATTCTCTGCATATGCCCCTAAGCTCTATGAGCGTTACTGTGATTACTTTGAACGCCTCCGCCGCCATGACCCTACACTCGCCTGGAATTTCCCCAGGAGTGTCTTCCCCGCCACGACCATCAACTTTGGGCCAAATGCGGTGTGCTACGACCACCTCGATTTCGGCAATGCTGCTGCTGGGTGGTGTGCCATCACATCCGCCGGCTCGTATGACCCCAGGCTCGGTGGTCATCTTGTTCTCTTTGACATAGACCTCATCATCGAGTTCCCGCCCGGTTCCACCATACTGATTCCTTCCTCAATTATGCGCCACGGTAATACTCCCGTTCAAGATGGGGAGACGTGCGTGGGCATAACCCAGTACGCTGCTGGCGGGCTTTTTCGGTATGTGGACCATGGGTTTTCGACACAAGAGAATGCCGACCCAGACGTTAGGGCAAGGGTCCTGGCGGAGGCAGGCTCAAGGTTCGAGAAGCTGCTCTCCTTATATTCCTGTATGGACACACTTGCCGAGGATAGGGCTGTGATTTCAATGTAATACTATAGTAAATCAAATAATTCGTATTCTCATATTGCGAAATCATTAGCGAGAAAGAATATCATCCACAGCAACAAATATATCCCAAGCACTGGATAACGTGATAAGAGGATACCCAAGTGCCCCAAAAGCATTGTCAGCTTCAGCAGCAAATTCCTCACTGACAAATTGCATGGCTTCCTCACGCCCCTCATGGCCACCCATCTCACCCCGTAGGCGACGAACAGACTCCATGTTCACCCGCACCGAGCAATTTCGAGCAGTTGCTCGCACAGATGTCGGAGTAAGCCACATGTGCCGGGGCGAAGTACCTGTCGGAAGTGTTTTCTTTTTCTGCTTAGAAAGTTTATGGTTGTTCCAATATTCTCGGAAATCATCGAGGCGCTCTTGGACAAGCGGAGGCCAAAGCCAGTTGAAAATATCACTATAATATGGAGTATTAGTGTCAGGTGCTTCGAGGGACAGATAAACATACATGTGACGTGGGTTGGCCGGGTTGAAGAGGCCATCATTTTTCCCTACAAGAATTGCCTCGCGGATACTATGCCCCTCGCCGGCGCGCTTCCAACGCCAGAATCCCTCAATCGGAGTGTTCTTTTTGCTCTGGACTCCCACCCATGGAGGGAACGCTTCTTCAGTAATTTCAGGTGCACTTTCGAAGCTGATATATCATCAGTTGTTGTTGACATACGGGGATATACATGTCATACTTACCGCAGGGTTTTTTGGATATACACCATGCCATCTTTGACACCAACCTCAGATCCCTTATCTGTGACCTCTGTGATGCAAATACCTGCAATGGTAACCATAAGCTAAACAGCGAGTTCACGAAAACAATAGGCAAAAACTTACATCCGTATTCCTCAATAAAGTCGAGGTAGAAATGTGCGATTGTGTTTGCTTTACGCACATTGGGTAAGACTCGCATCAATGGCACAAATGCGGAGAACTGATCCTTGAAGGCATAGATGCCAAGTGCAATGCCGCCCATATTGAGGGCCTGCGCACCAAGCTTTTCATGCCCATCACAATGCATTTGGTGCCATGGTCCCATGCACTCCAATGGTGTGCGCTGGAGAGCATCCTTGCTACCTACGAATCGCTTTTTGAACTCCTCGTCGTAATGATCGTGTAAGATACCCCTGGCTTCATCCCTGGCTATGCTGATTAGTTTCCGTCACCACTGTAGTGTTCAAGACACACCTTGATATCATCATTCCCTGATTAGCAAGGCGCTGCCGCGTTTGCGCAACACCCCATCTCCCAGCGAGGTCATGTTGTTTGGCATCCAAGACAGCCTGCATCCGATCTTGTGTTGAAGCCTTATTTTTGCGTACACTAGGAATTTCGAGGCGCTTTCGCAGTGTGGTGAGTGTCCGTTTCCTGACAGCAAGTGTGAGTTAACAAGATGTCAATAGTCATCCTCAATACATACCCAATCTGCAGTCCAAATTCTTCATCCAATCGTGCGAGCTGCTCGTCTGCCGTAAGACCACTACCATCCTTCTCCTTGCTGTATTGGATGAAAGCTGCAGTAAGTTCGTCATCATGGGGATCTATCAGAAATGAAGTCAGAGAAGCAGATTTCGACCGAGGAGGGGCCGTGATACATACATTCCTTCTTGCCCCATTGGTTTTCGCCCATATGGTTGGGCATGTCCAAGAGGTTGTGTGGGTAGGTCAGAATTATTGCCCATTATATATCAGCATCCGCGAGGAAGAAACGTTGCAGCCCCGGCTCCTGTCGGGAGACGTATTGATTGATTTGTGCATGTTGGTCATTAACTTGCAGCACACACATTCATACTGCAAGAGAAACAGTAATATATTGATGTAACATCAGCTAAGTACGTATACAAAAGATGCACCTTCTTATCCTTGCACTACTTCTGTGTCGTGTCGGCACGAGGCACAGGGCCAGCCTTGATGAATCATACCCACCCGGGCCGTTACACCCAGGCCCGCAGCTGCGTGAGTGGTTGGCACTGCAGCTGCTCTTTGGGCGGCTGGCCTTGACCTGCGAACGGAATGCTGCCGCCACCGTTCAACGGTTGCGGGAGGGCGTGATGTTGGCTACAGAGGCTGTTGATGTTGTTCAGCGCAAGATCCGCGTATGAAGAACTGGGGAGGAAAACTGTTGGTGGATGCAAGAGGATGGGAACACGGCATCGAGTCAGGCGAGTACGGGGGCTCAACGGTGCTCATGACCGGGATCGGAGCGAGAAGTTGATTCCGAACTAACGAGGGTTCAGAATTGGAGTGGAGATGGGAGAGAATCGTACCTACGTGCGTTGTAACCATGCAGGCTTCATTCGTGCCTTCGATACTCTCTGTACCTCGTAATCGATCCTGCACAGCCGATCGTGTCTTCGAGAGACGCGGGACTTGCGCGGGACGTGCATTGGACGTGCATACTGTTTGCTTATACACCTTTTTTGCTGCACAACACGTAGTATATATAGAAGATAGAGGTAATGATGAGACTCGACGCACCTTCCTATTGAGAAGCGGACCTGCAGCCGCTCGATCTCCAAAGGAGAACAAGATGTTGCTGGAAGCTAATTGAGCCCGAAACGGTCGTGATGCGTCGAATGAGTGATTTCTGGGTGCATCGGAGCCTGTGGAAGCGTAATTTTATATACATACATGATTTGAGGGGTCTGTGAAGGGTCTATGGTCCCCTGGGATGCGTAGGAAGGTTGCCAGAGGTGTTGTGGAAAGCGGTGCAAGCAGGAGGCTGATGCGAGCTGACGCGGCTCGGACGAAATTGATCCTTGCGCTTCTCGCCATTCGTACACGCCTCGATCGCTGCAAATAAATTGCTGCCCTCTTCCCAACCTCTTCCTTGCATGTCGACTACGTGTCTTGTTGCCTCTTGTTGCCTAACCTTTTCTTTCTTTCGCAATATGACCTCATGCCGTGCCAGATCTAGCTGTTTCTGGCGGCCTTGCCAAGTTGAAATGGACCTTCGATTGGACCTCCGAAGATCAAGGTTTACCTTGCCAAAGTTGAACAGCAAAACTTCTGGTAGATGCGATTAACTGTTCACGATATCGTAGTGGTTAGGGTCGCCTGACAATTTCTGCTACATATGAGATTCGTGGAGATAAAGTAGTTGTTGCGGCGACTGGCGGGTATGCTTATCCAAATAGACTCGAAATCGGGGGTCGCTGACCTGCGCGTGCACATGCAATACGCTAATCCTATTGGTTTTCCGCAGCCACATCAGGGCAGAGGCATTCCTCGCCCTGTGACTCTGGTCAATTGGATTTCAATTGATGTTTAAGGGTGGCTAGTGATAGCCTTGGACTTGTATGGCTCGTCCAGGTACTTGACGTCCTCGGCGCTCAGCACACCACTCGGTGCGCCTGAAATCTAAAATCGGAATTGCTGTTAAACCTCACGGAAACTGCAGATGCACTCACCGAGGATATCACGCAGGTTCGCAATCGACGACGTTTGATAATCGGCGCGGTGGCCCCCGACTTGGGCGCGAGCCGGGCGAGCGCGGTCTGCGTCATGCTGGTGTTCACTGTTCAGCCACTTTGCCACTTCTTCCAGCCTACATACACCAACGGCGAGTTAGCCGTGCAATTAACCAGGAGTCAACGGGGGCGCCTACCGATCGACCACGAGCTTGTTAGCGTCTCTCTGCACGAATAGGACTACCACTCGTCGAGCTGTTCGCTGGGTGCCCTCCCCAGCAGGCTTGTGAGACCAACGCCGCGTAAGGAGCCTGCGCACGAGTGGGCTCCACGGAATCGAGCTGACGCCGAAATAGGGCTTGGTCGGCGTCATCTCACGGGCAGGAGCAGGAATTAGCCAATAAGTATGAGCGCTACCAATTTTACAGTGAACATATGCCAATTATATTCCGCTTGACTCTGGGGTTTGGTTTGAATGTTATCGCGATGCATTGTGATATATAGTGAGCAGCAGAGTAGCACTTAATCTGGACCGTAACACCTGCGATACGGCTTGTCAGCGAGCCGACATTGAATTTCTCGCAACGGCATGCGCAGCTCTGAGATTTCTACGTTCTTTCAAATAGGGCTTCGGACATACATATCCAATACATACTCTGGGGACATCCTCGCCCAAGGGTCGATCCTCGAGTAGTAAACGGAGTTGGCCTAGAGCAGGCTCTGCGCGATATGAGAACCAAGAATTGACAATTCCTATTGCATCTTGATTGCATCTGATAGGCGCATAGGTCGCCGATTTGTTGCCACGGCTGAATCAATGCTACTGTACTCGGGAGCAGCGGGAAATCGGTGAGATAGGAGGGCCTAGAGAAGATTGAGGATGTCATTGGAGGTAGAGAAGACATCCAGGTAGTTCATGTGCCGCCACTGCGCTCACCGGCCTTCCCAGACCTTTTCTTGTGGATAACCCAAGTGCTTAGGTCGTAGTCATGATCATTGTCTAGGCCGAAGCCGCTGAATGGCTAGCGCTTAGCGTTATAGCCGCTAGAACGGACCAGTGCGAGGGCATGACGGAAGGGAAGCCGGGCGAGGCGGGCAAACGGGGGGACAGCAGGTGTATAGTGCAAGGTAAGGAAGTATATGCAGGCAGCGATACGGATGTATCATCACGAAGTTGTCGTGAACGTGCTAATCCCTTATGTGGTTTGCAATGTGGCGCTAGTTTTGCCACAGTTTATAAGACATTAGAAGCCTATTATAAAGGAGTTGCAATGGCGGGAGAAAATTGCCGTTATATGGGAAATCAGCACACATTTAGGATAGCTATGCAAAGGTATGTATGGTATGTCAATTATTTGTGGAGTTTGCGAAACGATTCACAAATGTTGTGGTCCCTTTGCGCTCATGCCCAATGCTGCCGGGAGCCATACAAGGCACGTTCAAATGTTGCAGGCGCTTCGCGCTTCTGCCCAACGCTGTGGTGGTCAATATAAGGCGGATGGAATTTCTCTTTGTTTGCGCAAGGGGTTTGTAAATCTTATGAGCACTTTACCCTGACACGAAATGTCTCTAGGTTCAATGCAAGGTACTTCAATAATTTACCTGCGTGCCCAAAGGTCATGTAAATCTTATGAGCGCTTTCTGCCGACGCTCAATCACGATGCTGCTGGGCCCAATGCAAACAAGAGTGTGTGTACCATAAGATTAAATTATAGAAGGCAAATATGTGAATTAGAACAAATTATCGTCGTCGGCATCCTCATCAAAATCTTCATCTTCATTGAACTCCCCGTCTGACGAAGGGTCGTCACCATATAAGCGAATCCCAACACCACCATATTCTTCCAGCACCGCTCGCACAGCACCCCGCCCGCATCCGTCTGAACCGTGCATCCTCAATCACCGCTTCGCACCGTTTGCACTCCGTCTCATTCGTCGGCTCCGCAAACGTCACATGCAACGGCCCCGTCAGCGAGCGCACGGGCATCTTCGGCGGCTTGTGCTCCGGCGACAGCGGCTCGAGCCCTGGTATCGTGTTCGAGCGCCCGCGCTTCGCCTTCTTCGCCGCAGGCGACGGGCCCTCCTCGAAGAGTGTCTCCATCGCGCGGTCGAGCACGTGCGTTGACTTTGCGGTCGAGTGCGAGTAGTTCGACCCGCTCGCGGCCGAGTTCGGGTATACGAGCAAGGTGCACCCGCGCGGTGAGACAGGGTGCGGCTGTGCGGCTGGATGCATGCGGGCCGGGTGCGGGCGAACATGGGAACTGGGTGCAGATTGCGCGCGTGCGGGGATTGGGTGCGGGCTAGAGCTAGAGACTGGGGCTGGGAGCGCAGATCGGGGCTGGATGGGTGCAGGCGGAGAACGTGGCTGCGTGCATGCTTGGGCGCGCGACGTCGCTGGGCGACATGGGTGATGAGGTGCGACGTGGTCGGGTGCGCGACTGGAGACGAGGTGCGGCTGGGATGTTCGCGTACACGTGCGGGCGGGCTGGTTGAGCGCAAAGGGACGGGGTGCAGACTTGGAGGGCTGTGTCCATGCGTATGGGCTAGATGCGGGCGTGCTTTGGTGGGCGTGCGGGCTGATGAGGGGGCGGGCTGGATGCTGGTGAGCTTGTTGCATGTGGGATAGGTGCGGGCGTGCTGGGTGCGGGCGTGTATGGGAAATGTGGGCGGGCGGGCTGGCTAGGTACGAGGCGTTGTGCGGATGTGCGCGCGTGCGGATGGGAGGTGCAACAGTGGGAGCGCGGGGGTACGCGTTGGCACGATGTTTCTGCTCTTCCCGGGGCTTCCTCCGTCTGTCATCCTCTATAATCCCTCCCTTTCTCTTTCTTTCTTCCCATCCCTCCCCATCTAGTACCTCATTGTCGCTATCTGGGGTTGGTCAGCCGGGTGGAATTTACATCGCGAAGCAGCGATTTCGGGCACGTCGCAGCAGGGCGTCGTGGGGGGTTGAAGCTCTAAACCGAGTGAGCGCGCATAGGGGCGCCAGTAGAGGAGAGGCCGCAGCAGAGGTGGTAAGGAAATAGATTTGGGCGATTGGGATTCCAGCCGAATTACGCCACAGTCGATCCGCTAAATTATGGGTGGCGTCACTCAAACGTTGCTCAAACGTCGCTGTCCCTTCGAATAGTTTCCCTCATCAGCGACTCATCATATCTGTAAGTCTTCCTGGACCTGCCCTGAATGTCAGTAATTTCGGCTAATATTCCTATATATTCTGGGGCCGCGCGTCGTTGATTGCTTTTCATTAACCTTTCTTTCCCCACCACCATCCTTCCTTTCCGTCACAACTTTCAAGGCACAACGCTAGGCACCTTCAACTCCATCAGCAACTGCTAAGCCTTGCAGTGTCTATTGGCGGCCAGTAATTCATGCTGCCCCCTCATTCAAGCCTCCAAAATTGATCGGACCATCTCGCATCTGGTGCCTATCTGTCTGTCTGTCTTGGTCTCGAGGATTCGTGGGTGTTGTACTGGTTGTTACGCGCGGATACCTCACGACGTGGCTCTTCAATCGTTCGCCCTCGCTCCAAGTCCCGTATCTCCTCAAGCCAAGCCTTCTCCGATCATCCATGGTTATTCGGCGCCTTCAGTGCCTGCTTCCCGATCGCCACCCTCCCGTCTCCGTGGTGCCCTCAGTACCGGCGCCCTTTCTACTGATATTATCATGATATCCTGGCCTTCGGTAGTCTACACTATCCCTTGTTCGCGCCGGGTAGATTAATTTAGGATACTACCCCATGTATTACATTACTACACTTTTACTTTGTGCCGTAGTTTATTACTGTAGACTTACCACTACATGTTGTACATAGTTAAAATCCCAATGTCATGCTCTCATCATAAGTATGTTTCAACGGAATGGTTTCAGCACTGCAAGCAGTTTTGGAAAGGTTTTCAAACCGCCCAATTCTCATATGCCAGATAAAATGCATGTTATCTCAAAGCTCACAATCATTGTGCAAAAATCTGAGTCCTGTATTACTATGCAGTGAAACGGCGCTTTCCAAAAGCGCATATCTTTTGGTGCATTACTTGAAACTCGCAATCATTGTGCAAAAATCTGAGTCCTGTATTACTATGCAGGGAAAGGGCACATTCCCAATTCTCGTATCTTGTGTTCGCGTGGCCACAGTGGCAAATTATTTCTGCATCACGCGAAACTCACAATCATTGTGCAAAAATCTGAGTCTTGCATAGTTATATATAGCCCCTCACAATATTTCCATGCGCGCCGGGTATTATGACCTATATAATGTTTTATACAGACCTTACAAGAAACCCGCCAACTTCGTGATGATATGCAGTCCATGGTGTGGCGTGGGAGCTGCAGGGCAGCACCACCACACTGCCTATATGCCGCATGGCGAACAGCATGGGACCCTCTGCCTTATTCCTCCCTCCATCACCATGAACAGCCAATACGAAGACGAGAACGAGAACGGCGGCGAGTCGTCGACAAGCGCGCCCACCGCGTCTACATCCACATCCAACCACAGGTACGCATGTCTTCTACTTCACCGATTATTCCTGCTGATGCAAAGTGCAGACCTGACATGCAATTAGCACGTGTAACATTCAACACGGGCGGCCGTGGAGAGACCACGAACGTCTTCGGGAACCATACCACTACAATCAACCATAACACCACATTCAATTTCGTGGCCCGTGACAGGAACGAGGGCGGGAGGGAGACTTGTCGTCGGGGCGCAACGAGGGCAGGAGATGCTGAGGAAGAGGACCACGAGGCGTCGGCACAGCGTCGAACACGAAGTGGAGAGTGCGAGGGGCAGCGCGACAGGGGCGACAGTTTCGACGACAAGAAGAATCCACCGGTAAGTCCACGCCGCTCTTTTCAGTGTCGAGCGCGATTTTCTGATGAGGAATGACAGGTGGCCGCCGTAGCTGCTGTATCGATCCAATTCAATTTAGCCTTGGGTGGGCCATCTTGCGAGGGGCAGATCGTCATCAGCTATAGAGTGGTGGCGGCCTCGACCGGGGCTTTTTTTTTTTTAGCTCCGGTGCAATCGATTATCGCTTGCATACATGTGAGAACTATGTCGTGACCCCTCGGTGGTAATATAACTCCTTCGTAATAATATCGGTCTGGACCGTCTGGTAGATCTCTGTAGATTTACTCTCTGAATTTGCGACGGGTCCCTCGGCAAATGACGCGCCGCTCCACGTGTTTGCAAACTACAGCTCTTATTACGCAAACCCTCGAGTGTCTTGACCTCCATCGAAGCTTCCGAGTCATCTCGTATTTAATCGCATCTCCCACTTGCCCTCTTACCCACATCTCCACCTCTTACACAAAAATGCCCGCCTCATCCTAACGCTTCTCCCTCGCCTCCCTTTCCGAGCTATTCAATGTACTTGCCAACGTCAAGCCAACACCCTCACGGTCCCTGCGCGCGAAGCGAAGCCTGCCGATCTCGAATTCGCGTTGATCGAGATACCGACGCAGAATTACACATTCGGCGCGTCGTGGCTTTGGTTTGTGCTAGTGAGTAGAGGCTGAAGCCTGACTGCGATGGCAGAGATCGACCTCTGACAACGCAAGCGTCTACAGTCACACCACCACGTCCGCCAGCTCTGCGAGACACAGTCTCGGAGTTCCCGTGCCCATGTGCAAACCTACGTCAGTCCCCTTCCTCTATAGATCTTGTCGCTTTGCATCCATCGATATCGATGCTGACATCCACCTCCACCTCCAGTCCCAACTCGCATTACATGAGCCTAGACTGGCCGGTCAAAAGCATGAGCGTCGCTCTTGTATTCCTATATCCCTCACTTATCGCTTATCCCTACGGGCATCACGTCGATATCAATGATGCATCTTATCCACCCACCAGATTAACGTCTAATTATCCAACTCCACACTTCGCATTGATACTCGCACCTACAGCCACTCAACGCGGGGAAGTCAAAACTGTTGTATTTCAACAACGACACGCTCAAACTGAGCTGTGGTGCACGGCGCCGGGACCTGTCGAGCGTCCGTGGTTCTTCCACCACCCACATTCGACACTCAGCAGTAGCAACTCGTAGCGCCAGCTCCTATCGCTCCTCCGCCCTCTAATCTATAGCTACATGCGATATCCAACACCTCCCGTGAATGAATTAGTCTCGTCTTGCAAGTTGCTTCTCGACTGTCGACTGCTCAGTGCTCACAGCCTTTCAATTGCGATTCTCTGCACTGCTTGGTCCTCGCGCCCACCCACACTACAGCCTCCCCCGGCATTCTTGTGTCCACGTCTGTCGCGCGTCCCGTGCTTTCCTTCCATCTGGCGCATCTAGCGCATCTTGCCGCCCCAGCACCACTGCCCGAGCACGACGTCCGCTGCTTATGCGGCTTCTTTTGTCATCCATGTCGCATATCTGGTTACATTAATCGCTGTCTATCGACTCCCAGTCCTACTTTCGTGTCCTGCAGCTAACCCTCACCATGTTTTGCCGCTGCCGTGCGTTCGCCTGATCAACCTCTCGACCCTCGACCCAAGTCTCTGACCTAGGCAGCTGTGCGATTCTCCACGAGTGCACAAGTGCACCGATCCTCAACTGCGTATTGCATTTAGATCCGCCCGTCCTCACCCCTCGCTTCTCCTCCGTCCTTCTCCTCACCAGCGCCCCGAGCTGCGGGATCCAACGAAGCCCACAGTCCTTTTGAATCACGCAGCACACGACGGAGATATGGCACTAGATCTCCCGTCAGCCCTTCACTAAACACTATGCGAAGTTGTTCCAGACAATGACAAACCAAACACACCCATGGGTCACCAATGGCTATCATCATCAAGATTCAAGGGCACCATCCGTAACCTCAAGGGCCAGAAAGGCGACGCTTCCAACATGAACATGAGGGATGCATATGTCGACGTGTATCCCGAGGACGACAAGACGGGGTTGGATATATGACACCTGCCTTGTTTTCGCACTGATCTGTCTACATAGCTCTCCCCGCTGGCGACTTCCGAGACGTAACCGAGGCACGTCGAGCAAGCCCTGAGGCTTGCCGTGGACGTGGCGCCTATGTGCATGCGTATGTGCTACCCCATAAATAAGTTCAATAAGAATCATCTCTTTGTTTTCAGGGCGCAGGTGAGGGACTGACTGGCTACATTTACAGGTTACAGCTTGGTCCCATTCAACTGCTTGCAGGGATTCAAAGGCACGTTGCCTCGGGAGTCAGCTCTAACTTGTCGACTTGAGAAACGTCGGTTAGCCAGCCAGTGAGTGTGGCCGGCGGATTTGTGTCTGTAATCTACAAGCAAAGTTCGCGCGGGACACTACGAGATCTACGCCTTGGATGATTTCGATTTGAATTTCATTGGTAATGGAATTTGAGGCCTCCGCGTACAGGGAGAGTAGGAATGTGTTTTTCTGGGATATACATACAATAGACAGGGTAAGTACGTTATTGAAGTTCTCAAGCTTGCGTCGGATGATACATAAAGGCGGGATATATAACTATTCATTAATCCGCGATCGTTCACCGGCACAAGAGCGAGAGGTAAAATGCGGAACCGCCTAGCAGTTGTTTGCGGAACACGCTTGCGTGATGAAGCGGTACGACTGGTCACTTGAGTCAAGAGTCTTGCAGAATCCAGTGGGCGAGAAGTTGTAGCCAACATTCTGGCAGCTATAGTAATAAAAAGTATCAATTAGAAATCGCAACAAGGAATGTTTTAAAGGGGACCTGCAAACTTACCTGCAAGAGCCGTCACCGTGAGTGATCACGAGGCAGTAGGTGCTGGCTACGTCGCCATTGTCTGGGATGTAGACAGATCCGCGACCTGCCTCGCCGAGACATCCAGAGTTGGTGATGTCGACGCCGATGCCCCCGTTGACCGAGCACGCTCCGTCATCTACAAAATAGTTCAGAGCGTATCCTGTAGCATAAATGAGTCGCTGCTCACCGAAGAAGTTAGCATAGTTGTTTGCTGCAGCGAAAGAGGCGAATCCCATGACGGTGGCGAGCATCAGGGTAGAGAATTGCATGATGAAAGAAGTACGAGAGTTGGGTTGGAAGTGGAATGCTTTGGTTGTGAGCGGGGCTGACTGGTGAAGAATGTGATAGGCGAACCCCTCCCTTTATATACTTTTCGGCTCTCCGCCTGGACCAAGCAGAGGCCACAGTGGCAGGGTTTGAATAACACAGCGTCAAGCCAAGCTGCACTGCTGACCTCCACGAGGTGAGAAGATCGCATTATTTAGTTTATGGGCGCTGTTTGGTTTATGGTGGAGTGAGACAAAACTTGGCGGACAGCCAATGCAAATGGGAGCATGCTGGCAGTGCTAACTCTTAGTGCTTTTGTTTCCATCATAACCCTCGATTTCAGCAACGAGGTAAGTATGGTGGCAAACCTATCCACTAAGAAAGAGATCAACGAGACCTAACAAGAGATGCACAGGATTGAGCGAAGCGTACCTAAATTCAGTACATCTTGTAAAGTCGCCCGTATGCCACAGAGATACATTCATTTAGTGCCGCAATTAAGAATAGAGCTATGTGTCCACGAGCCCATTCTCAAAAGCGTGCAATAGTGCAAGTGGTCGACAAGAGGTCATCGAGCTCAATCAGGCCGGATGTACGAAAAATGATGTAATTGTGACACTGCCTGTAGTTAGACCAGCGGCATTGCCATGTTGTCCCCATTGATGAAATTGGTGCTCGTACGCTCCACACATCGATTTCACAATCAAAATCAAAGCGCTTCTCAGCTGATATCAGCATGAGTGCTGTGGTATGTGTCATTTCCACTTGTGCAGCGCAGAGCGCCGAAGACGTTGATCATGAGTTGAATTGTACGTCGGTGTTGACATTGGTGTTGTTAGAGCACCGGACGTCGTACAGAATACAAGTAACCCTGCCTCGTATGACCCAAGGCGGAAGACTCTCCGTTGACAGACCCGGTCACCCGCAGTTTTAGGCTATGCGCGCAGACACTGATCAGTGGAGTAGACTACGAAAGAGCGCTCGCGAAGCTGATCTCGGAAAAGGGTGGCAAGGCATAGGTTGTGTGTAGTGAGGTTGCAAGAATGATGGATGTTTCCGCGTCGGCCGTCGCGGGATGGGCAACGCTTCGCCGGGGCAAGGAAGGTGAGCGGAGCTCGAAAACGGCACGAAACTTTGCCGCACGTGGACTCGGAAGTGGTGTAGTCCGAACACCCACACCTCGATCGCTGCCCTCTCACTTCATGTCGACTACGTGTCTTGTTGCCTCGTACTACTCCGCCTTTTCTCGCGATATGACCTTATGCTATGTCAGAACTAGCAGATTCCGGTAAGTTTCTGGCCGCCTGGCCAAGTTGCGTATGGACTCGCCTGGACCTCCCAAAGCTCAATGTTTATTTCGCCACTGGACTGCAATAATCCTGATGGATGCGATTAACTGTTTACGATTCTCGTTATTATCATTGCTCAAGTATTGCTTGAAAATCTCTGCTACGTATGGGCCTATGTTCGTGGAGATGAAGCAGCTGTTGCACGCGACTCACAGGTATGCTTATCCAAATAGACTCGGAATCGGGGGATCGTTGAACATGCAATACACTAATCCTGTTGATTTTACCCAGTCACATCAGGCCAGCAGCATTAACCGTCCTGTGTATCTGGTAAATTGGATTGTGCTGCTCAAGCGTGGCCCTTGACGGTCTTGGGGCTGTAGGGCTCGTCCAAGTTGACATCCTCGGCGCTCAGCGTAACACTCAGTGTGCCTGCAATCAAAAGTTAGAGTTTCCGTTTAAACCCACTGAAACTGCTGGTGCACTCACCGAGGAGATCGCACAGGTTTGCAATAGGCGGTGTCCGATAGTTGGCGCTGTGACCCCTGGCTTGGCCGCGGGCCAGGGGAGCGCGGGGGCGCTTATCCATCGACCACGAGCTTGCCAGCATCTCCCTACGCGAATCGGCCCGCCCTCTCGTCAAGCTGTTCGCGCTGGGTGCCCCTTCACAGCGGGCTGAGCCCAGGAGCAGAAGACAAGCATGAGCGCTGCCAAGTTTAAAGTGAGTATATTCCAGCTATATTCCGTTTGACTCTGGGCTTCGGTTTGCATGTGACCGCGAGGCATTGGGATACATACCCTAGCGAGTAGAATAGCAGCACGTAACCTGGACCCAGCACCTGTGATACGGTTTGTCAGTGAGCCGACTTTGAATTGCCCTCAGCAGCATGCGCAGCTCGGGGATTTCTCATCAATATCTTCCAAATAGAGCTTCGGGCATATCCAATAAATTCTCCAGGGACGTGATACTCGCATCCTCGCCCAAGGGTCGGTGCTCGGGCAGTAAACGGGACTTGCCTAGAGTAGGCGCTGGTGGCGATAGGAGAACTAAGAATTGAGAATCCTTATGGCATCTGACAGGGGCATGGGTCGCCGGTTTGGTGTAGCGGCTGGAAAGTCTCTAACGAATGCTACTGTACTCGAGAGCAGTGGTAGATCGGTGAGATTGGGGGGCCTGCAGGATATTAAGGATATTCTTGGAGATAGAGCAAACATCCAGGTGGTTCGTGTGCCGCCACAGCGCTCACCAGCCTTTCCAGACCTGAGCGGATATCGCAAATGTTTGGGTCGTGATTGTGGCAGGCTGAAGCCGCAGAATGACCAGCGCTTAGCCTCGTTGCCGCCCGTGCGCCGCATGGCAAACAGCATCTTCCTTCTTCCTCCCACCATCATCTATGAAGTGCCAACACGAAGACGAGAACGAGAACGAGAACGAGAACGGCGGCGAGTCGTCGACCGGCGCGCTCACCGCGTCTACATCCGCCACACCCAACTGCAGGTACGCATGTCTTCTGCCCTGCAACTCACTCCTGCTTATACAACGTGCAGAGTCGACATGCAATTGGCGCCTGCGAACTTCACGTCAAATTATACGGGCGACCGTGGCAGGATCACAAACATCTTCGGGGACCAGACCACCACAAACAATTACGGGTGCCGCTGTTGCGGGGCTGGGGACGGGGACAGGAGTGGGAGGGAGGCTCGACGTCGGTGCGCAACGAGGACCGGAGATGCTGAGGAAGGCGACCACGAGGCGTTGACACAGCACCGACCACGAAGCGGAGAGTGCGACGGACAGCGCGACATTCCTGACAGTCCCGACTCCAAACAGAGTCCATCGGTAAGTCCACGCCCCTCCTTTCACTGTCGTGCGCGATTTACTGACGAGCAGCGACAGGTGGCCGCAGTAGCTGCTGTATCGATTCACTTCAATCTCGCCTTGGGCGGGCCCGCTTGCGAGGGGCAGATTTTAATTTCATATAGAGTCGTGGCGGTAGGCCCCCGGAAGCTCCCACCTATGTTTGTCCGGATTTTTGCGTATTTGAGGCCCAAAATTGACCTCATCTCTGTCCAAAGTTTGCGTATTTGAGGCTTAAACTGGCTGAAACGAGGTCATCTCTGTCCGGAGTTTGCGTATTTGAGGCCGACGGTTTCGACAATTTTGGGACTTACATATAACGGTTGGCCAAGGCTGGCCGCCAACCACAAGAGCTGCTGATAAAATTTCTACGTCAAAAAGGATACTAAATGGTTGCACAGCGGTCCATAAATTCAAATGCTCATTATGCCGCCGCGCCCAGCACTGCATCTACTGTTTTATCCTGAATCACATCGCAACATATGTTTAGCTACTATCCTTACCTTCGAAATAAGAATCAGGTTCAGCTATTCCCGCATTAAACAGGGCCAACGACGTCTCGCAAAGCATGGCCATGCCAGACCTTCCCGATAATTTGCATTTGCAAGTTCGCATAATCCGAACATGTCATTTACTATCTCGTTTGGTCCACCGTTGCCCTATCACCACGAACATTTTCGAACTCAGCCTCGAGTAGATACGGATATATAACTGTCTGAATAAAGCTACAGCTAACCGTGTTTTCGCCATCATGCTCAAGCTTACAGTCCGTCTTCTTGGTGGCGCCAGCAAGAAAAGGCCGGTCTGCTCAGCATAATACACATGGTATGGGAAAGGGGGACTTTGTGGTATTAAGTGTACATTTAAATACACTGATGATGTCGTTTTTATACATTTTCAAGCCTCTGCTGCAGTGCCGCGCCAGCGGCGCGAAATTTAGAGGATTTTCGCCTATCACGTGACCATGTCTGTCCGTTTTTGCGTATTTGAGGCACCAAAACTTGCGTATTTAAGGCCCAGATTTGACCAATGTTCCGGACAAACATAGGTGGGAGCTTCCGGGGGCCTGTGGCGGTCTCGACCGGTACTTTTTTTTTTGATTCCCGGGTGTATACGTAGGGTCTTTTTCACCTCATCGGGATCATGATCGATGCATGATCAAGCTTCTCATCACTATTTTGAATGAAAACACGAGTAATCGCATCGAAGAGATCTGTAGATAGTGTGGGATATCGTGACGCAATAAATAGCCCCTGAATTTGTGACAGGGTTCCAACTTTACTCTCACCCTCTCTCACCCTCCGCTTATCCTCTCGCTCATCCTCCCGCTTCTCTCTTGCCTCCCTTGCCGAGCTATTCAACGTCCTCGCCAGCACACCCATGGTCCCACCCACCGAGACAGAGCCTGCTGATCTCGAATTCGCGCTGATCGAGATGCCGGCGCGGAATTACACATTTGGCGAGTCGTGGCTGTTTGTGGTTTGTGCGAGTGTGTAGAGGCTGAAGCCTGACTGCGATGGCAGAGATCGACCTCTGACAACGCAAGCATCTGCAGTCACACCACCACGTCCGCCAGCTCCGCGAGAAACAGCCTCGAAGTTCCCGTGCCCATTGTGCAAACCTGTCAGTCCCCTTCCTCTCTAGATCTTGTTACTTTGCATCGATTATATCGACATCGACGTTGACATCCACCTTCACCTCCAATCCCAACTCGAATTACATGAGCCTCAACTGGCCGTTTCAAAGGTGAGCATGGCTCCTGCATTCTTCTCATTTATCGTTTATCCCTACGGGCAATCACGACAATCACAATGCTGCTTACCCACCACCAGAATAACGTCTAATTATCCAACTCCACACTTTCTCATCTACGGTCACTCGTATCTACGGTCACCCAATGCGCCGAAATCAAAACTATTGTATCTCAAAACGACATGCTCAAACTGAGCTGTGATGCGCGACGCCGGGACCTGTCGAACACCCGCGCCTCGTTCTCTTCCACCACCACCACCACCACCACCACCCACATTCAGTACTCGGCAATAGCAACTCGTAGTGCCAGCTGTTATCGCTCCTCCGCCCTGTAATCTGTAGCTATATGCGGTATCCACCACCTCCCGTGAATGCACTAGTATCGCCTTGCAATTTGCTTCTCGACTGTCGAATCCTCACAGCCCTTCCCTTGCTTTCTCGCAAGTCTCTGGCCTAGGCGGCTGCGCAATTCCCCGCGAGTGCCCCAAGTGGACCGATCCTGAACCGCGTATTGAATTCCGATCCGCCTCGCCCTCACTCTCCCTCGCTTCTCCTGCAACCTTCTCCTCCCTGACCCCCCGAGTTGCGGGGTCCAGCGATGCCCGCAGTCCCTTTGAATCAAGCGGCGCACGACGTAGAAACGGCAGCAGATCCCCCGTCCGCGCTTCACTAAACACTACGGCGAGAAGTTGTTCCAAGGACAAGGACGGACAAACCAAATACACCCAGGGGTCACCAATGGACCATCATCAACAAGATTCAGGGGCCCCATCCGTAACCTCAAGCCGATGATTCCAACATGAACATTGGGGGTGAATATGTCTACTTGTATCCCCGAGGCCGGCAAGACGGGACTGGCCATCACCCGCCCCTTTTCACCCTGGTCTGTCTACATGGCTTTCTCTGCTGGCGGGTTCCGAGACGTCAGCCATGGCAGGCCGAGCAAGCCCTGGAGCCTGCGGTGCACGTGGCGCCTTCAGGCCGTGCATGTGTATGTAAATCGCGGTCATAAATTACGGCTGATTTGACAATGGTGGACAGCATCTCAGGGTCTATGATTTCAGGGCGCAAGGGAAGGACTCCTGCGGTAACTACTTTTACGGGCTGTAGCTTGGTACTATTCAGTCGGTTGCAGATGTTCTGAGGCACGTTGCGCGTATTACTCGGGAGTTAGCTCGAACTTGTCGTCGTGAGCAACGTCGCTTAGCTGGCCCGTGAATGCGGCCAACGGGTTGGTGTCTGTAGTTTGAAGGCAAAGTTCGGGCGGGACGGGGCGTTGATGGGATCTATGCCTTGGATGGTTTCAACTTGAATTTAATTGGTTATGGAATTTGAGGCCTCCACACACATGGGTAGTAGGAATATGGTTGCTCAGATATATATACAATAGATAGGATAGGTACGCTATTTAAATTCTCAAGCTTGCGTCGGATGATACATAAAGGCGGAATGTATAATTATTCATTCACTCGCGATCGTTCGCCTGCACAAGAGCGAGAGGTAAAATGCGGAACCGCCTAGCAGTTGTTCGCCGAGCACGCTTGCGTGATGAAGCGGTACGACTGGTCACTTGAGTCAAGGGTCTTGCAGAATCCAGTGGGCGAGAAGTTGTACCCGACATTCTGGCAGCTATAGTAATAGAGGACCAATTAGAAATCATACCAAGGAATTGTTTTAATGGATGGATATGTAAGGGATGGGTGATCATGAGGCCGTGGGGGGCTACGTTGAGATTGGATGGAGAAGACACAAGATTGCCTCGCCGAACATCCCGAGTTGGTGAACGACGCCGATGCCGGCCGTTGACCGAGCCCGCTCCGTCATCTACAAAATAGTTCAGAGCATATCCTGGAGCATAAATCAGGCGCTGCTCACCGAAGAAGTTGGCGTAGTTGTTTGCTGCAGCGAAAGAGGCGAATCCCATGACGGTGGCGAGCATCAAGGTAGAGAATTGCATGATGAATGAGTATGAGAGTTGGGTTGGAAGTAGAATGCTTTGGTTGTGAGCGGGGCTGATTGGTGAAGAATGTGAGAGGCGAGTCCCTCCCTTTATATACCGCTCGGCTCTCCGCCTGGACCAAGCAGAGGCCGAAGTGGCG
Source organism: Athelia psychrophila (assembly GCA_001630335.1). Classification (NCBI taxonomy): domain Eukaryota; kingdom Fungi; phylum Basidiomycota; class Agaricomycetes; order Atheliales; family Atheliaceae; genus Athelia; species Athelia psychrophila. The sequence continues at coordinate 437,365 of KV417515.1, read as the reverse complement.
CGGTCTGAACAGCACGGCGTCGAGCTGAGCTACACCGCCGACCCTCCACGGGGTGAGAAGATCAAATTGTCTAGTTTATGGGCGCTGTTTGGTTTATGGTGGAGTGAGACAAAACTTGGCGGACAGTCAATGTAAATGGAAGCATGTTGGCAGTGCTGAGCGCCGAGTACCATCATAACCCTTGATGTAAGCAACGAGGTATATTGAGAAACACCCCGCTATGACTAAAAAAAACCAAGAGAGAGATCAGCGAGAGTGCGACGATCCTGACGGGATCAGCAGGATTCAGCGAAGCATACCTAAACTCAGCAAACGAATTGCAGATACGGTACACGACTTTCGTCTCGTACTCAGTCTGCACGTCTTGTACAGCCGCATGCTCCAGAGAACCAGTAAGTTGGCCCTGTCATAATGCACAGAACTACGCGTCCACGAGTCCCTGCAGACAGTCCTACAGCCCCAAGAGGTTGACAAGATGTAATCGAACTTAATGAGGTCGGATCCGCCAATGCAGACATCATGTTCTGACACCGCATGTGGTTACTCCAGCGGCATTGCCTCTTTGCCAGTTGATGAACTTTGCGCTTGAACCATCTCGTAGCTCCACACATCAATTTCGGAATCAAAATCGCCGTGCTTCCCCGGCGCTTCCGTGAAATATCAGCACGAGCGCTGTGATATATATCATTAAATTCCAACTGTGAGTCGGGTAATTTGGGGCGCAAAGGTTCAAAGGCACCGACGACGAGCTAGTCTCTGCAAGCGTATGTTGGTTTGGGTGTTGGTATCGTCGTTGGCGTTGTTAGAGGACTGGAGATCACTGGCGGGACGTAGCGAGAAAAAGCAGCTATGCTGAGTTGTATAGCCCAAGGAAGAAGACTCCCAGTTGGCAGACCCAGTCACCCGCAGTTTTATGCAGTGCGCTCAGAGACATCAGGGAGGTGCGAGACTACGGAAGAGCGCTCGGGAAGTTGATCTCGCAAAAGGCTGGCGAGGTTGCAAGAATGATGGACATTTCCGTGTCGGCCGTGACGGGCTGGGTAAAACTTCGCCAGGCAAAGGTAAGATACGAAGGTGAGCGGAGCTCGAAAACGGCACGAAATTTTGCCGCAACTTGGTCCGAACGCTCACGACCGCTGCAGGTCGCGGCCCTCTTTCCCGCATCTTCACCTACGTCCCTGTATTTCTCCAGGACTGACTAGCCCCATACTTCCCCATGATATTTCATCTTTGCTTCATATGAATCTGAGCGGTACTTGGAGAGATATCGCGCATATGCTTGAAAATTTGCCCAAGTTGACTGCTGTCCAGCCACATTTCATGTACTCATTCTCGCGTCAAGCTGACCGGGGGGATGTCTAGCCCTCGAGAAATGGCGTTGTTTTCAGTGTCTACTTGTGTCAATCTGAGCCCGCGTTGTCGAGTTATGACCCCTCCCCTGAGATTTGGGTCCGAAAAGCGCCGAAAGACCGACGGCCAACTCTTCAAATAATGCACTCCGCGGCCGTATTGGATGCATATGGGCTGCAATTCAGTCCAGTCGTATGGGAAACAAACTTATGTCCTAGACTAGCAGATTTAGTGGGACTCTCATGACGCAATAAAATAGCCCCTGAATATGTCTTGAACCTCGGGTCTCTCGGCCAATGACGCGCCGCTCCACTTTGCAAACTTCAGCTCTTATTTAGCGAACCCTCAACTAGAATGACCTTTCTTCTCATACTTACTCTCATCTCCCGCTTATCCTCCCATCTTCCATCCCAAAATGCCCGCCTCATCCTCCCGCTTCTCCCTCGTCTCCCTTTCCGAGCTATTCAACGTCCTCGTCAAAACCCCCATGGTCCCTGCGCCAGAGGCACAGCCTGCTGACACCGAGTTCGCGTTGATCGAAATGCCGGCGCGGAATTACACGCATTCCGTGAGCCATGGCCTTTTGTGTTGTGTTGTGTTGTTGTGCAGAGGCTGACTGCGATGGCAGAGATCAACCTCGGACAACACAAGCATCTACAGTCACACCGCATCCGTCGGCTCTGCAAGAAGCAGTCTCAAAGTTGCTGTCCCCGTTATGCAAACCTACGTCAGTCCCTTTCTTCTCTTTTTTGTTTTTGTTTTTTTGGCCATTACATCGATATCGATGCTGATACCTGCCTCAACATCCAGTCCCAGCTCGAATTACACGAGCCTAAGCTGGCCGTTTCGAAAGCATGAGCGTGGCTCCTGCATTTGTTCATTTATTCATCAATATATCACCCTAGAATAATGTCTAATTATCCAAGTACACGCTTACTCATTTACGGTGCCTCAAAACTGTTGTATTTCCATGCTCAAGCTGAGCTGCGATGCATGTGATGCACGACGCCGGGACTTGTCGAGCGTCCGCGCCTCGTCCTCTTCCACCACCACGCGCATTCGGCACTCGGCAATAACTAGTAGGCGAGCTTATATCGCTTCGACGCCCTCTACTCTCAAGCTTCATGGGGTATCCACCACCTCCTGTGAACGCTCTAGTACTAGTGTTGTCTTGTGTCGTCCTGCAAGTTGCCTCTCGACTGTCGACTCCTTATAGTTTCTCTCTTGCTTTTGTATGTACTTCTTGGCCCTTGCGCCGGCCTACACTACAGCCGCCCCTGACAGTAGATCTCATGTCCCCGGCTGTCCAGTCTATTGCGCGTCCCGTGCTTTCCTCCCATGGACATCTGGCGCACATTGCCGCCCCAAAACTGTATGCGTCCTCTTTTGCCATTTATGTCGCAT
>KV417515.1:411682-434601 GCA_001630335.1 Athelia psychrophila | reverse complement strand
CTGTATGCGTCCTCTTTTGCCATTTATGTCGCATCTCTGCTTACCAATCGCTTTCTAATTGTTTTCTATCGACTCCCAGTCCCACCGGTGTTCTGCAGCTCTAATCGCCATGTCCTGCCGTGCGCAGTGCGCACTGCGCTCGCCTGATCGTCCTCTCGACCCTCGACCCACGCCTCTGTCCTAGGCAGTTATGCGATACTCGCGGGCGCCCCAAGTGACAACTTATAAGTGCATCGATCCTCAACCGCGCGTTGGGATTCGTCTCGTCTCGAGTCGCCATCACCCTCCCCCGCTTCTTCTCCGTCTTTCTCCTCACTAGCGCGCCGAGCTGCGGGCCCACAGTCCCTTTGAATTATTCAGCGCACGCCGCAGAAGTAGCAGCAGATCCCGCGTCTCCGTCCCCGCTGCACTATGTACTATACGAAGTTCCAGACACGGACACGGACAAGCCAAACACACCTTCCAATGACCGTCATCATCAAGATTCAAGATTCAAAGGCACCTTCCGTAACCTCAAGCTTCAAGGGCCAGAGAGCCGATGATTCCAACATGAATATGAGGGATGCATGTATCTACTTGTATCCCGAGGACGACGAGCCGAGACTGGGACACCTGCCTCGGTTTGCCACTCGCCCTGGTCTGCCTACATGGCCATTCTCTGCTGGCGGCTTCCGAGACATCACGCATGGCATTCGAGCAAGCCCCGAAGCCTGCTCTGCACGCTGCGCCTGCAGCCGTGCATGTGTGGGTACATTTCACTCAGGTTTCTCCCGATCGTGCCAGTATACTGAGATTCCAAGGAGATTCTTTCGACATGACATTTTTCGCACCCATTATGGCAGAGATAGAAAGGGTTTTTCCAAAGGTTTCCGATAGGGGGACTCAGCTATTATATTACGATCCACGCGAGATGGATAGGAAGAATACCATTATCCTATGGCCTGCGAGAAGCAATATGTCGCAGTTACTGTAAGAAGGCCTGGTGCCAACCTGGTGCAGGCAGTAGGCTAGTTAGTCATTTGATTAGATGAAGGATCGTACATGGAAGTGATACTTGCCAGAGACGTGGATGATCAATATTAGCACATGCCACAGGCACATCATAGACATGGATAGGAACAATATTAATACTAATTATGGAGAGTCCAGTCAATGGGTTTGTGTTTCCTATCTACTGGAAGAAAGTACGTATCTTTCCTATGTTAACAATTTGAAAATTGATATTCTTCCGATCGCAAGGTTGTGTCAAATTCTTCCTATCTTTGGTATCCTTTCGATCGGAAGGACCCTCCGAACGTAATTTACACGCATGTGTATGTGCATCCTCATAAAGAAGTTCAACAAGAATGATCTCCTTGCAAGTGTCATGTTGATATCGAACTCGTCGACTTCGAGATCTACGTCTTGGATGTTTTCGATTTGAATTTGATAGGGATGTGTTTTGCTGGGATGTAAATACAATAGGAAGAGTAGATATGCTATTTAAATTCTCAAGCTTGCATCGGAAGATACATAAAGGCGATATGATATGTACTACTCTTATCCACCGGTGATCGTTCGCCGGCACAAGAGTGAGAGGTAAAATGCTGAACTGCTTAGCAGTTGTCTGCGGAACACGCTTGCGTGATGAAGCGGTAGGACAGGTCAGTTGGGTCAAGGGTCTTGCAGAATCCGGTAGGCGTGAAGTTGTAGCCAACATTCTGGCAGCTATAACAATGAAAAGGATCAATTAGATATTGTGCCGGGATTTTTTCGAGGGGCCCGGAAATTTACCTGCAAGTGTTGTCACCGTGAGTGATTACGAGGCAGTAGGTGCTGGCTACGTCGCCATTGTCTGGGATGTAGACAGATCCGCGACCTCCGTTTCCCCCCTTACCGAGGCATCCATCGTTGGTGATATCGACACCGATGCCCCCGTTGACAGAGCACGCACTGTCATCTGCAAAATAGTTCAGAGCGTATCCTTGAGCATAAATCAGTCGCTGCTCACCGAAGAAGTTGGCGTAGTTGTTTGCCACAGCGAAAGAGGCGAATCCCATGACGGTGGCGAGCATCAAGGTAGAGAATTGCATGATGAAATGAGTATGAGAGTTGGGTTGGAAGTAGAATGCTTTGTTTGTGAGAGGGCTGCCTGGTGAAGAATGTGAGAGGCGAACCCCTCCCTTTATATACCTTTCGGCTCTCCGCCTGGAGCAAGCAGAGGCCAAAGTGGTGCGGTCTGAATAACACAGCGTCAAGCTGAGCGGCACTGCTGACGTCCACGGGGTGAGAATATCAAATTGATTTGTTTGTGGGCGCTGTTTGGCTTATGGTGGAGTGGAACCAAACTTGGTGGACTCGGACAGCCGATGCTAATGGAAGCATGCTGGCACCGCCGAGGTGCTGAGCAGCGCTCTGGTTTCCATCATAACCCTTGATTTCAGAAACGAGGTATATTGGGAACCACCCAGCTATGACTGGAGAAAGTTAGAAAGATCAACGAGACGGGGTAGACCCTTACAAGAGATGAACAGCCAAGCAAATGGAAGCATGCTGACAATGCTGAGTACCATCATAGCCCTTGATTTAAGAAAAAATCAACAAGACGGAGACCATCACGACAAGAGATGACCAGGATTGAACGAACCACACCTAAACTCAGCAAATGAATTTGCAGATCTGGTACACGTCTTTCGTCTTGTGGTCTGTGCATCTTGTCAAGTCACCCATATACTATAGAGATGCGGTTAGTTAGTGCCGCAATGATGCATAGAACTGCCAGAGTCCCGCTCCAAGGCGTGCAGATAGTCCTATATCCTATAGTCCGAGAGGTTGGCAAGAAGTAATCGAACTCAGTGAGGTCGGATCCGCATGATGCTGTGACACAGCTTCTCACGGTTGTTACTCCAGCGGCATTGCCCCCTGTTGATGAATATTGCTCGTCTCGTAGCTCCACACACCAATTTCGGAATCAAAATCACACTAGCGCTTCCTAGGTGCTTCCGTTAAATGTCAGCACGAGCGCTGTGATGTCCATTTTCAACTGTGTCGCTCGGATAATTTGGAAGCGCAAAGGCCCAATGGCACCGATGACGAGCTGGAAGTCTATGTTGGTTTTGGTTTTGGTGTTTTCTTTGGGGTTGTTAGAGGACTGGAGGTCACTGGCGGGATGTACAGAGCAAAGGCAAACCATGCCGAGTCCTCTGGTTTGGGCTATACGACTCGGCATGGTTTGCATGCTGTGCGCTCAGACACATCACTAGGGAGGCCCCCGGAAGCTCCCCCCTATGCTTGTCCGGATTTTTGCGTACTTGAGGCCCAAAATTGGCCTCATCTTTGTCCGATTTTTGCGTATTTGAGGGCGATTTGAGCTCAAATGAGGCCATCTTTGTCCGGAGTTTGCGTACTTGAGGCCAACGGCCTCATTTTTTTTGTGAATCATAGCGCCCGCCTGCCAAACCATGGTCTGCAGCCAGACGCCGGCAAGTAATTTCTATATCAACGGTTGTCAAATGCTCACCGCGCCACTGCTCCCAGCACTGCATGTAGATCCCGAATCACATAACAATTTATCCCGTATCTTTATAACATTAGCTTGAAATGATGTTCGGGATCAGCTATCCCCGCATACCACAGGTCCACAACATCTCGCAAAATAATTCTCTGAACATACTTAGCCTCAGCTGGCCGTGTGTTCTCGACAACATGCCCAAGCTCACAATCCGCGTCCCTGATGGCGCCAGCATGGAAACTTGGCCGGCCCACTCATGATATGGGAGACGGGGTGCTTCTGGGCATTGACTGTATATGTATATACATTTGACGGTTATATCCATGTGTGTGCTTAACCCTCGACTGCAGCGCCGCGCCAGCGGCGGCGCAAATTTTAAAGGATTTTGGTGTTATCACGTGACTATGTTTGTCCGTTTTTGCGTACTTGAGGCCTTATGCCTTGCGTACTTGAGGCCCGAATTTGGCCCATATTCCGGACAAGCATATGGAGGAGCTTCCGGGGGCCTCACTAGGGTGTGAGACTACGAAAGAGCGCTCGCGAAGCTGCTCTCGGAAAAGGCTGACAAGGCATAGGTGCTGTGTAGTGAGGTTTCAAGAATGCTGGATGTTTCCGCGTCGGCTGTGACGGCTGGGCAAGAACTTGTACGCGGAGCTCGAATTTAACCGCGCGAATTTTTCCGCATGTGGGCTTCGGCTTGGTCCGAGCACCCACACCGAGTCGATTGCAGATCGCTGCCCTCTGTCTTGCATGTTCGACTCGTGTCTTGTTAGCTCTTTTTACCCCGCTTTCCCTCCAGATATGACCTTGTGCCGTGGGGACCAACTGGATCTAACAGTTTTAGGCGGCCTTGCTAAGTTGCAATGGAGTCTGGACGCTCAAGAATTCATTCCACTCGTAATCGGCGCTTTCTGGCATGGAAGGCAGGCGGACAGTTTCGTTGTTTGCGGAGATGACAGATGTGAGGCCTGTGGGGTCCGGGTCAGATTGGGGAGGCTGGGGTTCGCGTGGGGACGCATATGAGAGGCATGGCTTCTCGGGGGAGCGCGTTATGATTGGTGGGAGAGAAAGCAAGGGTTGATTGCGTGTCAGTACACGTTCATCCATGGGCAACGTACAGAGAATAAGGGATATCTCTCACCCGATTTTGTCTTCTTCGCCCAGGTGTATATCTCGGAAGACAGCACGGAGCTCTAAGACCAAGGATGGCTGGTTTCTCATCATTGTATACAAACGGCAAGACTACTCGGGCCGACATGGAGGAGCAAAGTGCAGCAATGCCTAAGGGTAAACTTAATCAAAGAGCTTGTTAGCGGCGGGCATGTGCTGTGTATATGCGCGAGCTTGAAGAGAAAGGCAGGGATGTGGTCGATGAATAGAGGCCGCTGGTCGTTGAATTTGCAATTGAAATGGCGTGACCGTTCCTGGCCGTTCCTGATCGGAACCTCCATTATTTGCAGCACTGGCATGTCGCCCAAGGTTTGCCCAAGGTCTTGCCGAGGTCGCCCACTTGGACTTGCGCAGACAATGTAATGTATTTTGCGCCAACCAAAGCTCTTCATATTCTCAGTGCAAGGTACGTAACGGTATTCATACAAGGGTACATATATTGTGGCACACGAATGTTAAATGGCAAAAAGATGCATCAATATAGACCTGAAAAGGCTCTCAGCGCCGCTCTAGTGTGAATGATGGGCAGGCTAAATCCACAATTCACCTTCAGAAGTGATACGACAATGTCGCAAAAAACACAAGACTTAGCTAGTGGATCTTCCAGTGGCAGCTATGATCTTGAGTCCGTCTACAAGACAGCCCTCGATGACTTGCAGGACATGCGGGATGCCGGTCAGCTCTCATCCGCTGACTATGATCTGATAACAAGCACAAGCAAGCCCGGCGAGGTCTTACTTCCAGCGGGGGCAGCGAATGCAAGCCGCGTAAGTGCTTTGGTGGAGCCACTTCTTGCGAGGCTCGAAAGGTTCGGCATCGTCATCGACATGGTGGTTCCGTTCTCCCCACAGTTTATGGGTGTCAGCATCCTTGGAATAGTGTGGGGTAGTATCAAGTTTATGATGGCTGTGAGTCCTTCTAGCTACTTCTTGCATTGTTCTTTGCTTAAGCCATCACGCATACCGTGCAGATAGCGCGGGATGTCTCCGATGCGTTGGCCACTGTTGTTGAAGTCCTGGAGGGCATTCGAAACAGTCTTCCGGTCCTAGATGTCTACATAGAACTATTTAGCTCCTCCGATATCCAGCTGCTCAAGGGTCCTTTGGTCGAGATCTATACACAACTGATGTTGTTCGGGGTTCAGGCAGTAAAACTGTTCAATCACTCGATGCTCAGTACGTGATGGGTCTGCCATTTTATTGCCATCCACTGAAATCTACTTGTAGGGACGCTGTCTAAATCAACATCGACTTCCCAAGCAAGACACTTTCAATCCTTGAGCGCAAAGATTGCGAAAGCCCGCGACGATGTGGACAGGATCGCCAATGTCGAACACATGCACCAAACGAATCAAGCTTTAAAAGTGTAAGGCTCGATGACTGTACATCAAGCGATCGCGCTTACAGTATATCGACCTTGCGTATATTCCCACGCCTCTTCTCCTTTAGTCTCGCCCGTTTGTTATCTTATCTTTACTTCGTTCCCAGGCCTCAACGACTGCATTATATAAAGAGTAAACTACATGTGTATTTACTCAGACTTTCTTTTACCCCCCCGTGAAAACATCGAACACTTAACAGTTCTCCTCTGTGCTTGTCTCGTAATCTCTCGGCCTGAAAGCCCTCTTACGTGCTTGTTCACTAGTCCCAGACTAGTCGAGCTTTCATATTTTGAACTCCCGTTTCGTTTGTTAAACACCCTCTCGTCGACTACACCGCAGGCTTGATCACCCTGCGACCCCTCGACGAATAGAATGGAGCATCGTACTCGCTCGTCCGCCCGGAGAGCCCGTGCTTCCGCCCATCAATCAGTAACCCCGTTAGGACCCCCATCAGTACCTGGACACATGGTGAGTGACTTATCTCCCTTATCCTCTGATGCCGAAGCACCCCGCGAGGCTACTGACCATGCAGAGATTGTGCTTGCCGGCTCTGCCGGGCAGGTACAATCAGTAGCTGGTGCGACTGTCGCCCAGACTACCGCTCCCCTCGATGGGTTGAGCGCTGGCACCGTCCCCCATGACATTGACGCCGATGGCTCCGCCTCTCTAGGCATCGTAGCATCCAGCTCCGACCTTCGGGTACGTGATGCTCCGGAACGAGGGGTCTCCCCCGTGTCCAGCGTGTTTTCTGAGGGCGCCCTGCGCGGTCCCCTCACCCCGTCCCATGGTACCAGGGCACGGGGTAGTGTTAGCTACAGCTCCCCTGTCGTAACACAACTAGGATACTCACCTAAGGTTTTTGGTGACAATGAGAACCGTGACTCCCTCGGTTGATCCTATGATTGGAGTGAGTCGACGGACAGTGACAGATTGGGTGACATACCTCAATTCCCTGTGCTACCCTCAGCAAGTGTCCTCTCTGAGCATGAGCTTGCTGTCGTGCACGTCGAGAACGATGTTCTACGCGTGTGATTTGCAAACATCACCAACACTCGGAATACCGACGAATATTCTGAGTACGTTAGTACAGAATCTGACAGAAATGAGGATTCGGGAGAAGACTCACATTCCTTCTCCGAGCCCATGTTCTTATCCGTCAATAGCGTGAGGCCTTCGGGCAGCGCATTGGCGACCGAGTCAGGCCGCAAGAGGCCTCACTCGAATACAGATGGGTCTCAAGAGCGGATCAACTTCTATAAAAAAGAGAAATGGCCGTGTGAAGATTCCCCAGATAACGAAGGCCGCTTAGACGTCTTCGAGGATGAATATGACCCTGATGTATCCGCACAGATTCAGCATGACGCTGAAGTCGCGCGCAAGCTTCAATCTAGAGACCGCGCAGCTCACCTCGTGAACCTTGAGAAACAGAACGCCAGCTTGCAGAGGAAATTGAACCGCGCCCTCGCGGTGGCGCCTCTGAGAGAATCCGTGCCTAGAAGTGTGCCACCTGAGAGGGTCAGCTCTAGCCGAACCCGCCAGTCCAGCACCACCCCTGCACGAGCCTCGGATTCGCTGCCCTTTGACAGCACACTGCACCAAGCGATTCACGGTGGCAGCCGTAAGACAAGGCGCTCCAAGAGACCTCGGCGCGCCGCACCTGCCGACAGCGGCGGCGATCCTAGCAGTGACTCGTCGTCTGTCAGCTCTGAGTCTGACGTCGGCGACTCCTTCCCTCGACAGCCCGACTCAGATCATGAGAGTGACTCCGCGAGCGCCAAAGCGGCCAAGAGCAAGGCAAGACGGGCGCATCGCAGCAAACTGGAGGTAATGAAATACCAGCAATCCTTCTTGAAACCGCTGCTGCCAGAGATATACAAAGGTGAAGCCGAGGCGGATGCTTTTGAGAAGTTCTCCGACCAACTTCATGACTATGCCAAGGCCGCGTACATGAATTCCGAGCAGGCCATTACCCTGGCCGGCTCGAGGTGCTCAGGCGATGCTTATCGATTCTATGAGTCGGAAGTTCGCCGCGGAAAGAAGAAGTTTAAACTCACCGGATTTCTGAAGTCCATGTTCGACTATATCTTCCCTGCCAACTTCCGTACTTCTCAGAGAATACACTTCGAGTCTCAGATACAGCGGCGCGGACAGAAGTCGGTGGACTTCATACGCCGCCTCCAGACCATAGCTCGATCGGCCGGAGATGTCACCGACCGCGAGATCGTGCACCACTTCTGGCGGTTCGGGCACAACAGAGTCGTTGCCAAGCTCATCTCCTGGAGGATGGACGAGCACACCACCGACATACGTACTGTGTTGGAGGAAGTGGTCACCGCGGAGCAAATACTTGAGAAAGAGGGTGCTGCACAAGACCCAGAGCGTGGTCGCGCGGCTGGTAATCAAAGCCGTCACTCTCAGAGGACCGAGAGGCCGGCCGAGAAGCGCGAGGACCGCTTCGGCTCCTCAGCGGCTAAGCCCTCGAGCTCCAAGCCCTTCCAGCGCTCTGAGCTCGGCACCCAAGAAAGAATTCGCTAGACCCTACAAATCGGATTCCCGTAGCACCCCGGCGCCCAAGAAGCTCGATGACGCCACGATGGCGAAATTGCGAGATGAGGGACTGTGCTTTAAATGCAGGAAGCCCGGGCACATAGGTCGTGATTGCCCAGGCTCCCACAGTATGAAGCCGCCGTTCCTTCGGGCGAATGCGATGGCATTCAGCGATGCGGACGCTCGCCTATCCGCTCTCGAAGAAGGTGGCCGGATCGGCTTGTTCTCTGTCGGGGTTAGCCCCTCGAACATCAATGGCTGGTCGGACAGCGAAGAGGACGTACCTGGCCTCCTATCGGTACAGCCTGAGAGCGATGGCGACTTCGACTCGGACTCGACCCCGACCTCTCTCTTGCTTTCGGACGGGGAAGGCGACTCCATGCCTTCGCTCGAGTCCCTTAATGCCTCGCGCGCCAGTACGGGGTCCGCACCTCCTAAACCTGCCTGCTGGAGCGACCTGCCTGAAGACTGGTTAGCTCGCGATGAATCGGGGATGGTCTCTCACGAGTGGAGAGTGCGCCCTGAGCTGGTAGGGGCTTACCTTCGAATGGATGAGGTTGCGAACACCCTGCAGCATAAGGCCTGCGCCTTGATGATGAGTGCCCCATACCCTGGCGATGATCAGTGTACCGGGAACCCCAAGAGGACTGACCGATTCTCATTCGTGCGCTTCGGCAGCCCCCACTCGTACTCCCTATGTGACCGCCACCGAAAGGGGAATATGCTGGTTGAATATAGCGACCTGTCCCACCCCGATTTCGACGTTGTCGCATGGTTTAGGCTAGAAACTAAATTGTTAGATGCTGGAGGATCGGACCTAGACGTCTATGACTCACCTAACGTGTTTATTCCAGAAGGTGTTCTGGAAAGCCGTGTTGTGCGTGTGTCCGATGAGGACGTCTGGTTGCCCGTCTTCGAATGGTTTGCACCAGGAACTGAAGATCGTTCCGAGGATTCTACTGAATGGGACTCGGATGCCGATGACCCCGGCGACGACTCGCCGGACAGCGACAGCTCGTCGGACATGCTCTCGTGGGTGTCTCAGCTGGAGCTGAATGCGGTGACGGTGTCTGCGGACCTCAACGCGTTGCAGCGCAACGCTGCCAGAGTCAAAGGTGGCGCACCGGGCTTTGACCGGCTGTGCCCTAAACCTGTCGTGATTGTTGTTAGCATCAATGGGCAAAATTGCAGAGCGCTCGTAGATACCGGTTCGCTGGGTGACTTCATGTCAACGACACTTGCAGGTCAGTTGAAGTTGAAATACGAGAACTTGGAAAAGCCGCTCATACTCCAACTAGCCGTTTCCGGGTCCCAGAGCACTGTAAACAGGCGGACCACTGCAAAATTTGAGTATCAAGAGATCTGCGAGCAACGTGCATTCGATATTATCAACATCGACTCTTACGATCTGATTTTGGGTACCCCGTGGCTGTACCAGCATGGGGTCTCGGTCAGCTTCAACCCCGCCCAGGTGACGGTGCATAGTGATATTTCCCTTCCACTGAAGGGCGCACAGTTGCTGACGTTGCAGTGCAGATATGCTGAACTGCGCAGCGAGCAAATTGCTGGGCTGAGGCGGGAATTAGTGGATTATGCAACGGAAATATGTAAAGAAGCCAAAGACACACCTTTGCCTCCGTTTCGGGAAATCAATCATACCATACCCCTCGTCGACGAGAATAAGCGCTATGCTTGGCGCCCTGCGAAGTGCCCCGAGGCGATGAAGCCACTGTGGCGCGAGAAGTGCGACGACTACCTGGCCACGGGCCGGTGTGGTTTCGGACAAGTGTTGGGCACAAATCCCTAGAGTTGCCGGTCCAAACAAATATCGACGGGCTATCCCTAGTTTGAGTTCTTTCCTGAAAAGTCGGGTGGTGAGTGACTTAGAAGTCGATTTCGTAGGGGAAGTGGAAAAATAAAATGGAACTAGTAGCTGGTAGTAATGCCAACTGCTACTTTGAATGGATATAATCTGATGGTGACAGTAACTGTAATATTAATAAAGCCAAGTCTATCCGAGACTATGACCCTAATAACTGGAATCTTGAGGGGGCTAGAAACTGGACTGGAAATAACTTGATGCTGGGGGTCACTGAAAAACAAATCTTGAGGGGCTGGAAACTGGACTGGAAATAACTTGATGCTGGGGGTCACTGAAAAACAAATCTTGAGGAGCACAACTGTGCTTCTGATGTATTGTGGGAAAAACTCTATTGTCCTAAACACAATCCGTTTGGGTACTTAACGCTCCTGCTCAGGCTTGATTTGACACACACTTAGTCTGTTTCTTAGACTCAAGCTGCTCAGAATGCTTTGCTGGCACGGATCCTAACGTTCTCTGACTCGAAGGGTATCGTCGAATAGCGACCTTAGTCAATCGTCAAAATACAACTGAATGTTAGTTGTAGTCTGGTCAATGGTCTTCTTACTGGGCACACAAGAACAAGGAATCAAAATAAATGACTCTTGGTGTATAGTAGTTACAAGCAGGAGTGTATAGCAAGGGGAGATTTCTAGGAACACAGGGAAGGATTCCCTGTGGTGAGTTCTAAGGAGGGGGGGAACTTAGAGGTGAGCTAGAAACTACTGAACGAAAAATATGCTAGTCCTTATATACTAATCCTGACTTCCATTTTCGGACTACTTCCCAGGATCTCTGATTGGCCGTTGGGCCCAATCCCCAGTTTTCTGCATCTCAAGCACTTCATTCCCCAAAACCCCACATTTCTCGCTGGCTGTACAGATGTTTTTCCCCAAACATTGTGCTAACTGATCACGTGCTTCCCCAAATTGTACCTGCTGATCGATCACGTGCCCTCAGATTGTACCTGCTGACTGATCACAAGGTTCCCAAATTTCACATTCATGAGACCATCTGACTTCAAAACACCCCAACTTCCTGGATTTTCTGATACAGAACTCCCTATGTGATGCTTACTGAGCAAAAACACCCCTGTTTCATGCTGAATAATTTTCTAGAACCCTGTTTTCTAGACTGACTGACGGAAAACACCCTGGTGCGGAGTTTTCCAATGGAAGCTCTGCTGAGGCTGTGGCCATCCGTTCCTTGGGGTGCCCCTATTTTCTCACGGGTGAGTACTGTTCATGTGACTTTTGTGGCAATTTTCTTGTCGGTCATGTGCCAGGCTTGAGCAGGTGACTCCAGTCAGCTCAGATGTCAAAAAAGAAGAAGAAAAACAAGGTCCTGAGTTAGGATTGAACGAACGACCTTTAGTGTAGTCACATGGTTGTAGGGCGGTTGGTATAATTAAATGGCAAGATATATTCCCCAGCTTTGTGTACTACTTGCATATTTTCTAAATTTTGATATGGCCAAGTTTTGGGCCTCAAAAATATTGTAGCACTTGTTAGCATTGTGGTGAGGTCCTGATACCGATTGACAGAGTGGATACAGTGGGTGGCGAATTTAATCGATCAGCAAGAATATTCCATAACACTGAAATTCACATGTCTGAGTGATTTTGGCAGTACAATGGATAAAATTATTGAAGCGTGGGAACGATTGTGTGGCTGAAACCTGATTTTCACACACCGGCATTATTTGTGGCACGTGCCGGCGATTTCCGGGAGACTGGTTTTTCTAAGATGTAATAAGCGTTGCTGCATCCGTTCTTTTCCTCTAACTTTGACACGTCGACGTTTTCCTCTTGCTTTTGACACGTCGTCGTTCTGTGCTTTCATTTCTTGAGATTTTCCGTTGATTCGTAAGTGCAATAGGACCTTTTTTCAACTTGCAGATGCTGTATACTGATTTGGGTCTTATTTAAGCGAAATTAAACCTCATGTTTCAAGTTCCCACTGCCGTTCTGACAGCCGGGCTACTAGGATGCCGGGGAGATGCTGAGGAATGCCGTGAAAGGGATCTGACGGGTAGGGATTCTGATCGATTCCTAAGGTGCGTCCCTGAGTCTTTTCTGATGATTAACCTGAACTGATGGAAATGTGACAGCGTGTATTCCCCGGGTACGTTGGCCGACTCTGAAGAGTTGGACCGCTCGTCATCGTCAATCGACATTCCCGACGGCTCTCGCTATTTTATTAGCGCCCTCATTCCTGTGTATCCCGACGACGTTCGCGTGTTGCTGGGCAACTTTATGCCCCAGGACCCGTACATGTTTTTCGTGGCTTTTGGCCATGTCACTTCCCCATTCCTTTATCTGCCGGCCTTCCGTCTGTACGTAACCCTTGGGCCCCTCCTTCATCACGAGATGAATTTCTCGTTTTTCCGTGCTCGCACCATTATTCGTTCTGGCCAATGGTGGTGCGCCCCATTCATTACGCTCATCATCCCACACCATCTCGACTTTCCGGTCCACCTTTCGTTGGCAAGGCGTAATTTGTATCAGTACACCGATCGAGCCCGGCTCGAGGATTTGGATCTTCCTAGCGTGGAAATTGTCCCTAAGGTCCATCGTGCTTGGAGGCGAGATGTAGTGGTGATGGGTCCGATTACCCAGATTCAGGCAGCCATGGCGTCTAGGCTAGAGCAGAGCTGGAAGAGGTCTCTTCGAGTGAAAAAGGAGGTCGTTTGATATTCATGTCTAGTCGTAAATTTTGATGTTGGAATTTTATGCTTTTGAGTTGCATTTATGATCCTATTTTTGACTTAGTGACAGCTCCAGATTTGAACTAGACCTGGATTAAATTTCCTGAGTTGATCGTAATCATGGATACACTGTAGTTATTGATCCCTTGGGTTCTTAGCAGCATACTCTAAATGGCCTGGTTCCAAATTTAATTAATACTCCTATATTTCAGTGTGAAACAGTTTCCTGGCGTGACACCGGTGGCAATTTCAGAGTGGCTCGAATGCCGTCCCGATGCTAATGCTAAAAAAGCCCTCGAAGGATGGAGTACTGCGCCTACGTACCGTGTGCGATACCCGCGAACGGAATGCGAACTCGAGGCGCTTGTCTTCGCCGTTGCCCGACATCGAGGCAATTCTCCGCAACGTGGTCTCTCACAAGTTCCGGTCACTACTCGACGGCAAAGATGCCTACGAGCAGATCCGCATCGTCAAGGAGCACGTTGGACGCTCGCTGTTTGCCACACCTGATGGTACAATGGTCAGCTTAGTAATGCAAATTGGAGACTGCAATGCGTCGGCGACATACCAATCAATAATGAATCACATTTTTTCTGACTTAATCGGAGTCATCCTTGACGTTTATCTTGATGATATCGTGGTTTATTCAGACTCCCCCGAAGACCATGTTAAACATGTGCGAATTGTCATTGATCGTCTGCGGGAGAACAAGTTCTTTCTATCTGCTCATAAACTATTTTTCTTCAAGGAAGAATTAAATTTATTAGGGCATGTCATTGACAGTGATGGTATACGGATGGACCCTGCAAAGGTCGATGAAGTCAGCAAATGGAAAACTCCGACAAATAAAACCTTACTAGCCTCATTTATTGGCTCTGTCGGGTACCTAGCGCCAGGTTGCATGGGTGTTCGGATCCCGATGCAGCGCTTGTCGAAAGTGGCTGTGCTGACCTCGCCGTGGGTCTGGAACGAGACGGAACAGCGCGCTTTCGACTTGGTCAAGAGCGCGGTCACGGATTTTCGCGACCTGCGCTGCAAGTCCATTGACTACACGCCGGGTGGCTCGCCAATCAATCTGGTGACTGACACCTCGTATACCGGAGGACGCGGTGTGGTCTTGCAGGGCGTCGACTGGCTCAAGTCCGACATTGTGGCGTTCTGGTCCGGGAAGTTTAACTCCGCGCAGCAGAACTACCCTGTTCACGAGCAGGAACTATTAGCTATTGTCGAGTCACTAAAGCGGTTCAAGCACCTACTTCAGGGTGTGCGATTTCGGATATTTACCGACCATAAAGGCTTGCTGTGGATAACAACACAAAAGACGCTATCCCCTAGGCAAGCTCGTTGGTTAGAGGAAATCTCGGACTTCGACTTCGAAATAATACACGTACCTGGTGCCCAGAACATTCTGGCGGACTCGCTATCGCGGCTGTACAGCGACGACGCGCGTGGCACTGTGCGCGCAGCGTCGGAGTATCTACTGGAAGAGGACGATGACCGGCCGGCGAAGCTAATCCTTAGCTTGATTTCCGCGCCGTGCTATACCGGCGGGCCGCTATTTCTGGGCAGCGCCAGAGTGCGTAAGCCGTCCGCTAGACTGTTGGCAGTCAATGCTCAGTCGGAAGGACAGAAGGTGGTCCCGAGGGCGAGGAAGACGAAACTCACCCTCAAGGACATATCTGTGCCGCTAGAGGGCGTGACCGCTCCGCTGGAATCCGACACTGCTACTGAGGTACCAGCTGAAGCGGTTTTAGCTACTAATATTAGCGCCGCAGAAACGAGCAGCTTCGAAGCTGAGACTCACCTGTCAGACCAAGTCTCGCCTGAGAAACTAAGCCCATCTGAAGAGATCCTGTGGGAAGCACCAGTCGGCCTCACCGACATAATGGAAGCCTGGGATCCGACCCTGGACATACACCAGCAGCTCGTAGGCCGATATGGTGAAGACCCGCTGTTCAAAGCAGTACTGGAAAGCCCTACTATGCATAAGAACTTTGAGTTAAGCAATGGCCTCATTTTCCTTAAGGAAAGAGACTCACGAGTGATCTGCATACCGGACATCCTTGTAGGCGAAAGGCGATTGCGCGAGATGCTAATCAGTCATGCTCACTCAATTCTCGCCCACCTAGGACCGAAGAAGACTGTCACATACCTTTGTGACAATGTGTGGTGGCGCGGACTCAGCGCAGACGTTCACGCGTACTGCGAGACCTGTGGAGTATGTGCCACCTCTAAATCTAATACTCATGCTCCTTACGGACTTCTAAATCCCCTCGAAGTGCCCGACAGACCTTGGGAGACCCTAGGCGTGGACTTCGTTGGGCCGATGCCGCTGTCCGAAACGATTAGCGGCTCGTATGACATGGTGATGGTGGTAATTTGCCACTTCACTGCCATGGTTCATCTCGTCCCGACTCTCTCGACCTACACTGCGAAAGACATCGCAGAGGTCATGTTCGATCGAGTATATAAGCACCACGGCATGCCCTGCCATATAGTAAGTGACAGGGACTTGTTATTCACAAGCATCTTCTGGGAAAGATTAAACACGCTCACCGGAGTACAACTGCGGATGTCTTCCGCCTATCATCCCCAGTCCGATGGCGCCACCAAACGCGCGAACCGCACGATGACGCAGATGCTGTGTCAGTGTATTCACGTCGATCAGCGTGACTGGGCCAAGCGACTACCGGCGATCGAGTTCGCCATGAACTCGGCTTGCTCCGCCACCACGGGTTTCGCGCCCTTCTTCTTGAATACTGGGCGGATGCCCCGGTCCATGATCTGGAATAATGACACGCACTTTCCGGGCGTCAGAGTCTTCGCGCAGAAGATGAAAGACGCGCTACTCACCGTGCACGACGCCATCCTAACTGCCCGGGTCAAACAGACCCGGATGGCTAATCGAAAACGCAAAGAGGCCCCCCCCCTTTAATGAGGGAGACCTCGTGTACCTCTCGACCGAGAACATCACCCTACCTAAAGGGTGTGCTCGGAAACTCTCGCCGAAGTACATCGGCCCCTACAAAATCCTGAGAGAATTCGGCAACAACTCGTTTCGGTTGGACCTACCTGCTGAGTTGAAGCAGCGCGGATTGCATGATTTGTTCCACGCGCAACTGCTTCGGATCCACTCTCCAAACGATGACCAAAGGTTTCCTGGACGTCTGGTCAACCAATTAGCGTCACTTGGCAACTCGGAAGAATGGGCCGTGGAGAAAATTAGAGCTCACCGTGGCAAAGGCTGATTGGCTGAGTTCGACGTGCTTTGGAGATCGGGAGATTCAGCATGGATGCTGTATCACGAAGTAAGGCACTTGGTGCCCCTATCCAATTATTTAGAAGCTGTTGGCACAGAGAACATCAGTCAGCTGGGATCGGGAAAGAACCCCGAAAGCACCCAAGGAGGCGCGCCGCATACCTTAACCGTGATGGGGCTGAGATATGATCGCATGTGCACCCCCCATTTTGGCCGTGCCAGCTCCCTCCTAATTGATGGGGAGATAAGACCTGAGGGTTATAAGCCGCTCGGAAATGCGAGAATGGACTCACCCCTCTCACTAAATTCCCCCTATATCCCAACTATGACCCAAGACCAATTTTATCCTGCTCGCTCCTTCGAGCAACAGGGCGGCTTCGTCGAGTACGCGATGTTCCTCATGCATCGCGACCTCGCCGTGCCCATCACCTCTGAGACCAACCCTGCTCCTCGTGAATACGTGGAATGGGCCCTCGCTGGCCAGCATGGGTTCCCTATTCAACTTCCCCCTTGGGTCAAGAACACCACCGTGCTGGTTAACGGTGGCTCGACAGTGGTCATCGTTCTGACGACGACCAGTGCGACAGTTCCTGTCATGCCGGCTGCTGCCGTAGCCCCCGTTCCTGCGCGATCGGACCGCTCCCGCTTGGACGTCTATGGTGATGCCATGATGGAAATTGCTATGAACGCGAGTCGTTCTCAGTTGTGTGAGTCAACTGGAAGCTCGCTGTATGACTTACCTAACCAGGCTTCAGCGTCCTCCGCCCGTGGCCGAGGATTGTCTTGCTTCGAGAAGCGCTCGCCGCCCAGGCCTGCCAACTTTGCGCCCTACTCCCTCAACCGAGAAAATACCTGTGCCAACTTTCGCGGTGCTCCCCGAGGTGGGTATTGTGGATGAGGCGGCCGCGGAAACTACCGCAGTGGCCCCGTCGGTCTGTACATGACCGACTGCCACAACAGCGGCCCGGCTCGCATGGGGTCTCCCGGCTCGTCACAGACCCCAGCCCATGTCGTGGACGGAGTCCGTAGCGAGGCTTCGGCCTACCCCAGCACCTGTGTCCACCCGGAATGCACATTCACCACCTCGTGCGTCTATCGCGAGGTCTCGTACGTCGCCTCCCCCTCCTTCGCTCCTACCGAGTCCGACCTCGAGAAACTCGCCGCTGCGGCTCAGACCTTCGCCGATCACGGAATCACGGTGACCCGTGGTCCAGTCCGTGACCTCCTTGATGGTGTGCCGTCGGGCTCTCACTCGGATCTTGGTGTAGGACTACTGTCGCTCTCTGACGCGGACGCACATGGAGAGGCCGACCCCGACTTGCTCGCTGGCCCTTCCGGCTCGATGTCGCAGCCCCCGAGCTCCTCCGCCAGAGGGCGTTCCCCCAGTGTCGTGATTGTCTCCGATGTCGATATGTCGGCGTCGATCTAGGTAGCACCACCAGTAATGCTAGAGGGCGTATGTAAGGCTCGATGACTGTACATCGAGCGATCGCGCTTACAGTATATCGACCTTGCGTATATTCCCACGCCTCTTCTCCTTTAGTCTCGCCCGTTTGTTATCTTATCTTTACTTCGTTCCCAGGCCTCAACGACTGCATTATATAAAGAGTAAACTACATGTGTATTTACTCAGACTTTCTTTTACCCCCCCGTGAAAACATCGAACACTTAACAGTTCTCCTCTGTGCTTGTCTCGTTATCTCTCGGCCTGAAAGCTCTCTCACGTGCTTGTTCACTAGTCCCAGACTAGTCGAGCTTTCAAAGGTACGTGTCAACATGATCAAGCGTCGTGAACTAGTTCTGACATCTTTCCACAGTTCAAGCATTGGAATATTCAGAGGCGAGATCATTTCGAATGGGTGAGCAATCTATCATTTAACTTACACATATCAAACCAAGACGCTCACGATGCTATAGAGATGAGGCAGCAACTGGCCCACATCGGCCCCGGCACCGCAATTCATCCGCCACCATCACCGCTTCCCAACTATAATGATGCGCCCGACCTCATTTCGCCTTGCTTCACGGGCCGCAGCGAAGAATTTCAGCTCATCGCAGACGCTCTCGGCTCTGCCACCGGCCGCGTACCAGCACGCTGCGCCATTTGGGGGATGCCTGGGCTCGGAAAGAGTCAAACGGCTCTCAAATACGCCCATTCATCTTTCGACTCAGGACGCCACACACATGTCTTCTGGATCGCGGCAACAACGGTGGAGAAGCTCACACAAGGCCTGGCCAAGGTGCTCCGGCCAGTGCAGCATTTGGAGAGATATAATTCGGACCAGGCGGCGCAGTTGATGGCCGCGCGATGCTGCTTTGAACACTCTGAGGAATACGGCTTCCTCAAGTGGCTAATTATCATTGACGGTGCAACTTCGGGGACCGTGGCATTTCTCCGCCGGAACCTCCCCCGACAGAATGCTAATGGCTGTATTTTAATAACTACGCGCACACTTGATGTTGCCGAAGCTTTGACTAACGTTGCTGGACATCAGTATCCGGTCTGCGAGCTCAAGGCTCTTAGTCCAATACAGTCAGCCGAACTGCTCTTGAAAACGGCAGGGATTCCCAGCAGCGCTGCAGTGGATCTCGACAGCGCCCAGAAGCTAGTTGAACGAATGGGATGCCTTCCGCTTGCGGTGGAACAAGCGGGAGCGTTTATGAAGCAGAATGCCTTTCAAAGTGCCAGCCGGCTCAATGACTTGTATGATAAACATGGATGGGGCGAAGTGAGTGCACAGTCCATGTCATCTTTGATTATTGATATTGGATATTGGCTCACTGTAATTCAAGATGATCAGCTGGACTAACAGCTTTGCCACTTATGAAGAGACATCAGTTCTGGCTGCATTCACAGCGCCGCTGCAACGGCTCGGCGCGATTAATCCCGACGTGCTCAGCTTCCTGAGAGTGATGGCATGCCTTGACCCCGAGATCATACCACTTGATATTGTAGTCATCGGCGCTGAAAAGGCTCGAGAGCACCTTGCCTCACATATGGAGTCAACATCACTAGGTTATCCAGCACCTAAAGAAAAGTCGTCTGTCATCCGGAGGTTGATTACAAAATTACCATGGAAGCACGTGAAGCCACGACCGCTCACCGTTCTAAAAAGCGGTAATGCGGACACTGCATCTTCTAGAGGATCACTGAAGCTGAGACCGCTGCTCGAGTCCATATGCTCTGACAAATGGCTGCGAGGGGCTTGCCGTCACCTCCAGGACCTCTCTTTAGCTCGACCTATATACGGTGATGCACTATCACTTCATATTCACGACTTGATCCAACAAGTTATCATCCAACAAACCCCGATGACTCATGAACTCGGAGAGGATCCGTACCATGCGCTCGCGGTTACTGTCCTTTTCTGGGCATTTGAAGCAATAGAGGACCCGGAATCGCCGCAGTGTTGGCCAGAATGCGAGAGGTTTGTGCCGCATGTAATGGCTTTGACGAAGCACGTAGGCGCGCCACCCATCAACCTCCTGGACGAGCTCAGCGTGCGCCTTGCAAGATACTTCCAGAAACGAGGACGCTACGACGAGGCTACGGCACTTTGTCAGCACGCACTAGCAGGCCAGACACAGCAGCTTGGTGCAGACCACCCAAACACGTTGACTACAGTGCACCGCCTCGCTGACGTGTACATGCGACAAGGAACATACAATGAAGCAGAGGCGCTGTATCAGCGAGCCCTGGCCGGTCGGGAGCAGCAGCTTGGTGGAATCCACCGAGACACATTGAGCACGGTAAACAATCTGGCCTGGCTATACCAGATCCAGGCAAAATACAACGAAGCCGAAGCACTACATCAGCGAGCACTGGCAGGCAGGGAGCAAAAGCTCGGTGCAGACCACCAAGACACATTGAAAACAGTCCATAACCTCGCCGCGCTGTACTACCAGCAGGGAAAGTATGACGAAGCGGAGCGCTTGTATCAGCGAGCACTTGTAGGTCAGACGCAGCAGCTTGGCGCAGACCACTCAGACACATTGACCACGGCAAATAACCTCGCTGGGCTGCATGCAGACCAGGGCAAGTATGCTGAAGCCGAGACGCTGTATCAGCGAGCATTGGTGGGCACGGAGTAGTAGCTTGGTGCGGGCCACCCGAGCACATTAAGCATGGTAAACAACCTTGCTGCGCTATATTACCACCAGGGAAATTATGACGAAGCGGAGGCAATGTATCAGCGAGCACTAGCAGGCAAGGAGCGGCAGCTTGGTGCAGAACACCCCAGCACATTGGGCACGGTGAACAACCTCGCCCTGTTGTACCGCCATCAGGGAAAGCACGAAGAAGCCGATGCGCTGTTTCGACGAGGACTAGCAGGCGCGGAGCAGCAGCTTGGTGAAGACCACCCAGACACATTGCGCACGGTAAACAACCTTGCTGCGCTGTACTACCATCAGGGAAAGTATGCTGAAGCCGAGGCTCTGTATCGGCGAGCACTGGCAGGCTGCGAGCAGCAGCTTGGTGCAGGCCACCCTAGCACATTGAATACGGAACACAACATCGCTTTGCTCTACGAGCACCAGGGAAAGTATGATGAAGCCGGCGCCCTCTACAAGCGAGCCCTGGCAGGCAGAGAAATAAGCCTTGGTACCCACCATCCGGACACAATTGATACGATGAAAGGTCTCGGTCGGCTATATGGCAAGCAGGGGAGAGACGAGGAAGCAAACACTTTAAGTGCGCGTGCCGAGGAGGCGGAGAAGGTTCGGTTATCTAAGTAGCGGCAGCATTACAGTCCCGATGAATATAATGTGTAGCAGTCCTTGGACACGATTGATATCTGGGGATGGCAGCCCCGTGTTCAAGTAGAAACCAGCAGGTAGATTGGCGGAATTGCACGCGTTGAACGAGGGCCGGAGGACTGAGATTATGCGGAAGAAACACTGGCATAAGGATCCAAAGTAGCGTGATAAAAAATCATCTATTGTTCTGTGTCCAGTCATCTTCGCATGGATGAATCAACTCAAGGGATTTGGGTGTGCGGCGTGGGGTGCGCGCGAAACATGCAGAGTACACATATTGTAGTACGGACATGGCAAGTCTTATGAGAAGGGAATGCAACGACGCAACACAATTATTTCTGATGGGAATGATTAGTGAATAGTTCAGATCAAAATGTAGATGGAACTCACCAGGATGATACCGTTGAAGCGCTGCTTGAATCATGTCTGCGTGTCGCCCTTCTTCGCTCGGTGCCCAATCCCAATCCGCACCTTCTTCTGCTTCCTCCTCGCCACCCACGCGCGGACGACCTATGCTGATGTAGAAGTTCAACCCAAAGATACCAATGTACCGCACGCCCGATGTGCTCCCGCACGCCGAGCCCAAGGTTACCCGTCTCTGAGAAATTCCCGCGTCTGAGCTCGTACTTTTTGACCTTCAATTCATGTTCGAGGAGCTCCTCAGCCTTGGGCCCGTGTATGGTGACGTGCGCGGGCGTGTTTGTATCGGAGAAGGATGCTTGCGGCGGTAGTAGGGTGGATACCGGTAGTGAATAGGGGAGAACTGCCCACGTCCTCCCGCACCGTCGTGAGCAGAGAGAGGGATGGCAGCGGGGAACGTGCGGCGATGACATGCGCGCGCTCGCGCAAGGGATTTTCCTCCTCGATGTCATCTCGTGCCGGGTCACCTTTTCTGCCAAGAGCAGTTGCACGGCCCAATTGCGGTCAAGCCGACGCGGGACGAGCAAGAGGACCGTCACTACTAATACACAGCACTACGATCCACGTAGCCTAAGGTATTCTCGACTTCTATACAGACCAACCTCGCCCACTAAACCCCTTTCTCATGCGTTGACTTCACTTACTTGCGGCCGACGCCCGTGCAGGAGCTTATCAGTCAAATGAGTGAGTACGTAGCGTTCGAAAGGACCTTCCACATACAGGTGTAGATACGAAGTCGGCAGTAGAAGATGATTTGCGCCAACTATCTGTAACCGCGAACCCTGATACACCTGCGTCGTGCTGACTATGGTTACCTCCTTTACGTCCGTTCGAGGGGGCTTAGAAAGGGCCAATATAGTAACACGATTGAACTTACCATCCATACTCTACCACAGACGTGCGTATCCCGAGTCACGCAGGATGGAGAGGGCGTACGCGTCAAGGAGCTGTTGGGGTTCCAGCGTAGCTGGGGGGAGGGGTTAGTATAGGAGAGGATGGAGAAGAGGGTGTGGTCGGTGGATTAGCGGATGAAGGAGCTGGCGTGGGGGAGGGTGTCGGCCGACCGGGTAGCAGGTGGAGAGGCTACCGAAATTGAGGGGGTAGGACAGACAACACCTCTAGTAGCGCGTGCCTACCCGCATAGGGTGAGTCCGGTAGCAGCGACGGGAGAACGTATGGGGAGGTTCATGCGAATACCTGCGTTTATGCCACCGCATGGTGGCGAAGGACGGGTGCCGCGCCGGAAGACGGAGGGTCTGCACGAGTACGTCGTGGATGTGTTTATGTAAGAGCCTAGTGTCAGCGTTCCCGTCGCTCGCGCGGCGTC